>CM073571.1:23759176-24101676 GCA_037074715.1 Magnolia kwangsiensis | reverse complement strand
CAATTTTTTTTGTCATCCAACCTGTTTATAAGATCACAAAGACATAGATAAAGAGAAACCACAAACATCATCTTGATCCAAAACTTATGTAGCCAAAAAGAATTTTTCAATGGTAGAGGTTCAATCACATTGTTTCCTATGGTGTGGTCCATTTGAGCTTTGGATATGCTTCAATTTTGAGCTCAAGCTTTAAAATTATCTGTTAACATGCATCAAGGGAGTGGATAAAATAAATAAATAACGGACCCCACAGAATTTACTCAGTACGCTATTGGTAGTGTCACTCGGTGCGCAATCCGCTTCCCCTAAAGATATATGCCTGTGCCCGGGGATGTCTGAGCCCCACGGATATGTCCGTTACAAATCCACCCCGTCCATCTGTTTTTAAGATCAAAATAGGATACGTTTTAAAAAATCAGGCATATCCAAGACGCATGTAAGCCATACCAGATGAAACAGTGGGGATTGAACATTTGGGGGTGACAGAAGTTTTGTATCAGGATGATATTTGCTCCTATAGTTTATGTGAGTGGTAATAACCATATGAACGGTTTGGACGGCATATAAACATCATGGTCAGCTCCAAGAAGGTTTCAACGGTGGACATTTCATTCCCACTGTTTGGTTTGTGGTAGCCCACCTGAGTTTTAGATTCCCATTATTATAACCTTTAAAAACAGATGGACGGAGTGGATTTGTCTCAGACATCCCTGTGTGCCTCAAACCCCACACAACCCCGCGCACACGTATATCTCCGTGCCCGGGGCAAATTCAATCCGCCCTGAAAGGTGGAAAATGAAATCGGATTGCTTACTGAGTTACTCAGCTCTTATCGTACTGAGTAAACTCAGTTGGGCCCACCATGAATGAATGTAGTCTATCCACACTGTTCATCCATTTTTCCAAATAATTTAAGTGGTTGAACCCAAAATTTAAGCATATCCAAAGATCAAGCAGATCATACCACAGGAAACAGTGGGAATAATGATTTCCACCGTTGAAACCTTGCTAGGCCGCACAGTGATGTTTATTTGTCATCCAACCTGTTCATAAGATCATATAGACATGGATGAATAGAAAACATAAAAATAATCTTGACCCAAGAGTTATGTGGCCCCCAAGAATTTTTCAATGGTAGATGTTCAATTCACACTGTTTCCTGTTGTGTGATCCATTTTATTGTTGGATATGCTTAATTTTCGGGCTCAAGTATTAAAATTATCCGATAAAATGGATGGACGGAGTGGATCAAATACATAATTCATGGTCTACCTCATAGAGTTTACTCAGTACGCTAAGCGTACTGAGTTACTCAGTACGCAATCCGCTTCCGTGGAAAATTTCCTGGCGAAAATCGAACGGCGTTCTACAACCTTTCAGTCTATGCGTCGCGACTCACAGTCATCAGCATGTGTCACCCATTGAATCCCACATTTTCTGATGGTAGAATAATCAGAAGCGTCCATCATGTCCAAAGTAGCTTGATGATCTTTGATTTGAAATAAAGTTAATAAATTTATTGTCAATGATCCACATTCAATCACACGTATCAATGGTGATAATCATCCATTCACCTTAAGCTTGGACGTCCCAAAAAATGGACGGTTTTGATCATTCAACCACCTCTTCGGGTTGGCCCTAGAGGATAACACATGTGGGTCATCCTTAGTCGCGATGTAGAAAAACCTAACTACAGGAGAAATAGTAAGAACACGGCTAGCTTCGGCACCTGTCCCAAAATTGGCAAGAAACTCCATCTCCCTCCACCTTCTACTCCTGTCCTTGCTAACTTGCACCCTAGGCGAAGATCTCCTTGCATGCCTATCATCTGGAGGTCTACGAAACTACACCACATATCACAAAGCCGCTTATGACGAACTCCTCAATTTCTCTTTAAATAACCTCCGATATGCCGGATCAGACATCCGTAAGCCTGCTGCAATCATCTTACCTGGAAACAAAGATCAGCTGGTGATCGCAGTAAGATGTTGCAATCAAGGGTCATGGACGATCCGACTAAGAAGTGGTGGCCACAGCTTCGAGGCCATATCGTCCTACGCAGACATGCGGTTTGTCATCATAGACCTGATGAACTTAAACCAAGTCACGGTTGACTTAGAATCCGAGACGGCCTGGGTCGAAGGTGGTGCAACACTGGGTGAGATCTACTACGCGATCGGTGCGTCGAGCAAGATCCATGCATTTCCAGCTGGCACGTCTCCCACCGTTGGATGTGGTGGCCATTTCAGCGGAGGTGGTAACGGCCTTTTGGCTAGGAAGTACGGCCTATCTGCTGATAATGTGGTGGATGCGATCCTTGTGGATGCAGGCGGAAGAGTGCTGGATCGTGAAACCATGCGAGAGGACGTGTTCTGGGCGATCCGAGGCGGTGGAGGTGGTGGTTGGGGTGCAGTTTATGCTTGGAAGATTCGATTAGTGAAAGTTCCAGAAAATGTCACCGCTTTCCTCATTAATAGGCGTGGGACGAGAAATCTTATGGCTAAGTTAATTTACGAATGGCAGCTTGTGGCGCCGATGTTAGAGGATGAATTCAATATAAATATCATCGTGTTGGGATCGCGTGAAATTACATTGATTTTCAGGGGATTGTATCTCGGGCCTGCTTCAAAGGCTCTTGATTCTATAACCCGGGTATTTCCCAGACTGGGTGTTACAGAAGGAGAGTTTAAAGAGATGAGCTGGGTTGAATCGGTTGTTTATCTGTGGGGCATGAAGGAGGTGCAGACCGTGGAAGATCTGAAGAACCGGAGCACATCCAAGAAAGCATACTACAAGGCAAAATTCGATTATGTAAGGGATCTGATTCCGATGGCTGGGATTGAAGGGGCATTGAAGATGATGAAGAAGGATTCTGGTGGGCTACTCGCATTCATCCCATACGGTGGGAAGATGAGTCGGATAGCTAGCGATGCTATTGCGTTTCCACACAGAGAAGGCAACATGTATGGCATTCTGTACTTCATGGCGTGGAATGAAGGAGACGATCGGCGGAGGACGAAACACATGGATTGGATCAGAGGGCTTTATGAGTACATGGGGCCATTCGTTTCGAAGGATCCAAGGGCTGTTTATGTGAATTGCTTAGACCTTGATCTTGGAGTGATGGAGTGGATGGAGGGTAGGGATGATGCTGTGGAGATTGCAAAGTCGTGGGGTGAGAAGTATTTCGTGGGGAATTATGATAGATTGGTGAGAATAAGGACGTTGATCGATCCTAATAACGTCTTTAGACACCCACAAAGTGTTCCTCCCCTGAGCCGTCGCAGCTTGTAATGCTGAAGAAGAGACAGAATAAGGAAGAGGGAATGGGTATGTCCTGTTGAGATGTTTGCATGGTCAACTGACCTGTCCCATTTTTCTTCTCCTTCTTCTTCTTTATTTATGTACACAGTGTTTTCCACCTGATACATGGCTCAGATGTGACACACGCATACCAGGTTCGCACGTGTCGCTACGTGTGGAGGGAAGGATGTGGAGTCGTAAAACTATCGTTTAGCTTATATCGTGTTGGAATTTAGTAAATAATTGTACTTTTGTCGTTAGTAAATGTGCATGTGATTACAATTCTGTTTTTTGGCGTGTTACACCTTCTGCTTGTGTTGTTGCTTTTGATCCGTCGCATCTCCAGGGCCTACTCGATGAATGGATCCATTGTTCGGTAGCTGTGTACATCGAGACGAGCTGACTTGAGCTGCCTCAGCTCGAATCAGCTCAGCCCCTAACTGACCTTAGCTCGAATTTGACTCGGCTTGGTACAATTAACAGCTTAAGCTAGTTTGATCTAAGTTCACCTTTGCAACATTTTCAGAAACATATAGACTGCACTTTTAAATTCTCTTTGAATGTAAAAATCAACAATTGATTATACAAATATTTCATCAAATACCTTGTAAATAACATCAAAATCAAGAAAAAAAATGTTTATTTGATGAAACATGCCTTCCATGCCACCAATAGACACTTCGTTGAGTCATGTCATCAAACACTTGGTGAGCAACATCAGAGAATACCCATTGCTTTGTTTTCTGTTTTGTATTTACTTCAATTACACACATTCATTTATGGAATTCTTGTTCAAACATCAGAGAATACCCATTTCTTCTTCTTTTTCTGTTCTTTTACTTATGCTACCTAATCGAGTCAATCCAAGTTGAGTTGAGTTCGAGCTATATATTGAATCGATTCGAGTCGAGTCGAGTCGAGTCGAGCTAGGGCCAGTTCGAACTCGGCTCTAACTCATTTTGGAGCTCTAAAAACCAGCTCGAACTCGGCTCTAACTCATTTTTTAGCTCTAACAACCAGCTCGACTCGGATCGAACTCCGCCTCGAACCGAGCTGATTCGAGCTTTTTAAGGGTGGGCAAGGATGGTTATGAGGTGACAATTTTTGTGTTTAATTTGAGCCATCGTAGCAGCATCTGGCTCATGGTTGGTGGTTCTTAAGCTGTGCCGTTTGGAGTGGGGGCGTTATTCCTGCTCATTATTACCTCAGTTGGATTAGGAATGAATCTGGATTTGGTTTTGGCTTGAAGCTTTCTTCTACAAATATAGGGGCTCCCTGTTGTAGTCTTTATTGCAGAAGCGGGTTCTGAATCTTCAAAGCCAGGGTTGGTTGAGGTAGGGGCCTAGATCGTTCTGCTTGTGTCGCCCGAGAGGTGATCCATCTTAATTGCTGCCTAGGTTCGCATCTTCCGAGTTGGGTCAGCTTAAGTGAGAGCTGCCCTTATTTTAATTTTTTTGGGAAAATTTTAGTGGGGGCTTTGATGTATGTTTTTGTGGTTTTCTGCTTTGTTGGCTATATGATAGGTATGCCTCGCTGTTTTTGTATATCCATTGTCAAGTCCAGTTCAGCTCACGATTAGAATTGAGAATAGAGGACCGAGTCACCTTAACTCAGCCGAGTCCGAACTCGACTCAGTACCGAACAAGATGGGTTGAGTCCCCCTGGATTAAAAAATTAAAAAATAAAAATAAAACCATGAATTTAGTCTCCCCTGGCAGCTCTTCAACTCGAGAAAAACACATTTATGCAAGCACTGCTCAACCTCTTCACTAAAAGCATTTCCCACATTTTTACTTTCAATGATAACAAGACCAAGCTTAATACTTGCACCATGATCTTTTACCTTGACTTCATTCCACCATTACCAAGGTTTAACGAAGGACAAGCCACCAACAACAACTCATCCACTGTAATTTTGATGACCAAGCTTAAGACTCGCACATGAACTTTTAAATTCATTTCACCATTATCAATGGTCGAAGAGGACAAGATTATTTGTGATTAAAATAGGTTTGTTATTTGATATAGCGGAATTCCCTCTAAATGATGGTAAACTCACAATCGATAGATTTTATCGGTCGTTTGAATCGTCGTAGCCGCCCGACGTAATTTCATTGACAATCCTTAACAAACTCGATCTGTCAAGGTTATCCAAAAGGGCTTTCCATTTTCCAAGTTCCAACGAAGCAGATGGGAGGGAAATTTGCATCTTCATGAGGCGACTGTTGAATGTTCAGTAGTCCAAAGGCACACAGTCATCCATGGCCCAACATGATACTCCAGCCATATAATATTTCATTTCCCTGTACAAACCTTCCTCTCTATCACATTTTCACCCTTCAATCTGTAGAGCATATGTATAAAGATATGTCAAAGTCATCTCCAGTATACCTGGAAAAGATTTAGTCAAAACGACCTAAATTTAAATTTTGTATATTTTGTATTTATCTTTTAGAATGCTTCCATTGAACTGGGAAACAAGCCCATCTCATTGTAAGTTTGTTACAATTGAATAGAATTATGAAAATGAATATATATAAAAAGCTCTCGTTACTCAACTTTGAGTGGGAGACCTTCACACAAATCTTAAATGTGTTTATGGTATCAGATACTACAACAGTAATCCTCTATTAATGGCATCTTCATCTTTCAATATTTTCTACCCATATCCATTATCTCTCAACATCAGTATGATTCAAAGTCCCTTAAGCAACTAAAAGGTCGTCTTTTTCTCGCACGATTTAAATTGCGAGATCATCTATATAATCAGTCCGAATACTTTCAAAGCAGCCGGTATCTATATGAATCAATGCATCATATGACCAAGGTTTCTATGGTCTAACCATGTGGCCCAATTAGTATATATAGCCTAAAGCTAGGGTCCAATCCAATGGATTTAAGGTTCAATCAATCTTAACGATAAGTGGACCACACTTTGTTGGGTCTGGGCCATTTGCAACTTGCAACCTTAGTTAATTAAGTGAGGCAATGGACTCAAAAAGAGAGAGAGAGAGAGAGAGCTCATGTGCAGAGAGAGAGAGAGAGAGAGAGAGAGAGAGAGAGAGAGAGAGAGCTCATGTGCTCTTGAAAAAGAGTCTGAGTGGTCTGTGATTTTAATTATCAGGATCATGAGATGATCTATGTACTCGATCCAGGTGGGTGTGAAGTTGTTTGCAGGCTGCATGGCCCATATGTCTAGTGTACTTTGATTTAGCTCTTTGCTTATTTTTGGGAATATTTTAGTATTTTTATATGTCATTTATTTTGAGCGGCTGGGATTAAAAGTTAGGTTAGAAAATTAATGATGGTTAGGTTTTCCCTGTAAATAACTAATTGCCGGCATTTGAAACCGTTTTACCAGGATGCGGATTGGCTACTGACAGGCTGAGTAGCGAGACTAGCTATGAAGTTACGTCACCAAGTTTTGTGGGCCCCACCATGATATGTGTATTATATTCACACCGTCCATCCATTTGGAGAGATCATTGTAGGGCATGAGCCAAAGAATGAGTCAGATACAAAGCTCGAGTGGATACTACCTCAGAAAACAGTGGTGAGATTGACGCCAACCATTGAAACCTTCCTAGGTCCACTAATGATGTTTATTTGAGATCTAACCTGCTCATAAGTTAACACAGACAAAAACGAAGGGAAAACACAAATATAAGCTTGATCGAAAACTTCTGTAGCCCCTAAGAGTTTTTAATGGCAGGCGTTAATCTCCCCACTGTTTTGTGTGGTGGGGTATACTAGAGCTTTGGATATGACTCATACTTTGGATCATATTCCGAAATAATCTCTCCAAATAGATGAATGATACGGATACAAAAAATGCGTCAAAGTAGGGTCCACAAAACTGGGTGTCGTCACTTCATAGCTAGTCTCGCTACTCAACCTGACAGTGGCTAATCCGCGTCCGTTATCATGCTGAATCCATCGGCGTCCCTATCAAAATTCGGCAACCTGTACGTGTCACTACAACGACTTGTGTGGACCACATCAGATTGAAGATGTCGTTCATAGTGCGTAAATGGGTTGGGCTTACACCCATTAGCTCAGCCTATGGATCCAACGTCTTTGTGCATGTGCAGCCCATCTAATCAACGGATGGATTGGGATCGGTTAACCTATTGGTCTGGCCCAGGATGGACTTAGACCCAACCAAATTTCCTGTTGGGGTGGACCCACTAGACTCAGTTCTGGGCCTAATAGTGCAGGATGGGTCCACCAGGCCTAGCCCATAAAGCTCAAATCCATGCCATTCGTAGGTTGACTGACATGGTAGACTTGTGAGATTGGGCCACACATTCCATTGTGGATGGTGCATAGCCCACAAATCAATACGATATTATAGACACTGAAAATCGATGCCCACGGTATGTAGGGGTGGATTAGGGGGTGATAGGCTGATTATGGATGTTGGAGTCGCAACTAGCCGAAAAATTTTGAAATCCCGCGGTCGGCTAGAACCACGAAATACGTAAGGTGGAAAAAAATCTGAAGACTTTCGTACCTTAAATTGACTCCTGGTCTGCGATAAAGGATTCCGGGTAAAGGACCTCGGTTACAGAGAGGGAAGGTGTTAGGCACCTTCTCTGCCTGTACAAACGTACGGTCTCTACTTTGTGTAGAAAAACAATCTCAAGAGATGGATGATATGGTCGGGATAGGATTAGGCACACGCGTAGATTTCTGATGCGACAAGATCCGAGATTTCGGCAGGTCACAGAGCATACGTTCAACGGCGCGCTTAGAAGGCAGATGTAATGATGCTTATGTAAAGATAAAGAAATGGACTAGATCACAAATAATTTCTAATGTGATAAGATCCGGTGTACGGCAAGCCACAGAGCATACGTTTACTAGAGATCTAGAGAAGCAGGGGGGTTGAGAATGGAGTACATATCATGATGGATGCTTGCATGTAAATGGATCCTTAGCTTGATCTTGAGTAGGCTAGGATGTGGGTTGAACCATGATCAACTGGGATAAATCGGGAGGTTAAGGTGGCTAAAAGGCAATGAGTGGGTTAAGAAGGTTGCTGAAAAATCTAGAAATTGAGGCTCGGGAGCACCTCCTCACCCTCACTCTCTTCCTCTCTCTCTCCCTCCTACTCTCCTTCTCACTTAAAATTGGAAATGAGGAGTTGTTTTTTTGGTGTGTGGAAATGAGGAGAGGAGAGGGCTATTTACAGCCTTCTCCAATGACACTGCTGTAATTTTTAGGTTTGAGAGAGGTAAAAGGTGAGGTGGCAAGCTCTGGTTGGTTGTGGAGAGAGGAATGCCACATGACACTCTCTCATTGGCCATGAGGGGTAGTAAAAAGATAAATAGCGAAGGTTGGGGGGATAATTTCAGAGGAAAGTTGACTTTTGGGCGCTGGAACAGTTGTCCACACGCAAGCAGTGAGGGGCGACACTCGAAGTACTGCAGGCGGCAGTCAGACTGCAGCCCGGGCTTCATTCAAGTGGGCTCGCACGTGTGGGCCTTGTACGCGGTGCGGGTTCACCTGAAAGTCTTCTTTTGAAATTTTCGGCTCAGAAAAGTGGGTTTCAGCTTGGGTAAAAGGGATCCTGGCCAGGATATAGGGGATAAGCGGGGCTGCATGCGTGCTGAATGGTTTGGATCGTGGTTTCTGGGTGCAGGTTGGGATTTTAAAATTTTGATTTAGGTTGGGAGTAGAGTTTGGTTCAAGGTATGATCATGGTTTTCGGATAGTCTTAGCCTTCTCAAGATGTAACTTGAGTGGGGTGTCTACAGATAGTGACCATTTGATTTCACATATGGAAATGAGACCGGTGACCATTTTACTTGTGATTATCCGTTACATAGGTCCAGTTGGACAATTACAGCCGTTAGATGCAGACAATGATCTAGTTATGCTCCATCCACAGGGGTAGATATAGTTAGTTTGTCTTTTAAGGCAGAAGAGCCTCCATAATTTTGGTTGTGCTATTATGATATAGAGCAGGTTGCCGACAGTTTTATGACCAAGATGGATTAGAAAAGGCCCGATCGGAATGAGTTATCCAACTTGTCATATATGATTTTGGGATAGGACGAGCTACGTTAACTACCCAACCCCGCTACGCCAAGTTGCCCACGCTGAATTTGCAATATACCATTAGATATCGACGGTCAAATTCCTATTTTAATTTCTTTTTTATAAGTTTTAGTTTGAGTATAACTCTTCATCCGTTGAGCTAGCTTTTGGAGTTGCGCTCAACATGAAAAGTGTTTGGAATAGTTAGGGGAACATCATGGTTCGGAGTGTGAGGAGTCAGAATCGAAGTCGTTATCCTTGAGGAAGACGGTGATCAACCTCATCACGTTCATCCCTGTGTCATATTCGGCTTGAAATTTGATTATTAGTACGTGTGTATTCTGTTGCCGATCAGAGTTTTCAACATGTTAAAAACTCAAAACATTATTCAGAGAGTTTTGCTAAAAAACCAAATTTTTTCGATAACTTTCGACATGTTTCAGCATAGATTTGATGCATCCATTTTCAACAATTCTTACCTTATTTTCAGGAATATTTTAGTTTTTGTTATATTTCATTACTTTTGAGTGGCAGAGATTAAAAGTTAGGTTAGAAAATTAATGCTTTGGATTTATTACAGTTAGGTTTTTCCTGTAAATGCTTCTTTTTACAGTGTAGTTTACAGTTTTTGAGTTAATGAATTGAGTTTTCTTTTTTACCATATGTTTCAGGTCTGTGCTGAAAGAAAATCATTGGTCCTGGTGAGCTACTTGCAGTCTTCTGTTTTTGAGGCCAATCTAAATTCATTAGGCAATCAAAGGCATTTTGAAGCTGTTTTATCATGATGATACCTATCGCAATTGGGCCGCCCATACATGTCACTGCAATGACAGGTATAGACCGCATCCGGCTGAAGATGTTAGTTGTGGTATGTATGGGTGGCAATGGGCTGGGCTTAGTTCCATTAGCTTGGCCTAAGGGCCCAGATCAAACCTGGCATGTATGGCCCAATTTTAGGTCCGGCTTTAGCGTAGGCCATTTTAGCTCGACCCAACTTAGCACGACTTCATGTGTACGTGTTCTAGTGTTATCTCATTCGTTGGATAGGCAATACATACATCTTGCATGAAATGTTTGTTTTTTGTGCATGTGTAGCCCATCAAGGGGTAGATTGAGAACGTTCACCATGAGAAATTGGGATTGCATGAATTTTGGGACTGGGCAAGGTCAGACTCAAGCCCAACCGAATTTTTCAGGCTTATACTGTGGCCTGCTATGGTAGACCCGCTGGGCTAAGCCTTGGGTCTTATAGTGTCGAGCTGGAGTACTGACATAGCTCAAACCCAGCCCAGTCGTAGGTTGACCGACATGGCAGAGATGTGAAATTGCGCCAAATATTAGGTGGTAGGTTTCCCACTGTGAATTTGCCCGGTCCATCTACAAGCAACCACATGGGTCCGGGCCCATGTGGACAGAGGAATGTAACTAGCCCACTAGAGTGGACAGGGAAATGGATTGGCCATAGGCCTGTATGCGAGTCAAGCTAGCTTGAAAAGCTCGCTCGACTCCGCTCGGATTGACTCGGGCTGAAAGGCCGACTCAAGGTTGGTCAAGCTTGTTTACTAAAACTCGATTTGAGTTCAAGCCAAGTTCGACCATGGTGTATTTCAACTCGACTTGGCTGGAACTAGACTCGACTTAAAGCTCGAACTCGACTCGGTTCAAGTAATATATTTTAATAATATATATTATATATTATATTAATATTAAATATTATATATATATATATATATATATATATATATATATATATATATATATATATATATATATATGTTTTTTTTTTTTTTTTTTTTAAAAGAAGTTAAAACTCAAAAGTTTTTACTAAAAAATCTTACCTGACCTTGCCCGTCCACATTTCCTCTTTTTCTTTCCCTTATCCTATCGAAATAAACTTGACTTGACTCAGAACCACCAACGCGACTCGAATTCGATTCAAAAGCTTTGACAAACAAGTCAAGCTTCAATGTTGAGCTCGAGGGCCAGTTCGGGCTCCAGCTCAAGCTCGAACTCAAGTATGGGATGGGCGAGTCAAGCCGAGCTTAGCCACCACGACTCGACTCGACTCGGCTCAATGTACAGCCCTAATTGGCCACTCCCCCTGCCACCAGCCTGGTGGCTGGTGGTCGGTGCTCTATGGGCCCCACCATGATGTTTGTGTTTCATCCATTTTTAAAGATCAGGTGGACCATACCACAAGAAAATAATAGATGTTCATTTAACACTGTTTCTGTAATGTGGTCCATTTGAGATTTGTATGTATCTCATTTTGGTCTCATACATAAAATGATCTTAAAAAATAGATGGACGGCATGGATGAAACACATACATACGTCATGGTGGGCCCACAGAGCACAGACCATCAGCCATTGACTAGCCAATCCGTTTCCAGTGGACGAAGGCGGTTCCCGTCATGTCGCTCTCACTCAATAATGACCGCAGCAGATGGCTGCACCGCAGATGTAGGTTGCTGTCTACTTCCCCGTTATAGTTGCTGGTGGTAGAGGTCCTACTAAATCCGAACTCATCTGCCTAAGAACTTTTAGATGGGACCTCCAGCAACCTCAGCCATTGATTTACTTGAACCTAGTATGCGACAGACCATGTTGTAATAGTGCCCCTATCAAATGATCCTAGGTGTTATGTCCATATCTCCCACCGGCCACATAAAACAGTGAAGACCTGGAAGATTGGATCACCAAAGGCGGACCACATAAGTACAGTTCCCTCGCCAATTCAGATTGGATACATGTGAATTTCATAAATCCCTTGCAAAAAACACCCATTTACCATAGTGGGCCATGTCCTTGTCTCGTGTTCTTGTAAGGTTGGGGCTAGCCTATGATGGGCTGGCCCATAAACTTGAAAGGCCCATCTAGAGAATTAGTTATTGTAATTGCAGTCCTGATTGTCGGCAAACTTTTTTTTACAAAAAAATTAAAAAAAGGCATTTGATGTTTGGTGACGTTCAGAATTCTTGCTGTGTGAGGGCAAATTTGATGATCCAAACCATTTATATGATGGGCCTCATTGTGGATTGGGACACCCAAAAAGATCTCATGTTCAATATCTCAATCATTTTTATTGATTTACTTTTCTTTGAGCATGGGCAGTATCCTTAACCTTCTTTTGTGGGCAATTTATCAGAAGGCTAGGATCATCCAATATATTTTATTATTACCGAGACAACTTCCATCAGTTGCGTACTTGATGATCAACGGTTTGGATAACTGATCGGCTTAAGTAATGATATACGTTTGATTATAAGTAGATCCATGTAGTTCTTCCTAGTGACCGATCCAACAATGGGTTAGGCTCGAGTAGAATGTGTTGGGTTTAGTCTCGAGCTTGGGCTATATAATCATCAATCCCGATAAAGGTTGGGTTGGGCTTGGGTTGGGGTCTCAAGTTGCCCAATCCAAACCTAACTCGTTCAATATATAAATTATAAATGATAATTGAGTGTAGCCCATCTGTGTTGAAGGTAATAAGAAATTTCACTTATTGGTCCACATCATTTTTGATGACTTGAGCTAACAAGATATAGTAGATTTCTCTCTCTAAAATAGATTGTGTACTACACAACATGACTTTTAAAGTAATCCTATATTTTAGCTTGTTTGTTTAAAAAAAATGAAATTTTTTATCATAAATAACTACATGATGCGGTGTAGCTGATGGCACGTAACCCTTCGGATGGGAGTTGCCTGTGCCCACACCACAGGAAGCTCTTGTTGTTGAAAGCTATGTGGGCCCGCTGAAATGTCCGTGACACGGTCCACCAGGCTACCCAGCCCATGTTAAGAGATTATTAAAAAATGAGACAGATCCAAAACTCAAGTGACCACACTATAGGAAACTGTAGGAAAGGAACACCATCCAAACATTTATTTGGCCACAGAAGTTTTGGATCAGGCTAATATTCTCCTTTATAAATACCTTACGAAGGGTTTGGATGTCATAAACATCTAGTGGCCCCAAACGGTTTCAACGTTGGGCATTTCTATCCCCTCTATTTCCTGTACCCCCACATCCCACTACTACAGTACACGTGGCAGGGATTGCCGAAATCTAGCTAGAGCTCTCACGAATGGGGCCATGTTCCAAAATCACGAACATATCAATAACATTTTTTTAAATTTTATTTTCCACTGTTGCTTTAAAGGATAATGATTAGATGGCCAAGAACATGTTTGGATCGCCAGTGGGGATTAAATTGTATTGTATTAAATGTGAAAATATAAAATATACAAGGTTTGAAGCGGAGTTGAAATCCGAGAAATATAAAGCGCGGAAGCGGTAATGTAAAAATCATATAATGCGTGAGTATTTTGGACCGCCCACAACCAAAAGCCCCATGAGCGACTTAGATGAACGGACAAGATGATGAGTGAACTCCACAACCAAAAGCCCCATGAGCGACTTAGATGCACCGGTCTGCTATTACCGCTCCAGTAACCACGTTGGTTTTGGAAAAGCTGTGGACCACCTTTGATGTATGTATTTTGCCTATGCGTACATTCATTTTGCCAAATTATTTTAGGCCTTGAGCTCGAATATAAAATAAATCCAAATTCACGTGAAACGCTGGTGATTGGACTCCTATCATTGATAGGTTTTAGGGTCACAAAAGTTTTAGATCAATGTAATATTTATATTTTCCCTTTGCTTTTCATGGCAGATAAATATTATGGTGGGCCACAAAGTTTTTACTGGTGGGCATTTAGAGGCTCACCTGAGATCCGCCTCATTTTTTGGTTTATGTTTTAAAGTGGGCTGAAAAAAAATGAATGAACGGTGTCGATGAAAACAAATACATAAGTGGGGCCATTGAGCTTTTCCAGCACCGAAAAGCACTGTTAATGAGACCGTGAGTCCCTTCCTCCACTGCATATTCCACGTGCGTTATATCCATCGCAATCACATACTCTCCGCCAGCTGCCAGTCCATGTGTCTCCTGATTGCTTAGCCAAGCGAAGCGGGGCGCGGCTTCAGCGGATCTGGATCCACGGAGCCGGTGGATCCCTGACTGAGGGTCACCATGATTTATGTTCCTTAATCCCACGCCGTCCATCCATTTTGACACCTCATTATAGGTCACAGTCCCAAAAATCAAACAAATTCAAGCCTTAAGCGGACCACACCACAGGAACAAATAGTGATTGAATACCACCAATAAAAAATTCTTGGGGACCACTGGAACAAATAGTGATTGAATACCACCATTTCTTGTAACCTAAGGTCACAAAAACCTGAATGAAGGGGCCAAACGATTATCAGCTTGATCCAAAACTTTCGTAGCTCAGGATGTGCATATACTTTATTTTTTAGATCATGGGGCGGCATGGATTTAAGGAACATATATCGAGGTGGGCCCCACAGCAAGAGATTCACCCACTTAGGTGGATAAAGGGATCCAATGAAGCTACGCCCGGATTGTAAGGTTGGTCTATTACCGCCGACCTCCGTGGTGGCAGGATTGTGTTTTGCTCAATAGGATGTATGCATCCACGTTATAAGAAGTGGTGAGATAATTTAAAATTTTTGATCCCAAAATTTGATCCATCCTTTTTAGACTTTGGCTTATAAATTTTTTATTTATTTATTTTTTTTAAAAAGGCTTTGGTTAAATTAGAAAATCTTCCGATGTCAAAGTCAAGTTAAGAATCTGAACATGGTAGTATTGAGGAGGTTTGGGAGATAAATTTTGTATACCTTTCACCAATATTAACCCATCTATTTATAGGGTAGGACTTGATTACATAGGTGGAGACGTTCCTTGAATTAAAGGCATGCATTTAATGAACGTTTCTCAACCATTTCACGTGATCTCTGGGGAAGATAAGATTAAGTAGTTGAATCCTGAGTAAGTTAAGGCAGATGGTCGAGACTGAAGTCTATGGTCAACCTAACCTACCGAGGTCGAGGTGGTATTTGTCAACCTAACCTGGGGATAGTATGTCGATCTGACATAAGTATTCGAATGAGTTTTGAGCCTCCTCTTATTAATGGTCATCAAGGAGTATATCAACCTACCGACTTATCTTCATATATAATAGGTGACCGACCTCTCTTCAATTGAGAAGCTCATTAGCCATAACCAACATTAGTGGACCTCATGTCTCGCAGAGATGTCTGAACTAACCTCTTCTTTTTAGCCTATCAATTTTTACCCATAAAAAAACCTTCCTAAGTTTCGTTTATTTCGTTTATTTGTCATTCAACCCTTAACAACGCGAATAGAAAATACAAATATCAACTTGATCCAAAACTCATATGGAATCCAAAGAACTTTCAGCCGTAGACTTTCAAACCCCACCGTTTCCTATAACTTAGTCCACTTGAATTCTTAGTGTGCAGTAAATTTAGGCACACGGCTAAAAATGAGCTGAGAAACAAATGAAAAGCATTGGCAAAACACATACATCACAGTGGCGGACAGAATCCTGACGCCATGGAGGTCGGTGGGGCAGGGTACCCACACGATTCGCATCTGAGTGCACCACGCCACATGTGTGCAACACCTAAGCTGCTCTTAAGGCATCCGTTTCACACGCGCTGAGTGCACCACGCCACATGTGTGCAACACCTAAGGTGCTCTTAAGGCATCCGTTTCACACGCGCTACTCAACCTAAAACCATCCAAAGCTTGCTTGAGCCCACTAGATTAATCATAGGCCCACATTCAGTTGATCGAACGATCCTAATGCTCCTATTTTCATTTTCATCGTGCTTGTCCATAAATCAGCCAGTTCCAACATCCCTTACTGCAACTTTTGTCTAAAGTGGGCCCGTGTTTTGGACGGTTAATACAAGTTGCATGTATGCATATGAGCCATCAGCATAAGAAAATTTCTTAATGGTTTGGGTATTTGGGTCTTTTCATTAGAGGTGTATTTTCTCCGCTATATAACACACCTACCGTGCCCCACCAAACGAGGACATGTGGACCATTTGCACGTTATATATAAATGGACATGTAGTTGGACGGGTTATTGCATTATTTAGCCTCTTCAGTTTTCTATGTATAAAATAAAATAATAATTTAAGTAAATAATTAGCTATTGAGTATGAAGGGTGGAGAATTTGTACATGTGCAGATCCATTGTTTTGAGTAGGATGTCAAGTGTGACAACTCATTTGGTTTCTGCCACTTGCTCGTGAGTTGTATTCATTTAACGGACTACAATGAATGAGGTAAGAGCCAATCTAGTTTGCCACGTGTAATGTGTCCCAAACTCAGTATTCCTTATTTTATTTTCGGCTCTAAATGCCACGTGCTTCATGCATTATTTAGCCTCATCCATTGTCGGTTATCATGAAGCGAGCTCGATGGATACCCGTACCGACACAAGCTTATCCCTGATACCAAGCAGATATAGGCCCACCTGATGTATGAAGGTCATCCAACCCGTACATCAGATGAGTCACGGAATATCTCCTCTAGTTGTGTAAAATCAACCTGATCCAACACTCAAGTGAGCCAACCACAAGGAACAATGAGAGAGGAAGAGCTCACACTCAATTTACACAAGGGCCCACCTGAATTTTAAACGATTTAGTCTTTAGCTTGACCCTTTTGTCCAGACCAGATGAAAGGTCTGAATGACATGGATTAGCCATCCATGCAAATCAAAGGTAGGTGGATTGTTCCCTCCAAATAAAAATGGATCGAGTATTGAATGAACTCTATGAGGCCTACATGACTCACGTCTTACCCAACTTGTTCATTCATTTTAATAGCTAACCATGAGCCTAAAATTGATGTATATCCAAAGCTCACGTGGGCCACAGCATTGTGCGAATGAAATGCCTACCGTTGAGAACTTTTTAGAATACTAAAGTTTATGCCGATGCTGATATTTATTTATTTATTTATTTGTTCATTGTAGTTTGTTTGATCTTATTAAAAAGTTAGATGACAAATAAACATAACTGTGGGCCCTAAAAAGATTTCAACGATGGATACCATCATCTCCATTATTTCTCTGCTTGAGAATTAGATGTGCTTCAATTTTGGGATGAACTGGTAAAATGGATGTGTGCCAGGAAGTGGGCCCCACTATGTTCATTCAGATCACTATATTGGGACGCGGATTGCGTCCTACCCCTACGGACGGTAATCCATTAAGGCAGGGCTCTCTGGGGCCTACAGTGATGTAAGTGTTTTATCCACGCCGTTAATCACTTTTATTAGACTCTTTTAAATTATGACACAAAAAACGAGGTAGGTCCACACCTCCAGTGGACCACACCAAAGGAAGCTGTAGTGATAATGACACTCACTGTTGAAACCTTTATGAGGGACACTGTGATGTTATTTTACCATCCAACCTGTTAATAAGGTCATGTAGACGTGGATGAAGTGAAAACACAAATATAATCTTGATCCGAAACTTCTCCAGCTCCCAAAACTCTTTAATGGTGGATATTCAATCCCTACTTTGTGGTCTACGTAAGATTTTTACCTGCCTGATATTTTTCATTATACCTTAAAATGATACGAGAAAAACGATTAACGGCATGGATAAAAAACTTACATTACTGTGGGCCCCAAAGAGCCCTGCCCGGACGGATTACCGTCTGGCGGGGGTAGGACGCAATCCGCGTCCACTATATTGTGTTATTAAGTATGCAATTTACTTCCCTCCAAATTTGTTTTCTGTGGTGTGGCCCACCTAATCCACCCATCATCCTGATTTTAGTACTCCATGGTAACATGCACTGACGCATATGAGGGACATGTTGGATTTTATGTATCATGTGAACTCCGAATCTGCCCAGTACCGTAATGGCTTGCAGTGGTACCAGTAATAATAGAATAGGGTCCTGTCATTTATTTTTTTACACTTGTAAACCTATCATACTGTCCTGCAACTTTAAATTAGATTTTTAATTTCTCAGGCATCTACTACAGTCCCTTAATAGCACAGACCACCGTTAGCTAGTCGTCTTCAATTTAATTAACAGTGAGGTTATAAAATCCTAGAATTGATCCTCTCACCTTCTACACCTGCCATGAAACATGAGGTAAGATCAGATGCTAGAGGAAGTCTCTGTGTTGATTCTCTTTGCTATTTTACCACAAGAAATGCCTCTCAGTTTGAACTTGTGTAGATGCAAATTAGAGCTGGGCATCAAGTCAAGTAAGACCGAGTTAGGGCTGACTCGACTCGACCTGGTTTTGAAATAGGCCTGACCCGAACTCGATCTGACTCAATACTAAGTCCAATATGCCTGACTCGATCCGAGTTCGGTCTGGCCTGGACTGATCCGGACCAAGTCCAATCCAGTTAGAAGTATCGAGTCAAGTTGCGTTAGCACCGAGTCGGGTTAAGAGATAAGGGAGGGAGGGAGTGGAGAGGAGAGAGAGAGGAGGAGGAGGATGAGGGTGATGGTGATGGGTGTGGTTGCCGGGTTATGAAGAGGAGGATGAGGGAGGGAGGCAGAGAGTGGAGAGGAGAGAGAGAAGGAGGAGGAGGAGGATGAGAGTGATGGTGGTGGGTGGTTGTAGGGCTTGGAAGAGGAGGAGGAGGAGGAGGAGGATGAGAGTGATGGTAGTGGGTGGTTGTAGGGCTTGGAAGAGGAGGAGGATGAGGGAGGGAGAGAGATAGAGAGGTTGGGATCGGGTCGGGGTAGGGTTAGAGAGTCGGGTCGATCCGGGTTTCGGACTGAGTCAAGTCTAACCGAATCAAGTTTCGAGTCGAATTGGGTCGAGTTACTAGGTAACTCAAAGTTGATTCAATTTGAGTTCAGATTGGGCGAAGTTTATTCGGTTCAGACCGACCCACCCATTTGGTTCAAGTCAAGTCAGCTAGGAATGAGTCGGACGAGTCAAGTTAGCTAGTTTGAGTCGTCTCGTGCCCACCTCTAGATGCAATGCTTATCAATTTCTTTAATGATATTCTTCCAGATCTCTTAGGGGACCTGACAACTCAGGTTAAGGTGATCCACATCCTCCTTGCTATAGTAGGACAATTTACATGTGATTTCGAACTTAGGGGTATTTTATTCGTTTTAATTAAAGTTGGAAGCTTCCCATGGAAAGCATTTCTACATGTGGTACTTGATTCCGACGGCTGCAACCAAACCAAAGCGGATTTGGTGAGGTACAAGAAGGTGAGGTGCTTAATGTGGGGACCACCTTTATGTATGCATTCTATATCCATTCCTTCCATCTGTCCTCAAATCATTTTAGGACATGAGCCCAAAAATTATGCAATACTATTGAAAACACTGTTGAATGAATGCTACACCATTAAAAGCTTCCTAAGGTCCACCTTAATCCTTTTAAAATGTTTATTTTCCATCCAACTTGTTAATAAGTTCATGAAAACCTGAATGAATAGAAAAAATAAATATCAATTTGATCCAAAACTTTTGTGGCTCATAACAAGTTTTTAATGGTCAATTACCACTTTTCCATTGGTAAGATCCACATAAGATTTGGATCGGCATGATTTTTTCACTCATGCCTTAAAATAATCACAAAATGGATGGCCGGCATGGTCATAGAATGCATATATCAAGATGGGGCCAAAGATAAGGGCCGCACCTAATCCACTTCCTAACCAAACTACATCTTTCAAGAAAATCTCAAGCCCCTTCATTTATGCATTTCAAAGCCTTTTTTGGATTTTCACTGAAGTGGACATCTCAGTGGACTGTCAAAATGAAAGAAATCAAGGTCCAAATTCCAACGAACAAATGTGCATCATGAGAGATTAAGATCATCCAACCAACCTGATTTTGGGTGATGACTCATATGCTATGGACCCTCTGATAGTGGGTCGTATAATTTGGATGCTTAATCTGATTTACTTGTTTGCTGGACTGGACCATCATTCTCTCTAGTGCCATCCTAATATTAAAATGATACGTAAATCAATTGAATATTGGAACGAATCCTGGCCCTACTCTGAAGAGGTCTTCGAAGATCATCTACAAGCAGCCCATCTACAACCAAACCATGAGCCAAACTGACACACATGTGATCCAAGCCATCCATCAGATGTATCCTACCGTAGATGCCCTTGATCAAAACTTGGGACTTTACTAAAGGATAGATATAAAAACTTATAAAATTCTTCAGGGATACCCTTTTGTTTCTAATATTGTGGCCAATTTTATAAGTGGCCCATGTTCAATTTTTCAGAAAGGGCATCTAAATAATGGGACATGTAATGGGATGTTAGATGCGATACACATGTGCTACTATAGCACGTGTGGCATGTAAATAGGTCCCCTCTCACTAGCGTATGGACTTAGAAAACTTCTCCCAGGGGAAAATCTAGTCACATACAACCAGCTTTATGCTAACCCTTTTACGCATCCCATCTTTCTTACCATTGTACCACTTTTCTAAGATGTCAGCGTCGTCGTGAAAATGGTGGGTCACGATATGAGGTCGCTTGCGTCCAAAATTACTGTAATCCAACCATTATATGGGCCATACGTGTATGTTGTATCAAACTTTTAAGTTCCTAATGTGTGGTAAGTCATCTGCCTAATGAGATCATGGTTTTAAGAATAGGACTGATTGGTTCAATATAGTTGTTGGGAAAAAATATGTTTGAGTTCGGAGACTCGAATTTCAAGTAGGTCGGCTCCGCCGGCACTGCCCAAAGAGTCTGAGACAACGGTCATAGCTGAGAGAATAAGGGATAGGCCAAGAGGCATAAGCACAAGACGATTAAAGTTACTCTGTCGGAGAGATAACCTCGTCTGCATGAGCCTACAGAAGGCCGAGCATGTTATAAGCCACCCGACCGATAGAATAAAACCGACCTAATGAGTTGGTTCTGTCGGCCACGGAGTAAGGAAGGACGACAGATAATCATCGAGACTATTCTATCCGTGAGAAGGCAGAAAACTTATGCTCCTGAGCCGGCCGAGACTCTCCTAGAGTCGGTAACGACCGAGCCGAGACAAGAGAAGGCGGTATGAATGCAAATACTACTCCGAAAATCCAGGAATATGGGTGTCCGATCCCTAGATCCTTGGGATCGGGCGCAATCAGTGAAGAGGATTAAATCTCTAGACAATCAGGAGAAGAATCCTCGTACGATGAGGATTCTTAAGATATATAAATATCCAAGCTCTTTACAGAGGAAGGTATGCAATACGGAACTCAAGAAACCCTTTTCCTTTGATCAGAAGACTGACTTAAGCATCGGAGGTTCCACGGCTTTAGCCAGGGTCCCCTTTATATCATTGATTGTGCAGGTGGAAGAAGATCCGACCCGGGGAGCCGTCCCATAAAAATACACCAACAGTTTGCGCCGTCTGTGGGATTCGAGCAAAAAGTTATTTTTCTACGATCTGTTAAATGGCAAGAACTAGGAGAGCGGATCAAGATGAAGCGGGGGAGGCCGCTACCAGTACGGCTCAGGGAGCCCCCCCAACAGTACCTCCGATAGCACCGCCTACGACTACCAGTCAGCCTAACCGAGAGAACGCGCACTTGGATCGAGAAGTCCAAGAGATGCGTTCCGAGATGGCTATTATGAAGCACATGCTGGAACAACTGTGCAATCAGCAGATGCAACAGCGTCATGAGTCGGCGCAGGTTCTCCCGCCGGCATCTGTAGCACAGTCTGCTGCTCTACGGTCGCCTCGAGAGCCGACTCCGCATCAAGGACCGGGTCAGCATCAAGGACCGAGTCAATTAGCGATGGCTCGTTCTGCAACGGTCGTTTTACCTCCCTCTAATTTGTTGCATACAATAGATCAGAGGAGGTGGAATCGGCTTCCTGTGGAAGCAACGGCGGAGAGTGCGGAACCTTGAAAAGCCGATATACAAGACTTAAAAAATGAGGTCCGGGAGAAGATGGAAAGAGAGATGGCAGACATGAAGCACGGTCGGAACACAAACCCGACCAAATCCGAGACAAAAGCTTCTCCATTTATGGACGAAGTAATGCAGACATGGTTACCGGAGAGGTTCCGTTTACCTCAGATAACTCCCTTTTTCGAAAAAACCGATCCGACAAAGCATATCGAATGCTTTAGAACCTACATGGAGCTGCATGATGCCTCAGATGTCGTTATGTGTCGAGCCTTCTCTCTCACACTAACTGACGTAGCCCGGCTTTGGTTCAAACAATTGAAACCGAAGTCGATTAAGTCATTTGCTGAACTCAGTGACGCTTTCCTCAACAACTTCATTGGCAGAAAGAAAAAGCTAAAGCCGCCCGCACATTTGAACAAAATAATTCAGAAGGAAGGAGAGCGGCTGAAAGATTACATTAAGTGTTTCAACTTCGAATCTCTGCAGGTTCGGAGACACTCGGAGGAGACATCGCTTAACGCTCTTATGCAAGGGGTGAGAGATAAACCCTTTTTGGCGTCCCTAGACAAGAATCCGCACGAGACTTTGGGCGAATTTATGGTTCGTTCGGACAAATATGCCGATGCCGAAGAGACCCGACTCCTGCGCGAGAAGGTCCAGAACACAAAATCCTCGGCTAAAGAGTCGGCCAAGAAAGAAGCCAACTCAGTCGGAGGGAAGAAACGAAAAGATGAACGGGCACAAGACGAAGGCAGGTTGAACAAACGACCCGATAGAAGATTTTCTACATACACCCCTCTGAACAAGTCTCAGGAACAGGTGTTGATGGAAATCAAGAACGAGGGTTTCGTCAACTGGCTCGAAAAACTCCGAGGGAATCCGAATCAACGGAATAAGAACAAGTAATGCCACTATCATCATGACCATGGTCACAACACGAGTGATTGTTATCACTTGAAAGATGAAATCGAGCGGCTAATTAAAGAAGTCTGACTCAAAGAACATTTGGAAGGACCTGGTGCTCCAGAAGGACCAAGTGAAGATCGGCCCACGGAAGAAATCCGGAAGATTATCGGAGGACATCTGGGCGATGGAGATTCCAACAATACACGAAAGAATCATGCCAGAAGCATTAACCGTCCGGAATCAGAGATCCTTCTGCTGTCCCAGCCTTCCAAAGAAAAGAAAAGAGAGAAATATTTCATTTCATTCACTGAGGAAGATACTCGAGGCATCCATCATCCTCATGATGATGTGACCCTCACTATCGCGAATAGGAAAGTGTTCCGAATATTAGTAGACACGGGATCATCGGTGGATGTGTTGTTCACCCAAGCATTCGACAAAATGGGCATACGACGATCGGCCTTATGTCGGGTCCGAACTCCACTCATAGGATTCTCGGGTGGACAGGTACTTCCCGAGGGAATCGCTTCACTGCCGAAACTGCACCTCACCGGGCAACTGCGATGATCGACTTCCTGGTCGTCGACCAACCTTCGGTATACAATGCTATACTCGGTCGACCATTTATAAGCCACCTTCAAGCCGTGGTATCTACCTACCACCTTTCCATGAAATTTTCGACCGAGTCGGGAGTAAGAATTGTCAAAGGAGATCAACGAGACGCCCGGAGATGCTATGCGACCGCAGTCAAAGCGCCGACGAAAATATCAATGATCGAATCACTGGACCCCCGTATCGGATCTCACGAACGGGGACAACCGATGGAAGAACTCGTCTCAGAATTCTTAATCGAGACAGACAAGTCGAGAGTAGTGCAAATCGGCTCATCTTTAATTTCACCTCTTAAAGAAGAACTGATCGCCTTGCTTCGGCGGTATGCTGATATATTCGCTTGGAGCCATGAAGATATGTCCGGAATCGATCCCTCGGTCATAACACATCGACTCAACCTCGACCCGACTTACAGGCCCATCCGACAGAAGAGGCATCCTCTCAGCCCAGAAAGATACGCTATTATTGAAGAGGAAGTCGGCAAGCTCTTTAAGGCCAAATTCGTTGAGGAGATATACTATCTAGAGTGGATAGCAAATGTTGTGCTCGTTAGAAAAGCTAATGGAAAATGGCGTGTCTGTATAGATTATACAGATCTGAACAAAGCCTACCCCAAGGACAGCTTCCCTCTTCCCCGCATTGATCAGTTGGTGGACAGTACTGTAAGACATGAATTGCTTAGTTTTATGGATGCCTATTCAGGCTACAATCAAATTATAATGCATGAAACTGATAAATCAAAAACCACCTTTGTCACCGACAAAGGCCTTTACTGTTACCGAGTGATGTCATTTGGTATGAAGAACGCCGGAGCAAAGTATCAAAGGTTAGTGAACAAAATGTTCACTCAGCAGATCGGCCGAACTATGGAAGTATATATAGACGATATGCTCGTCAAAAGTATACACGCAGCCGACCATGTAGCGGACCTAGAAGAAATGTTCCTGACTCTACGTAAGTACAAAATGAAGTTGAATCCTAGCAAATGTGCTTTTGGTGTAAGCTCGGGAAAATTTCTCGATTTCCTCATTAGTCAACGAGGAATCGAAGTGAATCCCGAGAAAATCAAAGCTTTACTCGATATGGAGTCTCTGAAAATGATTAAAGACATTCAATGGTTGATAGGGAGAGTAGCTGCGCTTAACCGCTTCCTGTCCCGAGCTACAAATAAATTTCTTCCGTTTTTCAAGCAATTGAAGGGACGACAGACGATGGAATTGACGGAAGAGTGTGAAAAAGCGTTTCAAGAAATGAAGGTCTATCTCGGGTCTCCACCACTACTGTTTAAACCCGAGCCAGGAGAAGCTTTATTGTTATATCTGGCTGTATCCGATGCAGCAGTTAGCTCCGCCCTAATACGAGAAAGTGAAGGAAGGCAATTACCAGTGTATTATATTAGCAAAGCCTTACTACCGGCAGAGACAAGGTATCCTCAGCTCAAAAAAGTAGCCTTAACTCTGGTAGTATCCTCACGATGACTCCGGCCATACTTTCAAGCTCACACGATCATCGTCGTGACCGACTTACCACTGCGCCAGATTCTTTAAAAGCCAAAAGCTTCTGGCCGACTTACAAAGTGGGCTGTCGAGTTGAGTGAATTCGACATACAGTATAGGCCGAGGATAGCAATAAAAGGACAAGCTGTCACCGATTTTCTTGTTGAAATGACCTCCAAACATAACATATTGCCTGATTCTGAAGAGATTACTGAACCAGTGGCTTCTTCTTCTCTCGGCCCATTACCTGACCCAGCTCCTTGGAAGTTATTCGTCGATGGTTCATCTAACTCCAAGGTAAGCGGGGTCGGGGTAGTATTAGAAACTCCTGATCAAACTTGTATGCAGTACGCCTTGCGACTTAGATTCCAAGTATCGAACAATACAGCAGAATACGAGGCCTTATTACTCGGCCTCAGACTCGCCGTAAGTTTAGGTGCAACTCATCTCAATGTTTTCAGTGACTCGCAGCTGGTCGTTAATCAAATCTCTGGTGTCTATCAAACTCGAAAAAAATAACTGAAAGCATACATGAAAAAGGTGAAAGAATTAATCAGTGGATTCCAGAAATGTGAAGTAATTCGGATACCCAGGACCGACAATGCCAAAGCTGACTTGTTAGCAAAGCTCGCCTCGGCCGACGAAGACGATATACCTCGGTCGGTTCCTATCGAATACGTAATCAAACCGAGTATAAACGAGCCGATAGACTCGGCTATACTTCCTATCGACTTGGAACCTACTTGGTTCGATCCAATCATCCATTATCTCAACAATGGAGAACTACCGGAAGATCGTACCGAAGCATAGTGGCTAAAGGTTCGAGCGTCGCGTTACACCATCTTGAATGGGGTACTATACAAGAAAGGGTTTCACACTCCCTTACTAAGATGTGTGGACTCCCATGAAGCCGACTATATTTTTCGGGAGATACACGAAGGAATATGTGGAAACCACTCAGGAGAATGTTCGCTCGCCAACAAAGTGTTACGGCAGGGGTATTATGGGCCAACTATACAACATGATTCTAAGAAGTTCGTCCAAAGGTGCGATAAGTGTCAGCGATTTGCGGTTATCCCGAGACAACCCCGAGGAACTGACTCCTATGTCTGGACCATGGCCCTTTCCATAGTGGGGGATCGACATCATCGGACCCTTCCCTCTAGGGAAGGGTCAGACCAAATTTGTTGTGATTGTAGTAGATTATTTCACGAAGTGGGCCGAAGCCGAGCCATTAGCAAAGATTACCAAGTAAAAAATCACAGGCTTTGCTTGGAAGAATATCATCTGTCGGTTCGGGATACCTCGGACTATTATCACCGATAACGGAAGGCAGTTCGATAACAGACAATTTCACGAGATGTGCAGTAATCTCGGGATGCGAAACGTGTACGCCTCACCTCATCATCCTCAGACGAACGGACAGGTCGAGGCCGTTAACAAAATTATAAAACAGCATCTCCAAATGAAGCTCAATGAAGCAAAGGAAGCATAGGCCGAGGAACTTCCAAATATATTGTGGGCCTATCGAACTATAGCTCGGACTGCCACGGGAGAAACTCCCTTCTCCCTCTGTTATGGCTCAGAAGCAGTTGTCCCGGTTGAGATCGGTATTAACTCAGCCCGAGTCAATACGTTCAGTGAACAAGAAAATGATGAACTCCAATCACTCGAGCTCGATTTGCTGGAAGAGAGAAGAGAAAGAGCTCGATAGGAATGATGGCTCGACAGAGGCAAGTGTCTCGGTTTTACAACAGCCGACTCAAAGTCAGACGATTCTGAGCCGGGGATATGGTCCTCCAAAAGACGTTCTCAAACACAAAGGAAGTTGGGGCGGGCACATTGGTACCCAATTGGGAAGGTCTCTATGTCATCTCAAGCACCATCCGCCCAGGAATGTATTAGCTGGAAGACCTAAATGGACAACTGTTGCCTCACCCTTAGAATATAGAACATCTCAAGGTCTATTACTCGTAAGGTAGAATAGAAAGTGCTAGAGAATAATAGAAGAGAGATGTAATTGAATTCAATTCAATAAAACCAAAAGTTTCATCTTTTTCAAGTATTTAGTGTCAGATTACAGCCTAAGGTAAAACTACAAGAAAAAGGGATGACACAATTCCCGACAGAGTGAATGACCTCTCTCAGTCGGGGACCACACCCTATACAGCGCCAGAAGGGCCAGCCTCGTCCGCAGCAGGGGCCTCTCCGTCGGCAGTATCAACGCCAATAGCCTCAGTCCCAGGACTATCGGCTTCGAATGCGGAGAGATCAAGGTCGGGGAAGGCGGCCCTTATCTCCAAGACGCAGGCCCTGTAACCACCTTGATAAAGGCGGTCCCTTTCTTCTTCGAACTTCGAGGATTCAAGGAAGGCATCCACGGCTCGTTCTTGTGCCTCCTTGGTTCGGCGCTCCTCTTCCTGAGCCTCCTGGATAAGGGCTGCAGCGTCGGCCCTAGCTCGAGCGAGAGTGCTCTCGCACGCTCTGTGAACTTGAAGAAGATGTTGATGCCTTTCCTCAGCTTCCTTTAGGAGTAAGGTCAGATGGGCATTGTCAGCTTTAGCCCCTTCAAGAACCATTTGTGCATCCTCGGCCGCTTTCCTAGCATCTTCGACTGCCTTCCTGACGATTGATAAGTCGCCAGTCATAATGCCGATGCGACCCTCGGAGATCTCTCGACGACCCTCTTCCTCGGTCGCAATACTCTTCGTTGTCTCGGTCTCGGTCGCAAGTTTTTGAGCAGCGGTCAGCTCTAAGCAGGCCTTAACAATGCAGGGGGCTAACTGCAAACAGGAGATGATAAGTTATGACTAAGAACTTAGCTGAAAGTCACAGAGAAGTAAAAAGAAAGGATTCTGCCTCAAAGAGTATCCCCGTCGTATGTCCAAGAGTCTGCACGGTCGGGGCATTGTAGAAGCTGGCGAAGTCCTTCTCTCTCCCATGAGCGATGACCCAAGGGATCATCCCCGAGATGACCTTGTAGAAGGGAGACAACTCCTGTTGAGTCATCTTCCCACTCGAGGATTCCCTGCTTAGTGCCTCTCTCGGCCTCGAGACCTCTTTTACCACAGGTCCTGACTCGGGAGCCGACTGAGAGACCGGAAGGCTCGGCTCCGCTTCTTCCACCCTCTCATCAAGGTCAGAGAGCACGACCACTTATGGGGCGGCAGAGATAGGAGCAGACTGGGCAGCTGGCTCCTTGGCCTTTGCAGCGGTATTCTGTTGCTTCGAAGGCCGAGACCCCGACAAAAGAGCCGACCTCGGAGGAGCTTTAACCTTGGAGATTGGCTTCAGGGACGGGCGAGACTCGGCCATGCTATCAGAAGCCGGCTTGAGATATGGACGAGCCTCGGAAAGATCTGAAAAGAAGAATGAAGATGGGTTAGATAGGAAACTGAGAGAATGAAACAGAGTGGGATAAATTACCTGAGACAAACGAGTCTAAACCCGCGAGATGAAGACGCTCGGGTTGTAGCAGCAATTTTCAAGATCGATCTTCTACACTCAGCTTCCTCAGCTCTCTGATCCGAGCTAAAATGCCGGACCCGAGCTTCCCTCTTTTCTTCAAAATATCTGTAAGGCATCATGAGGTCAGGATTAGCACGAGACAATGAGGAAGAATAAAAATTATCGGGCCGAGTCACCAAGTCACCTACTTTTCGGAACGAGCGAGAGACTCGAGGTTAGTACGGCCATGTATCGGCCGACTCCCATTGTCCACACGCCCAAAATCACCTCTCCTTCCAGTATTTGTTAGAAGTAGGTGGGTCGGTTATCAGAGACCCACATTTGCCTCTCCATGCACTCAGAAAGTATAGGCCAGGAAAATTTAGGTCTGGTCTAACTTGATAGAGGTAGAGAAACTCGTCGACTGTTAGCGAAGGTTGCTCTAACTCAGCCCACAGCACGGCACACCTAAACAAATTTCTCCATGAGTTTGGAACAATCTGACCGGGAGCGAGCTTGACTCGGGATAAGAAATCACAAACAATAGGCTGAAGTGGCAAGCGCAGGCCACATTGTATCGCGACCTGAAAAATAGTGACCATCCCCGCAGGGGGATGGTCGGGCAAATCGTCCGAACGAGGAAGACGAAGAACGACCGAGTCAGGAACATGGAATCCTGCTCAGATTCGATTTAGGTCAGACTCAGTTAAAATTGAGACGACTAGACCGCTCAGATCATCTTCGGCTCCTTCTCCCTTGGAAGAGGATTCAGAAGCCTCTATGGCTTAGTTTACAGAATCTGGGACAGTGGCCCCCTCAGCTATAATTATTTCTTCTTCCCCCTCTTCCTCCTTCAATTGATCCATCCCGAGATTAGGTCTCCCTGGACGGGTTACCAGAGACACTCCACCACTGGAAGGACCGGCTTGGGCGGGACGCTCAACCGATGAGTCATCAGACCCCCTTACAAGCTGGAATGCTGCATCCGTGCCAACGGCGAACTCCGTCAGTAAAGAGGGTGGTTCCGCAACATTCCAGAGATATTGGGACACACCCTCATCTCCGAACATCCCCTCCCGGGAGCTCTGAGAGCCACGCGCAGCCATTTACGTCTATATGAATGGGAGAAAAGAACTCATCGGGGAAGATAGCAGCGGATGCAATAGGAGTTGACGGAGGAGAAAATAACAGCGGAGGGAAGGAAGAAGAAGAGGAAAGAAAGCTTGAAGGGGAATACAGAGGCGGGAGGAAGGAAGGCGAAAATAAAATTCATACGTTCCTCCCGCCCGACCTTTTTATAGTCGTGCCACGTGGCAGAGATAATTAATGAAAAAATAAAATAGCGATCATCTCAACTCCCCCGCTCGACACGTGGCGGATGTCGACTGACAGCGGTAACGCCATCGCCACGCGTCCAACTCCTATAAGCGGACGAAACGACCTGACGGCTGGCCGCACGTGCGGCCTCAGGAAACGCACCGTCACACATTAGGGACGACGCAAAGGGCATTAAATGTCTCATCATGACCTCTGACTCTAATACGAACCGACCTAAAAACTCATTACCCCTTGATGCCGTGAACGACACAAGGAGTAAGAGGGGCTTACTTTTGAGGAAAAATATGTTTAAGTCCGGAGACTCGGATTCCAAGTAGGTCGGCTTCGCCGGCACTGTCCGAAGAGTCCGAGACAACGGTCAGAGCCGAGAGAATAAGGGATAGGCCAAGAGGCATAAGCACAAGACGATTAAAGTTACTCTGTCGGATAGATAACCTCATCTGCATGAGTCTACAGAAGGCCGAGCATGTTATAAGCTACCCGACCGATAGAATAAAACCGACCTAATGAGTTGGTTCTGTCGGCTACGGAGTAAGGAAGGATGACGGATAATCATCGAGACTATTCCATCCGTGAGAAGGCAGAAAACTTATGCTGCTGAGCCGGCCGAAACTCTCCTAGAGTCGGTAACGACCGAGCCGAGACAAGAGAAGGCGGTATGAATGCAAATACTGCTCCAAAAATTCAGGAATACGGGTGTCCGATCCCGAGATCCTCAAGATCGGGTGCAATCAGTGAAGAGGATTAAATCTCCGGACAATCAGGAGAAAAATCCTCGTACGATGAGGATTCTTAAGATCTATAAATATCCAAGCTCTTTACAGAGGAAGGTACGCAATACGGAACTCAAGAAACCCTTTGCCTTTGATTACAAGACTGACTTAAGCATTGGAGGTTCCCTGGCTCTAGCCAGGGTCCCCTTTATATCATTGATTGTGCAGGTGGAAGAAGATCCGACCCGGGGAGTCGTCCCATAAAAATACACCAACACTAGTCATATTGGAAAAGTCATGGTTACTAGGTAAAGTTCGGTCGAGCCGCCTCCTATTTCAATTCTAATAGATGGGACCATGGTTCCTGACCACCAGGTCCTAACTCTCACCTCATGGTAAACACGTAAGAGTTTCAACACTAGGTCAAGGGTTCAGGTACCCATAGGTGGTGAAATCCCACTACTGCATGAGTGTGTGGGTGTGTAAAAAATTAATAATAAATAACATCTTGGATGGAGAGTGCCAAGAAAAAATTTAAAAAAATCAAAATTAGAATAATTCAGCCAACATTTATTAAGAATTTTAATGTTATTATCTCAATCTTTTTGTCCACTTGTCTATGGATGACAAGTCCTCACTTGTTATAATTGAAAATTGGAGTATATGTGCAATTATTTCATTCATACATCATATAATTCTTCTTGAGTAGAAATATTGAAATACAGCAATAGTCCAATCAACTGGGAAAATATCTCTAATATTGGTGTCTGGGATATTCTAATCTGAAAATTATTTCGAGTATGATCCATCCATAATGATCTATAACATGCTAACGATTTGGATTGTTAAATTATGGGCCCCACTTTCCAAAATTGAAACATAAGTAAATTGTTTAAATTATTAGCAGGCCTAACTTGGCTTTTGTCACCTTGGAGGTGGTTTGCCATGGTGCAATGATCTAATGACTGCATAAACATGAACATGATTGTTATGTTTGTTACGTGATGGGGCTTATATAAAGCAATGATAGGATGTCATGTATGCAACATGGTTGGCCCACCAAGGAGAGGAAAAAAAAAAAGGCCAAACCATCAAGAGACTTCCAAATTCACATGTGGCCCACACGATGGTTCAATCAATCTGAGTTAAAAGGCATGACTTCCAGTGTGGAAACTCTGATAGACAAGCTGGACACCGCACAGGAGGCTTATAGCACACAAAGTAACCTAGGGAATGGGGTATATATGAATTACCCGTAACATTGGGTTTCATGATCCTCTTATAACTTTGACATGGCCCAATGAAAAAATGACAACTTAGCATGACAGTAGGGCTATCAGTGAAAATGACAAAAACATTGTTTCACTTTTTCATTATGGCCCCCACCTTTCACACGTGTATGAAGACTTTTTGCATATCATGTGGCAATTCATGTCCAATTAAAGGAGCTCACTCTACAAAGGCTTGCACAAGACCCACTTCACGAAAATTCAACTCCCTCATGGAGCTAACAGGACCATTTAAGGTGGAATCTTTTAAAAAAAAGTTAGGTCTTTAAATGGTAAAGCCTTGTTAACAAGTAAACCGGCGCATTATGATGTAGGACATGGAACAAGCATGTTCCTATTACAAATGGACCAGAAGAAGTTCAAAGGAAAATTAATAAAATTTAGCATGGTTTGATCAATTGAAGTCAATCGAGTAGATTGATTGAAATCGATTGACCGATCGATGAAAATTCAGATTTAGGTAAAATTTCACTGGATAATTTTTGATTAATTCGATTGATCGATCGAAACAAATACAAATTTATGGGTTTTAGTCTTTGAATTTTTTTGCATCATTCCATTTGATCAGCAATACAACCAACGGAATGCAAAAATTAGAGCATTTTTTTAGTTTTTATTTCCTTATTTGTTTAGATTTTTTCTAATTATGTCTTAAGAATTGTTTAAGAGTATTTAAGCATGCAAACTCATTTATTTTTTATAGCTTTTAATAGAATTCTCAAAATTTTCTTATTTCTCTCATGGATTCGAGAAACTTCGCTTGTAGATTCAAGAGAGCCTTCTGGATTTAAAGTATTTATCGTTCAAGGAAGACGGAAATTGTCCTCATCACGCCCTTCCCTGTGTCACATTAGCATTGTTCCTCAAGGGCCTGTTTGGTTTTCCTGAATAACAGTATTCGGCCTGCAATGGGTAATTATGACATTTCACATGTGTTTGATTTTTAATGGTATTCGAAAGTAAATTACAGAACGCTACAGTTGGTGGGAAACGGCGATAGATCAGACGCCATATCCTACTGAAATGCAGGTACTTGAATGTAATCATCTGACAACCGTCTGTCAGACTGAAACGGGTATGGTGGTCCGCGGGACACCGTACCATTTAAACCATTCAAAATACAAAACAAATATTTTCTCTTTGGTATTTCATTTTCGCACAGAGGCGGTCTCCTTTCCCTCCATTTGTAGTGAGAGCGGATTGATAGACAGTGACCCACATGCAAGGTAGGATAACGTCCTTCCAAGTTCCCTTTGCATGGATCCTGTACGGACGTCGTCCATAGTAACCATTCTTCCCTCTCTCGTTTTCAGTTTGGGAAAATTCTCGTTTTTAGTTTGGGGAGATTAGATCTTACTGGAACCCTATCAACTGTCTTCACGACTACGTTGGGTGACTGAAACAGAGAACAGAGGTAATTCTCTGATTGTTGTTATCTTCTACAGATTTCCAGAGGTTTTTTCCTTTTTAAGTTTTTTCAGACAAACTTGTTGTTTACTGGCAATTGTGTTGTCACTGACGAGGGGTTTACTTTGAGTATGTTGGAATCTCCTAGCCTGGAGCCGCAAATGAGGGTTCAACAATATGTGCATGTAAGAGGATAGCAGTGCAGGCCCCCTGGAAAGAAGTTTCTACAAAGTAATATACCTTTTTACGGCCGTTTGGATATCCCGCCTTTGGTGGATGTGGCAGAATGGGGTGGTCCAATCTGCTGTCTTCGTCCCGTCCGGTTTTGCAGTGCATGGACTATTTCATTTTAGATTTGAAAATGAAGGGGTCCCACTCCATAACATCTTACCCACTGTTTTGTTGGATTATTGGGATATTCCGAATGTGTACTCACTGTCTACCTTCTTTCTTATATTATCTTCTTCACAGTAATCTAAATCTTCACTTTACCTTCTTCACAGTAATCTAAATCCTCACTTTACCTTCTGTGTATGTGCATGTGTTAACTTTTCTAATAAATTGAAAGAATTAGGTTGTATATGGGTTGGCCTGAAGGCAGTTGTTTGACAGAGTTCATTTCAATAATATATAATAGGAAAATCAGTTCCTTCTGGCTGTGTTTCAGTTGTTAGTGAGGCTTGCTAATGGTTGGCGTATAAACTTCTACCCTACTTTCAGCATGCAAAGTAGAGCCAGGTTGGATATCTGTATATTGTGTGGATGGTTGACACTTGACATTGATGATGGGAGATATATCCAGGGGTTGAAGGTGTGTGACATTCTACCATTGACATGAAATCTCAAAACTTTTCAATCGCCTGGATAGCAGTTTGGTCATTTCTTATTCAATAGAATGTTAGAAATATGTCACGCCCCAAACTCGAAAACCGGGCTCATAAAATTTTCGATCGCCGAATCTGGCATCGACAGCCTCCATAGAACCCCATTCTCAGCTCCCAGCTCCCATTTGCCAAGTTCCGATCCTGGGATGCTATGAGGAGGATTTTCAAGGTCAGTTTGAATCGTGATAAGCATAACCAAAGGCATAACCCACAAACAACAACCAAGAACTCCATTACATTTCTACTATGATACGCCTGTGGAGTCTACAGCCCCGATGTCGCTAGGGCATACAGTAATCATGTCATACAATGTGAAATGCATGAATTATACTATCCAATCATGCGGCAAATCCTACGCGTATCGTGCGCTCATGTGGGGTAACACCGTCTATCCGGGAGCCCCTAAATAATCTGTCCAAAGGCATATGCTATGATCAGTCACTTCTCATATCAAGCATACATATGATGCGTATGATCATGAGTCATGGAACTATACTAAATATATGATAAAGTAATGCACTATCCTTACGACGCGGGTGGGCCTAGACGGCCTATACACAACAAGTACAGGCCTAACAATGGGCCCTAGGGAGAGTCGTAATGTGGACATCCAACCAACATTACACTCGCAGATGTGGACGTCAAACCAACATTGCTTCCAAGGCACGATCGTCGTGAACATCGTTACAAAATCCGCTTTGGGATCACATATTGCAATGGACTTTAGGTACATCCCATTGGGCCTTAAATGCATCAAATGGGTCATATCATATGGGCCTTTTACTCATCAAATGGGCCACATAAATGGGCTGCACCAATGGGCCTTATGTGCATTGCAATGGGTCATAACCCGTGGGCCTTAAATTGCATCAAATGGGCCTAATCTCATGGGTCTTATATATAACAAATGGGCCACACCAATTAGGCCCCATATGTGCATCAAATGGGCCTCAACCCATAAGCCCTAGTACATCTCAATGGGCCTTGAAATACATTGATATGGTCCAATCCCATGGGCCTTTAAATACATCAAATGGGCCCCGACCCATGGGCCTTACAAAATGTTTATTTTCCATCCAAACTGCGGCCTAACATGATGTTTATTTCCATCCAAACTATTCATAGGATCACATGGGCCTAAGGCCCACTGTAATATTTGTTTGCAATCCATTATGTTCAAAAGGTCATATGGACCTTGGGTCCACATATATAATATGTATAGTAATATATATACATTATAACTACAATAGCAAATTATACATTAAGGGCATATATGTATATAAAATATATGTAGATATATATATATATATATATATATATATATATATATATATATATATATATATATAGCTGTTGTTGTAGCTCTTTAAGCATTTAAAAAGGGAACAAAGGTGGGTCCCACGTAGGGCCCACCACTATATTCATATTATAAAATATATAATATAAACTATATAATATATAATATATAATATATAAATATATATAATGGTGGGACCCACAGAACTCGCTGTTACTAGGGGACAGTGGACCCCAAGGTCAAAACAGATGGACGGCAAGGAGCACGTGCGTCACGGTGGGCTTCATCGTCCGTTGGACGGTGGAAGTAGGACACATACATCACTGTGGGTCCATGTGGGGCCCACCATCATGTTTAGATGTCATCCAAACCATTGATAAGGTCACCTGGACCTGGATGAAGAGAAAACACAAATTTTAGATTGATTCAAAACTTCTGTGGCCCACACAAGGGGCTTCAATGGTAGAGGTTTGATCCCACTATTTCCTTTAGTGTGGGCCACCCCAGTCATGGATGGGGCTGAAATTCGGAGGGGACCCATTACTGAGGGTGGTCCACCTCATGAACAGGTTGGATGACAATTAAACATCACGATGGGGCCCACATGCAGGGCCGTGGACCCCTGACGTCCGCTCGCCCAAGCGCAGGACGCGCAAGCATCCTCTCTGACAGCAGCAGCAACAACAACAATGCTGTTGTTGATTTTTATTATTTTTTTTTTGGAAAAATAATTTCTCATGGTTTTTCATGTATACGACCCACATCAGATAAATTTATCCCGTCCATTGGCTCCCCTGGCTCGAGACCATCTGAACGAGTCCCATATCCGGTATTTTTTCGGCGAATAAAAATGTCGGGATGACTTTCAACGGTAGAAATCACCATTTTATAGGTCATGGGCCGCCTGAAGATCGGATGGACCTCGTTTTTCAGCTCAACGCCTCAAATGGGCTTGGGAATGGAATAGACGACGTGGATTGAATACATTCATCAAGGTGGGGCCTATGCGAGTGGCCCTTCCCCAAGAGCTTAAACAATCTCATATTGGTGTTTTTCTTCTACAGAGACGTCCAGTGTCCCAGACGCTGGACGGTTTGGTCTTTGAATAAAAATGCATTGCGGTGGGCCCTGATTAGGTGGGCCACCTCATGGAGGATGGTACGGATACAGCACATACGAAGTGGGCCCCACTTGCAAAAGGTTAGGATAGAATACATGCCTCATAATGGGGTCTATTCAAGTAGGCCACACAACCCTATTATACCCTCATAAAATAAAATAAAATAAAATAAAAAGAAATAAAAAGGGAGAGAGAGATGGAGAGTGGGACACGCGTGTGATGGAGGGCTCCGCCACTATGAGCCCTCTCTTGTAAAAGATCATACAATAAAATGAGACCCTTTACACATGGAACTAACAAAAATCGAATTCAACGATGGAGATCCTTTCTTCACCAATATGGACGGTCTAGATGACCTTTAAATGTAATGAAATAAACATCATGATAGGGTCCATGAAGAATGGCCCCATCATGGATGATCATGATTATCAAAGTGGGTCATCGGCCACATCTTAGGGTCCCAAGTAAGATCTAAACTATTGATCGGTTGGTCTCACTTGGCATATCTTTAAAACATGCAAAACTACTATTATTTAGCACCCACCGTCCGATTTTCTTGCTCCTATGGGTTCCTTAGCTCCTTAATTTTGATTCCAATGGAGGAGATGAGGAATGGATGGCTAGGATGGGAGATCTTGGGATGGAGAGGTGGGCCACACTTGGAATTTGAAAAACTTGGAGAATTCTCATGTGGGATTTTTTTTTTCTTGGAGATGGCTTTGAAAATGAGAAAGAGAGAAAGAGTTGTAAAGGGAGAGAGAGAGTGTGATGAATGATGGAGTGATAGATGTGTAAGGCTTTGTTGACTTTTGTAGCCTTTTGTGTAAGAAAAGCATGGGCTTTGTAAGAGATTCTTGACTTTTGTGGTTGCTTGGGTATGGTTGAAAGGTGATGTGTACTTGACATGTACTTGACATGTGATGTGATGAGATTGATTGATTGATGGGATTGATGTGACATCTCGTAGAGATTCTCTTAGGTTTCGCAATGCGCGGCATTTTTCTCGCACCGAACGTTGGCCTACATCTCTTGACCAGGGTATCGCCTCAGTGCGCAAGTCGAGGCATCAGAACCCCAGCGATGGGGTGGTCGCTATGGTAATGGTCTTGGGTTGAGTCAATACAGGTTGACGGAATATGAATCAGGGTCGCGCGTACTATCGGTTAAGGGTCGAAGGTTGCCGAAATTCGACTGGTAAGACCGCGGAAGTCTACGGAACGGTACGGACTAAAATATGGGTCTTACAAAATACGTTAGAGATTTCTAGTTGTTCCTTCATTTGTTATGATGAGCTGGCATAGAAATCAGGATACCTAACTCACTGGGAGTTTATTGATTTATGTGTACGTAATGTAAAATTCCTACCATGCACATTTATTGCACTTCTGTGCAACCACATCATCTTATCAGTCTGATTTTTCAACAGGTCATTTATACAGTGGAGCCCAACAAATGAAAACTCATAAGTTGGACATCTCACTTTTTTATTTTTCTATTTTCGTAGCCATCTGCTTTTTCAACTGTTCAATCTGGGAGGATCTTCAGCTCTAAACTGGTATGCATGCATACTATCAGTCTTTAGCTCATATAATTTGTTTGTCTTTCATTGCATATTTATGAGAATCAGTCGTCTATGGTTCATGCCTTTTGGAGCTTGTATATAGTTTTCTGGCTACTTCTTTTCTTATAAGCTTGGTGGTGCTATCAAAAGGTAGTAGGATCTGTTATTATAAAGATAGTTGTGTTCTCAGCTTCTATTTAAAAAATTCTTTGGTCATTGTGTATAGGTAGAGACTCTCTTCCAAATAATCCTGGCATACACGTCCGTGATTGAGGTATGTGTGATTTTACTATTTATTAAAGACTGTTTATCTTTTATATCAACTTAATTTTATTTCTGATAACTGCGTTGTATGAGTGGAATTGAAAATCTAATTATCCTGTGTGTGAGATGTTATTACACCTGCAATATTATATACATGCATTATGGCTAGTGAATGTTGGTGGTGATTTTATATACCAAAGTGGTTTGAAGAATAACACAATGTTTTTATATTCTAATAGCTTTAAAAATTAATAATTCGACAGTCGAAGAGACTCATGCTAATTTCAACTATGTGGGAATCTACTTGCTCAATATATATTATATCCACATCATCCCATATGAATTTCTAGTATCATATGTATATTACTTTACATACTGTGAATAGAATATTTGTTCTACGGAAGTATTTATGTTTACCTGTTGTGATTGTATGATCAGAAAAAATGTTCACCATTGGCCAGTCCCGTTGTACGAGTGGTGATAATGCAGTAACTACAGGCCAAGATGAGCAGTACACATGACTACAATGGTGCATGCGTAATGCTCGTATGTAAAATTCAATTTCTGGTTTGGGTATCCCAATCATGCAAAAGACTGAAAATTCATATCATATTTAAACTGTATCAAACAAAGGATAGGGCCTGAAGTTAGATTGTATTGGATTGTAATCAGTCATGTAACTTATTTAGTTACGAAATAAACTGACAAGGTTGTAAAACCAGTTAAAGCCAAAGCAGATAGGAGCAGTCAACAACATCAACATACTGGTTTATCAATTAACAGAAAAAAAATAAAACTAATAGAAATTTGAATCCACATTACCTGGTAAAGAGCTAGGAAGATGAAGCTAGAAGTGAAGTGTGAATTGACAGCGCGGTATTACATGATGATGTTGTCGTAGTTCAAAGATAATATTTTAATCTTTATTTTTGTTTTGTAGTGTGTTCTTGTTTGTCTGTTGTAAAGGTATCATCAGTAATGACCAATGCATACTCCATATTGTCTTGTTTTAATAATTTGAGTTTGTTCCTATAAGGAATATGGCATAACTACTAGTATGCGAGGGATTTTGAGTAAATACTCTGTATGTTGTACTGTCCTTTAATGAATGTAATGGGACGTATTTTTTTAATACCAAATCGTTTTTAAATCTGAACAAACAGAGTTACAAATGGAATTGGTGCGGTATTACACCTACTAGTGGATGCTGACTCAATTTTATACATTTGTTGTACAAGTGCATATAATAATATGGAAGAACATGGATGGACGGAAGAGCTGGCTGTCTTTACAGCTTTAGTCGCAGTGGCAACTACAGTAATTGCGATTGGGAAATTTTGCAATAGTCTCTTTCTTAGTACACCCTGGAGAGTTAGTGACTATGAAAGAAGCAAGATAATTAACGGGATAATTAGAGCCGGAGATAATGAGTGTCTGGCACAACTTCGAATGAAAAAGGATATTTTCTTTCACCTATGCTTGTTTCTCAGGGATAGAAATCTGCTACCGGATGGGAAACATGTAACTATGGAGGAACAACTTGTCATGTTCCTTCATACTGTAGGACATAATGTGCAAAACCGTGTCATTGGACATCGCTTTATACGGTCTAGACAAACTGTAAGCTGTTATTTTTCTAAAGCATTGAATGTAATTGTGGGACTATATCCTGAGTTTGTAAAACTCCCCAGTACAGAAATACCTTCGAAGATTTCATCCAATCCCAATTGAAGGACGTATTTTCAGGTATGGATCATGCTAATCACTGCTATTCAAGAACATCATTGTTATAAGATTATGTCGCTTACTATTTCTTTTCCTGATAAACCACTTTCAAATTAGGATTGTATTGGTGCAATTGATGGAACCTATGTACCCGCTTATGTTTCTATGATGGATAGTGTCACCTATCGTAACCGAAAAGGGTTTCTCTCACAAAATGTAATGGCCGATTGTACATTTAATATGAAGTTCGTATATGTGCTGGGCAGATGGGAAGGTTCGACCTCCGACGTACGCATGTCACAGAGTGCGTTGACACATTCACATAATCGTTTTACAATTCCAGAGGATATTTAACTATGGAATGGAAGTTATTTTTAAAATGAATGAATGTTAAATTACATATTGATAATTACTCATAATTAATTGTAGGTAAGTACTATATAGTTGATGCTGGTTATGTGCATTTGTCAGGGTTTATGGCTCTGTACCAAGGCGTATGGTACCACCTCAATGAATACCGCGCGGGTCGCAAGCCTTGCAACAAGAAAGAATTATTCAACTACAGACATACTCAACTACGAAATGTTGTAGAGTGGATTTTTAGAGTACTGAAAGCTCAATTTTCAATCCTCAAGTCAGCTCCACCATATAACCTTTTAACACAACTGAAGATAATTATCGCATGTTGTGTTTTACACAACTTTATCCGAGGATTTGGGGGAGATGGTATTGATGCGAATGAGGACTCGTCAATGGTTGTAGTGGATGGTATAAACCCATCTCCAGTTGAGATAGGTTCTAAAAAAGATGGCCAAATAGTTATGAATGCCACACAACGTGCGAGAGACGAATGGAACAAGTTTCAAGATAATATTGCAACTAGGATGTGGAATGATTACCATCCTGTTCGTCGGAGTTTATGAAAATATCTTTTTTTTTTATTTTTTTGTATAAGGGATGTATGTCCTCGTTTTCCAAAATATGGGAAAACACCCTTTTTGTACTTCATGTCAACTAATATTAAGAAATATGGATGTGTTAGCCTATATATTGCAGAATATTATTCATGTGCATGACAATCTGAGATTTTATTGCTTATTTTAAAATTCTCATTTCAATCTATGTAGATATCCAAAGATTCGGACGGAGATATGTCACCTAATAAGAGTAGCCAACAATCGACCCCTACGAAACTATCCAGTTAGGAGCCACGTGTTGCACCAAGGAGGACCCCGAGGAAAATTAAACATAAATCCATTGCTGAAAATGTGTCTTCTAATGGTGTAATGCGATGGACTGATGAGATGGATGACTGTCTTATTTACACTCTTATGGAAGTTGTCGCAAATGGTCGTAAGAGTGCTAACGGGTTTAAGAATGAGACATACAACATGGTTGTCGATGCTGTGAAGGGTGCTGTGGGGATATCGCTACAGGAGAAACATGTTGGGAATCGCCTTCGTACACTGAAGAGGCTGTATTTTTAAGTGTGCAAGACTTTGAGTGCGTCTGGTTTTGGATGGGATGACGATTTGAAGGTAGTCACTGCTCCAGATGACGTATGGGAAGATTACATATGGGTGAGAATGGCAAAATATTCAAGTCTTAATACATTTAGTGTTGTTATTTTTGTTTATATTATCTAACATAGTATTGACACATTGTATTATCAATAGTCACATCTATATGCACAACATGTACGGGGCAAAGCAGTGCGGAGGTATGAAGACTTAACCTTCCTGTTTAGGAATGACCATGCTAGTGGATGTCGTTCAAGTACAGGCAACATTCCAGATTCTATGGCTTCTAGATGGTCTATGGATACTGATATTTCTCTAAGAACGTCTATTGATTTGAATAACGATACGCTCGTGCTTTCAAGTGACGATTTAGGGGATACTGCGGGTGACATCCGTTGGTTGTATCATAGTCGTGACGGCAACCACAGGGCCCACCGAAGTCCGAATAGAAATGGGAATAGTTCCGTGAACACTGACAGCACTTCGACGTCAAGGAAGAGAGCAAAACTGAGTCATCCTTTTGACGTAATTGGACAAGGAATAAGTGATGTTACTAAAGCAGTGAAGTCACTAGCTATAACCATTCACCAAGGAAAGGACATGGTACGCATGTCACGGATTGTTTCCACCCTGGAGCAGATTGAAGGGCTGACAGGACATGAGATCCTTCGTGCTACAAAGATTCTATCGAAAGATGAGCAACAGTCTGCCTCCTTCCTTTCATTTCCTGAACATAGGAGGTTGGACTTTGTGTTGATGTTGCTTGCACCGGACCACTCCTCTGACTGAGCGCAGTCGGACGTATAGACTTTGATATTTTTGATGGATGATTTTTTTGGATATTTGGTGTTGACTGATGGTTTTTTTTTTGGGTAACTGTTGGTGACAATATGTTGATGAATGTGCTTGTTTGATGAATGTGTCTGTTTAGAATAGGCAGTGGATATGGATATGCCTGTATAGAACAGGCTCTATTGGTTGTGCTTGCTACTACATGATTAGCAGTGTTGGACAACCTATCAACTATATGATATTTTCATGATTGTTTGGATTTTCTGAACTTGCTGACTATAGTTTGTTTGGACATTTTTCTTATACACTGCATCACATGTTTTTATTTTCGGTTTACTCTGTCAGTGATCCTGATAAGGCCTGCTCAGGTATGTGAGATGAAATACTTCAATGCCTTGTAATATAGTGATTGTTACAACAATATTTTATGCTATTTCTTTCAGTTTATGAACAAGTAATGATATTTGAAATTGATCAATTATTTTTTGGTATATTCCACTTAGATATTGTTATATTATTTGACAATGTGCAGATGGAAAAAAAGATTTACGTTGCCTTCAACGGCCGACACCCTGGACTATATTATGACTGGGAGGAGTGTCGAGTGTAAGTGGAGGGATTTTCACGGGCACGTTTCCATAGATACAACTCTGCAGTCGAGGCATTTCTTTAATGGTCTGAGTGGTCTGAGAAAATGGGGCTTCCAGCTATCCCACGGGACGAGATTGTTGATGACCATGAGAGTGTTAGGTCGCATGCTAGAGAGCGCCGCAGTGCCATCTGCCTGAGTCATACGTATGGACAGACCAGACAGGGAGAAGGTGTCTCGGCAATGACCTGTTGTACCCCATATGAATTTGGCACAAACAGACAGGGAGGTACCTCAGACTGTGGGGCACTGCTAAGATTCATTTTTGGAATCTTGGTAATGGTTACTTTCATTCAGCTTATATTAAAGCTGAAGTAGTGATATATAGTTTTGTTTGTATGGACATTAGTGGGGATGTTTTGGAGAACTTTTTGTTTACCTTTGTTGATGGACTGTATTATGGATTTTGATAATCGTTGTTTGGGCTAGAGTTTTTGGTTCATGTAGTTTTGGATTGCAGTGTATGTTTACAATCCATCTGTTTATTTTTTACAGAGTAATCGGTTACCCATATGCTATTTTCAAAGCAGTGGTGATATTTGTGGCCAGTGAGGCCCACAGTTGAATGGGGTGGATAAAACAACTATAGGAAGTAGGGATGAACGTCGTGGATGTATGAAAATGTTGTATCATAGACACACTGAGGCACAGCGTCATAGAAACAGGAGAAAAAAGTGGGGCCCATATACTAAGACAGGGAGGAACTTTGATACTTTGGCTACATGTGATGGATGATAGGCAGGCACTTATAGATCGCTTATAAATCGCATGAGGAATGGTAATTCAAGCTAGATACCTTGTTCTTATACACTGGGTTGGTGGACATCCGTTAAAATATCCAACGATTATCCTTCAACAAAGAACTATCCACAAATTAGTGGTCAGGACCGTTCAGCCAATCTGATCTTTGCACTATAACTCAGCCACAGTTGGTTCCACCATTTAATCTGCTCCCAATTGTCTACAAAAATCAGTTTTAACACACAAGCTCTGTGGGCTCCACCATATTATATATGTAAAATCGACTCCATCCATCAGGTTGTAACCATCATATAGACTGTACATCCATAATATAAGTCCAATTTAAAACTCACATGGACCACACCAATGGAAACAATGCAAAATCACTCCCAAAATTGTTAAGTTCATATATAGTGTCACAATGCAAAATCACTCCCAAAATCAAACAGCCAATGAAGTGAAATTCGAAAATGAGGTGATGGACACCATAACACTGCAACCGGTGTGATACAGGTAATACACCTATAAATCAAACACGAGATTGCTGACACGCCATAGGGTCCACCTAGAAGATTGTAGAAAACAAACATGTGACCGTAGTCAACCGTAATATCAACAATCATTAGAAATATAAGTAAAACACTAATCATTACTTACTTTACTTCCAAATACCGTTATTCGGGAAAACCAAACAAGCCCCAAGAAAATGGACCGAATCCGCCACAACACTTGTTTTTATGTCGTGCTTATGTAAAACAACATTGTCTATGAGGCCTACCATGTTGTATATGTAAAATACACTCTACAGGTTCTATCCTCGATGTCACACCCTAAAGTTAAAAATCATTTGTCTTGAAACTATAGCAATGAAAATAGGAAATATACAAATAAATACATAAGGGTTAATGAAAGTTCACACTTGCATTGGAGATATGTGATGATGGCAATAACACAACCAATGAGATCTAAAAAGGTTGTTGGGTCAAGGCACGTACGTGGCCGCTATCTTTGAGATATTTCATACCCCTCGGTATGTTGAACCATTATAGAAAGTTATCGATGCGCTCTCCTAAGATACAATGCTTCTAGAAATAAATCTACTTAATGTGCATTGGTTGCAAGAATCCCAACACATCACACACTACACATCCTTCTTAATGCCTAAGGAGTAATTGTAAAACTTGATTGCAAAAGTTTAATTTTATTTTTTAAAAAAAAAGTAAAAATTGTAAAAATAGGAAATAATTTTTTTATTTTTTTGGAATAAATGAAATCCTAACCCTCCTTATAAAACTCAATTACGACATTTTGAAATGATCTATTAAGTGAAAACCATCGCAACATTTTGATATGCCCAATTAAGGACGCACATTTCGCACTATAGAAATATCCTTATCAAATGGGCCACATCCAATGGCTGTGACAAAAATAAAAGAATTTGTAAATCTAGACAAATGCATCAAAACTCAACTCAAGAAGGCCCATTCAAACCCATGGAATAATGCACTTAGTGGACAAAGTGGATTTGACATATACAAATATACTATATGATTTCTCTTAAAAGAAAAGGCATAAGGAACATTTGTAACCCACCGTGGGGTCCACTATAACATTCATGTGATATCCACTCCATTTGTCAATTTCGCCATATCATTTTAAGGATGTGAGCTTCAAAATAGGCAAATCTAAAAATTAAGTGGTCTACACCATCAGAAACGGTGTAGATCAAATGCCACCATTAAAACCTTTCTACTACCCACAATAGTTTTCTATCATAAATATATTTATTTTTTACCTACGTGTTTACACCCATTTTTGGCGCTTTAACTTGTCTCAATAAGAAACTATCACGTGGTGCTACTACCTGTATATTACACACTAAAGGCGTACTCGCACTCAAATATATCTTCAGTTAATTTCACTTCAGCATTATGTATTCTGCTATTAATGCGATGACACAAACCCTTACGCATGCCTTTAAAATGGTGAATCGTCACATGCCACGTAACCACGTTCAATGTGCCCATTTATGAGGAAACGTACTATGCACGCTTATAAGAGACCCATCAAAAAATGAATCTATCATGAATATGGTGGTAATATCATCGGTCAGGACGTCTCTCGTAGTCCTTTCAAAATGGGAGATCTCTCCAAAGGCATTCGGAGAAGCAGTAGCAATCAATAGTAGGAGATCAAACCCCTAACCAAGCAAACTCATTTTGGGTCCGAACCTAACTTAGGAGAGATTCTAATCGGATAATCCCAAGCCATCCATTGATTGGAACAAAAGGGATGAGAGAGCTGGATGAGAAGGCAAGTTTGTAAAATGATGACATATCGAACAGATTTAGTCCATCTAACAATGTGGAGATAAGAAGAGACAGAGGGAATACCCAGATACCCTTTGAGTCGCACTTTGATAAAGAATCAGGGGGATCAGGATATGATGGATCCTATTCATTCATCGTTCCTAGCATCCAAAACCACTCCATAGTGAATAGTGAAAATGTCAGAGGAGGCTTGATCTAGATTATCCGACACCTCATAGTGACCTATAGGCTAATCCATTCAGTAGATCATCACAAGAGACGTAGAGTGGCTAAGATTCATTTGGATTTAGCTCTAGATCTGACCACCTTGATCAAAGGAATCTTAATGGATTTAGGCCTAGTCTCTGATAGACCACGGATGCCCCACAATAAATAACTACGAGAAGAGGATCCAACAAGCCAAGAAGTCTAAATCTAAGGGATTCCAATATTCAGAGTAGTGATGTAAGCTTAAAGGATTCAAAAGCAACAAGAAAACCCTACTGAGGGTTTCACTGCCTTAACAATCTACAAAATGAGCAATCGAAGAAGAGCTCGGGGCTCATACCAAACACAACAACTTATTTTTTATTTATCTTTCCTTTATTCTTCCTGGCATAGATTAGCTTAGGTTATGGCTATTGCCTAGCGGCTCCTACTACGATACCTTAAGAGTAGAAATAGCCTACTTGCAATCTTAAGTTGTAGACTGTAATTATCTAAGTTCTGGTTTGGTTGATCACACTCTCCTCGATCGTCTATTTCAGTAAGTGTATTAGCTATTTATCCATTTTATTTTGTTTATTCATTTAGTTATCTTACAACTTGTCGATTGTAAGAAACATCGTTTATAAATATTGCTGGGAAAAAATATGTTAAGTCCGGAGACTCGGATTTCGAGTAGGTCGGCTCCGCTGGCGCTGCCCGAAGAGTCTGGGACAACGGTCGGAGTCGAGGGAATAATGGATAGGCCAAGAGGCATAAGTATAAGACGACTAAAGTTACTCGGTCGGAGAGAGAACTGCGTCTGCGTAAGCCTATAGAAGGCCGAGTAAGTTAAAAGCCGCCCGAACGAGAGAGGAAAACTGACATGGTATGTTGGTTCCGTCGGCCACGGAATAAGGAAAGGTGACGAGTAAACACCGAGACTATTCCATCCGTAAGGAGGCAGAAAACTTACTCGCTTAAGCCAACCGAGACTCTTTCAGAGTCGGTAACGGTCGAGCCGAGACAGGAAAAAACGGTGTGAATATAAATGCAGTCCCGAAAATCTGAAAATACTAGTATCCAATCCCGAGATTCTCTGGATCGAGCGAAATCAGTTGAAAGGATTAAATCTCTGGATAATCAGGAGACGAATCCTCATACGATGAGGATTCTTAAGATCTATAAATATCCAAGTTCTTTACAGAAGCAGGTACGCAATACAAAAAATTCTAAAAACCCTTTGTCATTGATCAGAAGACTGACTTAAGCATCGGAGGTTCTCCTCTTTTAGCCAGGGTCCCCTTTGTATTGTTGATTGTGCAGGTGGGAGACGATCCGACCCCGGGAGTCGTCCCATAAAAATACACTAACAGTTTGGCGCCGTTTGTGGGAAATGGGCAAAAAGCCATTTTCTACGATCTGTTAAATGACAAGAACTAGGAGGGCAGATCAAGATGAAGCGGGGGAGGCTACTGCCAGCACAGCTCAGGGAGCTCCCCTAACGGTACCTCCGGTAGCACCACCTGGTGCATCTGCTCCGACTACCAGCCAGCCGAACCGAGGGAACGCACAGTTGGATCGAGAAGTTCAAGAAATGCATTCCGAGATGGCTGTTATGAAACACGTGTTGGAGCAACTGTGTAATCAGCAAATGCAACAGCGTCACGAGTTGCACAGGTTCTCCCGCCAGCATTTGTAGCACAGCCTGCTGCTCCGCAGTCGCCTCGAGAGCCGAGTCAGCATTAAGGACCGAGTCAGCCAGTGTCGGCTCGCTCCGCAACGGCCGTTTTGCCTCCCTCTGATTTGTGGCATAAAATATATTAGAGGAGGCGAAGTCGGTTTCTTGTAGAAGAAACGGCGAAAAGTGCGGAACCTTGGAAAGCTGATATACAAGATTTTAAAAATGAGGTCCGAAAAAAGATGGAAAGAGAGATGGCAAACATGAAGCACGGTCGGAACATAAACTCGACCAAATTTGAGGCAAAAACTTCTTCATTTGTGGACGAAGTAATGCATGCACGGTTATCGGAGAGGTTTCGCTTACCTCAGATAACTCCCTTTTCTGAAAAAATTGATCCGACAAAGCATATTGAATGCTTCAGAACCTATATGGATTTGCATGATGCCTCGGATGCTGTTATGTGTCGAGCCTTCTCTCTCACACTAACTGACGTAACTCGGCTTTGGTTCAAACAATTAAAATCGAAGTCGATTAAGTCATTTGCTGAACTCAGTGACGCTTTTCTTAATAACTTCATCGGCGGAAAGAAAAAGCTAAAGCCACCCGCACATCTAAATAACATAGTTCAGAAGGAATGAGAGCTGTTAAAAGATTATATCAAGCATTTTAACTTTAAATCTCTATAGGTTCGGAGACACTCTGAGGAGACAGCGCTTAACGCTCTCATGCAAGAGGTGAGAGATAAGCCCTTTTTGGCATCCCTGGACAAGAATCCGTCCGAGACTTTGGGTGAATTTATGTCTTGCCCGGACAAATATGCTGACGCTGAAGAAACCCGACTCCTGCGTGAGAAGGTCCAAAATGCAAAACCCTCGGCTAAAGAGTCGGCCAAGAAAAAAGCCGACTCGACCGGAGGGAAGAAGCGAAAAGATGATCAGGTACGAGACGATGGCAGGTCGGGCAAACGACTTGATAGAAGATTTTCTACATACACCCCTCTGAACAAGTCTCAGGAGCACGTGTTGATGGAAATCAAGAACAAGGGCTTCGTCAACTGGCCCGAAAAACTCCGTGGGAACCCGAATCGACGGAATAAGAACAAGTACTGCCACTATCATTGTGACCATAGTCACAACACAAGTGATTGTTATCACTTGAAAGATGAAATCGAGCAACTAATTAAAGAAGGCCGACTCAGAGAACATTTGGAAGGATTTGGTGCTCCAGCAGGACCGAGCGAAGATCGGCCCACGGAAGAAATTCGGACAATTATCGGAGGGCATCAGGGCGGTGGAGATTCCAACAATGCACGAAAAAATCACGTCAGAAGCATTAACCGTCCAGAATATGAGATTCTTCTGTTGTCTCGGCCTTTCAAAGAAAAGAAAAGAGAGAAATATTGCATCTCATTCACTGAGGAAGACGCTCGAGGCATCCATCATCCTCATGATGTTGCGCTCGTAATCACCCTCACTATCGCCAATAAGAAAGTGTTTCGAATACTAGTGGACACGGGATCATCGGCGGATGTGTTGTTCACCCAAGCATTCGATAAAATGGGCATAGGATGATCGGCCTTACATCCGGTCCAAACCCCACTCATAGAATTCTCGGGTGGATAGGTACTTCCTGAGGGAATCGCTTTACTACCACTCACTGCCGGAACTGCACCTCACCAGATAACTACAATGATCGACTTCCTGGTTGTCGACCAACCATCGGTGTACAATGCTATAATCGGTCAACCATCCCTAAGCCTCCTTCAAGCCATGGTACCTACATACCACCTTTCCATAAAATTTTTGACTGAGTCGGGAGTAAAAATTGTGAAAGGAGATTAACAAGATGCCCGGTAATGCTATGCGACCGCAGTCAAAGCGCCGACAGAAATATCGATGATCGAATCACTGGACCCTCGAATCAGATCTCACGAACGGGGGCAACCAATGGAAGAACTCGTCTCAGAACCCTTAACCGAGACAGACAAGTCGAAAGTAGTGTAAATCGGCTCATCTTTGATTTCACCTCTTAAAGAAGAACTGATCTCCTTGCTTCGGCGGTATGCCGATGTATTCGCTTAGAGCTACGAAGTTATGCCCCGGATTGATCCCTCGGTCATAACGCATTGACTCAACATCGACCCGACTTACAGGCCAATCCGACAGAAGAGACGTCATCTCGGCCCAAAAAGGTACGCTATCATTGAAAAGGAAGTCGACATGCTCCTTAAGGCCAAATTCGCTGAAGAGATATACTATCTAGAGTGGATAGCTAATGTCGTGCTCATGAGAAAAGCCAATGGGAAGTGGCGTCTTTGTATTGATTATATAGATTTGAACAAAGCCTGCCCCAAGGACAGCTTCCCTCTTCCCCGCATTAATCAGTTGGTGGACAGTACTGCAGGACATGAATTGCTTAGTTTTATTGTTGAGAATCAAATATTGCATATTAGACCCCAGTTATCACCTGAATTTATGAGCATGATACTGTTTAACGGACTATTTTATCATGTTTATGTTGCAAGGTGATTTTACGAGCATGGACTGAAATAAAGTGCTAAAAGTATGGATTTAACGCTGTAATAACACTAAAAGTAAGGGACGGACTTCAGGGGACCAAGATCGACTGAAATTACACGCCAGGAATCCGAGAAAATCAAAGAACTGAAGCAAATGGCCTAAAACTCATCCAGAATGCAAGATCACATGTTTCGCACCATCCGTTCGGTTCGAAACTTCATACGTGGCCTGAGGACAAGAAATTAACCATACAAGTCAATTTTTAGCCAGTGGATCCCTTTTGCAAGTGACCCAATGGACGGATCAGCCCATAAAACAGTGAATTGGGGTCCGCTGGATATCCAGATATACCTCAATTTTGGTCCCGACGGTTTAAAAAATACAAGAAACAGGATGGACGGATTGGATTTCTTACATGCATCAAAATGGGACCCATTTGTGTAAGAGAGAGTACACACCCGACGTGCACTCACAATCCACTAAGCCAAACGCGCAGTTTGACTGCGTTTGACTCGAGCCGTGCGTAAATCTGGCAACGAATGGAGGCTGATCGTCCGTTTTTAGGTAGTGGGCCTCATACATCGATCATATGGAAGATCAGGACCATTCATTGTTCTCGGACAGCGGGGTCGACCACAACCATGGTTCTCATTCGGTCCCATGCATGTACTCAGGAAATGTTCATCGTAAATCGTCAAGATGGACGGCAGAACTAAAGATATTGTGGGCCATACTGAAACTACTCTAAAAGTACTCTGTCCCGGACGGTTTTTCATCCCAAGACCAACGGACGGAGTGGATTTCTCTGTCGACACGATCAGGGGCTTCACCGACCATCACAGAGCTTCTGCGGAAGCTCTCTTTCGCACAGAACTTGCGTTGAAGCCCTTGTGGCCCACATACATCATCTATATGGATGATCCGATCCGACCAGTAGGTCCAGAGAATGATTTCAACAAGAACCATGGTGTTCTTGTGAAACCATGCACAAGAACGAGATCAGAAGATGGGAAGAAAAGAGCCACGTTAATTGATATTACGGCCCACCTAAGATTTGGATTCCTTCTGGATTTTGGCTAATGGCCTAAATTAGTCCTACTAATCCATTAAACGGTATGGATCCTTCAATCGACGCCGATAATGGGCCCCACCATCAATCAGCGTAAGAGACTTCATAGCCTCTGTTTTCTGCGTCCGATAAACGCAATCGCTGTGGGCCATTTTTCTGATCATGGTCAGGATCGGATTGATGATCCAGACCGTCCATCTTGAAGTACAGCCAAAATCGTCCAAAGAGACGTTATCTTAACCCTTTTGAAGGATGCTAGGAGGATCAGTGGGAGCAGTTTCTCAGGCTATCAGCGTAACTGCATAATTTCTTTTAGAAACTGAAACGCCTGCTGCGAATTGCACTGCGGAAGTCTCCACCAACTACAGCAGATAAGGAAAGTTCTTTCCATCAGCCTATAAAAGGGAGAGAGAGGAGAAAGAGAAAGCATCTTGGAGATCAGATCTTTGGAGCAGCCGGTTGGAGACGTGAAGGAGAAAGAGAGACAGGGAGAGTTTAGAGGTTTTGTTTGTTGTTTTGTTTTAATTTTAGACAGATTTAGCCTAAACCATGACAAGCTAATCTCTTAGTTAGGGCTAAGAGGTGAAGCTTGTAGCGTGATGGAAAATATTTGATTATGCTTTTTATTTACACAGAACTGATTTTAATTATGGTTTAATTAATGGGATGTTTTTAGTCTTTAATGCTCTGTTGTGACTGAAATTACAATGGGTCTGCGATGGCTTTGAATATTTTCTTTTCCTTTTATGTTTATGACGTCAGGAAGCCCTGTTATTCACCATAGTCTCCTGGGCATGGTCGAATGTTGGTACCCTTCCTAACCTTCATACATATGATTGGTTAGTAGTTAGTTTAATTCTATTGTCTGCCATAGTCTCTTGGGCATGACTTGGTGATGGAATCCATTCTAATTCATATACCTTTCATCTTTTGAAACTAGATCAATGACAGTTCAGTTAATTTTCATGATTCATGAAACAGGCATAAGATCTCCCTGATCTCTACAAGTGGATCCTCTGAATCCCTAGCGTCCTTCTCTCTGAATTTTTCTTAAGTTTTAGATAATAATTTCATAAATCTTCATTAAATTCTATTTGATTTAAATTTCATCTCATTCTAATTCTAGTTCTAGTTAGTTTTAGATAACGTATAAGTTTCAGTCCCTTGGGATTCGACCTCGGTCTTACCGAGTTATTACTACATCACAACCCTGCACTTGGGGAGTGAACATTTATGGATGCCTATTCAAGTTACAATCAAATTGTAATGCATAAAATTGATAAATTAAAAACCACCTTTGTCACCGACAAAGGCCTTTACTGTTACCGAGTGATGCAATTTGGTTTGAAGAACGCCGGATCGACGTATCAAAGGTTAGTGAACAAAATGTTCGCTCGACAGATCGGTCGAACTATGGAAGTATATATAGATGATATGCTCGTCAAAAGTATACACGTGGCCAACCATGTGGCGGACCTAGAAGAAATGTTCCTGACTTTACGTAAGTACAAAATGAAGTTGAATCCTAGCAAATGTGCCTTTAGTGTAAGCTCGGGAAAATTCTTCGGTTTCCTCGTTAATCAACGAGGAATCAAAGCGAATCTCAAGAAAATCAAAGCTTTGCTCGACATGGAGTCTTCAAAAATAATTAAAGACATTCAAATGCTGACAGGGAGAGTAGCCGCGCTTAACCGTTTCCTGTCCCGAGCCACAGATAAATGTCTCCCGTTCTTCAAGCAATTGAAGGGACGACAGACGATGGAATGGACGGAAGAGTGTGAAAAAACATTTCAAGAACTGAAGTCTTATCTTAGTTCTCCACTGCTGTTGTCCAAACCCGAGTCAGGAGAAGCTTTGTTGCTATATCTGGCTGTGTCCGAAGCAGCGATTAGCTCGGCCCTCGTACGAGAGAGTGAAGGGAGATAATTACCAGTGTACTATGTCAGCAAAGCCTTACTACCGGCAGAGACAAGATATCCTCAGCTCGAGAAAGTAGCCTTAACCTTGGTAGTATCCTCACGACGACTCCGACCATACTTTCAAGCTCACACCATCATCGTTGTGACCGACTTACCTTTGTGCCAGATTCTTCAAAAGTCAGAGGCTTCCGACCGACTTATAAAGTGGGCTGTCGAATTGAGCGAATTCGACATATAGTATAGGTCGAGGACAACCATAAAAGGACAAGCTGTCACCGATTTCCTTGTTGAAGTGACCTCCAAACATAACACAATGCCTGATTCTGAAGAGGTTACTGAAGCAGCAGCTTCTTCTTCTCTCGGCCCATTACCTGACACAGCTCCTTGGAAGTTATTCGTCGACGGCTCATCCAACTCTAAGGCAAGCGGGGCCGGGGTAGTATTGGAAACTCCTGATCAAAATGTACGCAGTATGCCTTACGACTTGGATTCCAAGAGTCGAACAATACAGCAGAATACGAAGCCTTGTTAAGTTTAGGTGTAACTTATCTCAATGTTTTCAGTGACTTGCAGCTGGTCGTTAACCAAGTCTCTGGTGTTTATCAAACTTGAAAAGAACAACTGAAGGCATACATGGAGAAGGCCAAAGAATTAATCAGTGGATTCCAGAAATGTGAAGTGATTCGGATACCTAGGACCGACAATGTCAAAGCTGACTTGTTAGCAAAGCTCGCCTCAGCCGACGAAGACGACATACCTCGGTCGATTCCAATCGAATACGTAGCTAAACCGAGTATAAATGAGCCGATAAACTCGGCTATACTTCCTATCGACTCGGAACCTATTTGGTTCGATCTAATTGTCTGTTATCTCAACGATGGAGAACTACCGGAAGATCATATCGAGGCGCAGCAGCTAAAGGTTCGAGCGTCGCGTTACACCATCTTGAATGGGGTACTATACAAGAAAGGATTTTATGCTCCCTTACTAAGATGTGTGGATTTCCATGAAGCCGACTATATCTTACGGGAGATACACGAAGGAATATGTAGGAACCACTCAGGAGGACGTTCGCTCGCCAACAAAGTGTTACGGCAAGGGTATTATTGGCCAACTATACAACATGATACTAAGAGGTTCGTCCAAAGGTACGATAAGTGTCAGCGATTTACGATTATCCCGAGGCAACCCCCCGAGGAACTGACTCCGATGTCTGGATCATGGCCCTTTGCACAGTGGGGGATCTACATCATCAGACAAAATTTGCTATGGTTGAAGTAGATTATTTCATGAAGTGGGTCGAAACCGAGCCATTAGCAAAGATTACCGAGTAAAAAATTATAGGCTTTGTTTGGAAAAATATCGTCTGTCGGTTCAGGATACCTCAGACTATTATTACCGATAATGGAAGGCAGTTCGATAACAGACAATTTCGCGAGATGTGCAGCAATCTTGTGATCCGAAACGTGTACGCCTCGCCTCATCATCCTCAGACAAATGGATAGGTCGAGGTCGTTAACAAAATTATAAAGCAGCATCTCCGGACAAAGCTCGATGGAGCAAAGGGAGCATGGGCCGAGGAACTTCCAAATATATTATGGGCTTATCGAACTACAGATCGAACTGCCACAGGAGAAACTCCCTTCTCCCTTTGTTATGGCTTGGAAGCAGTTGCCCCGGTTGAGATCGGTATTAGCTCGGACCGAGTCAATACATTCAATGAACAGGAGAATGACGAACTCCTGTTACTCGGGCTCGATTTGTTGGAAGAGAAAAGAGAAAGAGCTCGATTACGAATGATGACTCGACAGAGGCAAGTGTCTCAGTTTTGCAACAGCCGAGTTAAAGTCAGACAATTTTGAGCCAGGGATATTGTCCTCCGAAAGACGTTTCCAAACACAAAGGAGGTTGGGGTGGGCACATTGTGACCCAATTGGAAAGGTCCCTATGTCGTCTTGAGCACCATCCGCCCTGGAATGTATCGGCTGGAAGACCTAAATGGGCAATTGTTGCCTCACCCTTGGAATACCAAACATCTCAAGATCTATTACCCGTAAGGCAGAATAGAAAGTGCTAGAGAATAATGGAAGAGAGATGTAATTGAAGTCAATTCAATAAAACTAAAAGTTTTCATTTTTTTAAGTATTTAACATTAGATTACAGCCTATGGTAAAACTACAAGAAAGAGGGACGATACAATTTTTGAAAAAGAGAATGACCCCTCTCGGTTGGGGACCACCCCTTAAACGGTGCCAGAATGACCAGCCTCGTCAGTAGCAACGTCCGCGGCAGGAGCTTCTCCATCTGCGGCATCAACGTCAGTAGCCTCGGCCTCAGGATTATTGGCTTCAAAAGCGGAAAGGTCGAGGTCAGGGAAGGCAGCCTTCATCTCCAAAACGCAGGCCCTGTAACCACCTTGATAAAAGCGGTCCCTTTCTTCTTCAAACTCGGAGGACTCAAGGAAGGTGTCTACGGCTTGAACCTGTGCCTCCTTGGCTCGGCAAGCCTCCTCTTGAGCTTCCTGGATGAGGGCTGTAGCGTCGGCCCTAGCCCGAGCGAGAGTGTTCTCGCAAGCGCTGTGAACTTGAAGAAGATGCTGATGCTTTTCCTCAACCTCCTTTAGAAGAGAGGTCAAATGGGCATTGTCAGCTTTGGCTCCTTCGAGAACCATCCTTACATCCTCGACCACTTTCTTTGCATCCTCGGTCGCTTTCCTGGTGATAGATAAGTCGTCAGTTATAATGCCGATGCGACCTTCAGCTATCTCTCGGCAACCCTCCGCCTCGGCCGCAACCCTCTTCGCTGTCTGTCTCGGCCGCGAGTTTTTGAGCAGCGGACAGTTCCGAGCAGGCCTTGACAATGCAGGGGGCCAACTGCGAACGGAAGATAGTAAGTTATAAGCAAGGACTTAGTCGGAAGCAACAGAGAAGAGAAAAGAAATGATTTTACCTCAAAAAGTAGCCTCGCCATATGCCTGAGAGTCTACAGAGTCGGGGCATTGTAGAAGCTGGCGAAATCTCTCTCGCTCCCTTGAACAATGGCCCAAGGGATCATCCCCGAGACGACCTTGGAGAAAGGAGACAACTTCTGTTGAGTCATTTTTCCTCTCGATGATTCACCGCTTGGTACCTCTCTTGGCCTTGGGACCTCTTCTACCACGGGTCCTGGCTCCGGAGCCGACTAAGAGATAGGAAGACTCGGCTACGCTTCTTCCACCCTCTCATCAGGGTCAGAAAGCACGACTACCTGTGGGGTGGCAGGAACAGGAGCAGATGGGGCAGCTGGCTCCTTGCCCTTTGCAACGGTCTTCTTTTGCTTCGAAGGCCGAGACCCCGACAAGAGTACCGACCTCGGAGGAGCTTTGACCTTGGAGATTGGCTTCACGGACGGGCGAGATTCGGCCATGCTATCAGAAGCCAACCTAAGATATGGTCGAGCTTCGGGAAGATCTGAAAAGAAGAATGAAGGTGGGTTAGACAGGAAACTGAAAAAATGAAACAGAGCGGGATGCATTACCCGAGATAAATGAATCTAAACCCACGAGATGAAAACGCTCGGGTTGTAGCAGCAGTTTCCAAGATCGGTCTTCTGCACTTAGTTTCTTCAGCTCTCTGATCCGAGCTAGAGCGCCGGACCCAAGCTTCCCTCTTTCCTTTAGGATATCTGTAAAGCATTGTGAGGTCAGGATTAGCACAAGACAATGAAGAAGAATTAAGGTTATCAAGCCGAATCATCCAGTCACCTACTTTCCGGAACCAGCGAGAGACTCGAGATTCGTACGGCCACGGATCGGCCGACTCTCATTGTCCGCACGTCCAAACCACATCTCCTTCCACTGTTTGTTAGAAGTGGGTGGGTTGGTTATCAGAGACCCACCTTTGTCTCTCCATGCACTCAGGAAGTATAGGCCAGAAAAATTTGGATTTGGTCTTACTTGATACAGATATAGGAATTCGTCAACGGTTAGTGGGGGCTGCTCTAGCTCGGCCCATAGCACAGCGCACCCAAATAAATTTCTCCACCCGTTTGGAACAATCTGACCTGGAGCGAGTTTGACGCGGGACAAGAAATCACGAGTAATAGGTTGGAGTGGCAAGCGCAAGCCACATTGCATTGCGACTTGAAAAATCACGACCATCCCCGCAGGGGGATGGTCAGGCAAGTCTTCTAGACGAGGAAGATGAAGTACGACCGAATCTGGGATACGGAACCCAGCTCAGATTCGGTTTATGTTGGAATCAGTCAAAACCGAGGCAATAAGACCGCTCGAATCGTCTTCGGTTCCTTCTCCCTTGGAAGAGGATTCAGAGGCTTCTACAGTTTGGTTTAAGGGATCTGGGACACCGACCCCCTCAGCTATAATTATTTCCTCTTCTCCCTCTTCCTTCTCCAATGGAAGATTGGGTCTCCCTAAACGGGTTACCAGAGACACTCCACCGCTGGAAGGACCGGCTTGAGCGGGACGCTCAACTGATGAGTCATCAGACCCCCTTACGAGCCGGAATGCGACATCTATGCCAACGACGAACTCCATCAGTAAAGAGGGTGGTTCCGCAACATTTCAGAAATGTTGGGACACACCCTCATCTCCGGACGTCCCCTCCCGGGAGCTCTGGGAGCCACGCGTGACCATTAACGTCTATAAGAATGGAAGGAAAGAACTCACCGGAGAAGATAGCAGCGGATGTAAAAAGAGTTGATGGAGAAAGGAACAATAGCGGAGGAAAGGAAGAGGAAGAGGCAAGAAAAATCGGAAGGGGATACAGGGGCGGGAGGAAGGAAGGAGAAAATAAAATTTGTACGTTCCTCCCGCCCGGCCTTTTTATAGCCAAACCACGTGGTAGGGCATTTAATGAAAAGGTGAAACGACGCTTCCTTCGACTCCCTCGCTCGACACGTAGCGCGCTTTGACTGACGACAGTAATTCCCTCGCCACGCGTCCAACGCACATAAGCGGAAGACACGACCTGACGGCTGGCCGCGCGTGCGACCTCGGGAGGTGCACCGTCATACGTTAGGGACGACGCAAAGGGCATTAAATGTCTCATCATGACCTCAGGCTCTAATATGAACCGACCTAAAAACTCATTACTCCTTGGTGCCGTGAACGACACAAGGAGTAAGGGGGGCTCACTATTGGAGAAAAATATGTTAAGTCCAGAGACTCGGATTTCGAGTATGTCGGCTCCGCTGGCACTGCCTGAAGAGTCCGAGACAACGGTCGGAGCCGAGGGAATAATGGATAGGCCAAGAGACATAAGTATAAGACGACTAAAGTTACTCGGTCAGAGAGATAATTGCGTCTGCGTAAGCCTACAGAAGGCCAAGTAAGTTAAAAGCCGTCCGACCGAGAGAGGAAAACCGACATGGTATGTTGGTTCCATCGGCCACGGAATAAGGAAGGGTGACGAGTAAACACCGAGACTATTCCATCCGTAAGGAGACAGAAAACTTACTCGCTTAAGCCGACCGAGACTCTTTCAGAGTCGGTAACGGTCGAGCCGAGATAGGAAAAAGTGGTGTGAATATAAATGTCGTCCTGAAAAACTAGAAATACTGGTATCCGATCCCGAGATTCTCAGGATCGAGCGAAATCAGTTGAAAGGATTAAATCTCCGGATAATCAGGAGACGAATCCTCGTACAATGAGGATTCTTAAGATCTATAAATATCCAAATTCTTTACAGAAGCAAGTACGTAATACAAAAAACTCTAAAACCCCTTTGTCATTAATTAGAAGACTGACTTAAGCATCGAAGGTTCTCCGGCTTTAAACGGGATCCCCTTTGTATTGTTGATTGCATAGGTGGGAGACAATCCGACTCGAGGAGCCTTCCCATAAAAATACACTAACAAATATTAATGAAATTAGTAACATTTTATCTTATTTAATTTGAATGTATATATTTGTTCATTTGAGAATTATTTTGAGCTTAAAATGTTGGTGACAAAACAGGTCATTAAGTCCATACACTCTGTCTATCGTCACAATGCAATTAAAAAAAAAAAAAATCTCATTTAAAAAAAATTAATTTACCTCATTTCTTTTCACTAATTGTTTGAATGTAGCGCAATATTCGAAGCGGAGAGAATTATAAATCTTTGTTCCTATATTCTAGCCAATCCCTCTCCATAAAGGGGTCACCGATAATTCAATCTACCCTTAAGTTAGACATACTCTGACGTGCCCATGTATCCTACTCAATGACACATGAATCGAATATAATACCAATTTCGAGTGGAAATCACCTCATATAAGGGATTGGATAGAATACAAAGGTCATGGTGGGCCAGAGAAAAGTTTCAACCGTTGCCGTTTTCATTCCCATTAATTCCTGTGGCGTCACGGCGTGTCCTAAGTAAGTTTTGGGTCTGGCTGGTCGATCTTGGGCTCAATCCTAAAATGTTCTGACATACGGAATAAGTGCGTGTCGCGCAGAGATGCAGTGTGTCGCAGAGACCTTCGGGTTACACGCGTCCCGTACAGCAGGTGCACCACAAAGCTTGTGTCGCTGCTGCTCTGCAGAGAATGCAGACCATGAATCTGTATTGATGACATCATCGGCATGTTAAAGAGGCCACGACGCGTCATGGCGTCCACTACGCGTTTTAGTCGCATGCGAAAAAGGAGTCCGCTGATTCTTCAAAAGAAAGTTGAAAATCTGACATTTTATTATTATTATTATTTTTTTTCATTGTGGCCAGGGACCGAAGTCCCGTTAGCGTCGGCGGTCGTAATTTGGGTGCGGGATCTGGTCTAAAATAATGGACCTTTCGAGTCGAGATTGATGAAAGTGCACGACTTTCATTCACGATGCAGACGCGATTTTCCTGTGATCCGGGTTACAAGGAGCCCTCAGGGGCCACTGCAATTTATCTGTTCTATCCATCAGTTTAGCCAGCTCTGGTTCGAGATATAAAAAATGAGGTGGATCAAAATTTTAAATGGGCCCCACCATAGAAAATGGAGACGTAAATACCCGTTGGTGAAACTTCGTTGTGCTAGTGTGATGGTCACATGACTCATTCATAAGGCTATTCCCCCTGGAACGAGGAAAAAAGAAACATTCACAAGGCTTCCACTATGAAAGTTCAACCTGATTCTTAAAGGGGTTAAATGGTGATTGTTCAACCCGGACCGGTATTTTTTTACGGTGAAGCTTGATGAGTTTTGAATTTGTAATTCTATTTTATTTTTTAATTTTTCCTGCCATACTGTCTTTAGAAAAAAAATAAGATATATTAAAAACTTAAGTGGGTCACACTATAAAAGCAGTGAAGATTTTGAATGTCCATTGTTGAAACTGTCGTGGGCAACCTAAGCTTTGGATTAAGCCAATATTTTTATATTTTCAATTCATTTCACTAGAAATGATCTCATGAAGGACTTGGACGGAATATAAATATACAGTAGATTTTAAAAAGATTTCAATGGTAAGCATTTTCCTGCTTACTTTTTCATACTCTGCTTTTTTAAAAATATCTTATGTTTAAATGTCTTGTTATGATCTAACAAAGCAAATAAATAAGGTGAATTTCCCACCAACACTAATGTAAGATCACCTTGAATTCTCTTTGCTAGAACTCCTTAGGACCGGGTTTTGCCGCAATCCGCATCCCTAAAGGCTAGGTCAGTGGAGGCAGGAAATTCGCACCCACATGTCTCTGACACAGCCAAAAGGCAATGGATTGAATACTTCACTTAGCATAGGTCCCATTTATGATTGTCATACATGACGAAACTGTAAAAATAAGAGTTTTTATTTTATTTTGGATAATATAAAAAATGAAATTTATTTTTTTAATACTCCAGCAGCACATGATGCTTAAAGTGTTAATATCACTTTAGTTAATCACAATTAAATTTGATAAATGGATCAATCCTCACATTTGATTCATCAGAAATTATTTACAAAAATTAAGAGTGCCTGCACTATTCTTCCTTTCAATGTCTAACAAATGTATAGCAATCCTTCTAAAATTAAATAACAAAGTTTGCTAATTTCACATATATAAAAATATATTATAAGGTGAGACATGTATGAGATCTAAGTTTTCTATTAGTTCACCTACAGTGTTTAGATCTTCTGCTAAAACACTCAGATCATTTTATATATTAGGTGGGCCACAACATATCAAAACAAATTACTGGCTAGAATAATGTCTAACCATTGAATTGCTTTGATCGACAATTGTGTCCCATTTGAAGAGTGAAATGATCTAATTTTATAGGTCAAAGTACTGAGCAGTATCTCCAAACTTATTGAAAGCTAAGATCTCATGTTTATAAGTGTGCCCCACCAGTGGATTTATACGGCCCTACAAGCGTGTATAATCAGCAAATCTTCAGAATTGCTCATATGCCACGCGTACAATTTTCAATGCCTGCGTATCATCTTCACACTCTGCCAGACTACCAAAGGCGGGTCAGGAATTCTACGCCTGCAAGGCACTGACTCCAATTACACATGTATTCATGAATGAGACGACCCAGCCTATCCGATGGACGGAACTGTTTTAATTTCAGTGCTGACATTGGTACGTGTCGTTTTCTACCGTCCATTGGTTGGTCACAAGTGGGTTGTTAAATTTGCCGGTGAGATTATTCAAAGAGGTAAATCCCAAACTGTCAACAGTTTCCCACACGTGTCGAGTTGATGGGAGGACACTAGGAAGGAAAAAAGGGTGGAAGTAGATTAGGTGTTGCCCAAGTAATAACGTAACGGGTATTTGTCTGACCGTGGGGCTCACCTTGATGTATGTGTTTTATATCCACACCGTACATCTGTTTTCTCAGCTCATTTTAGTGCATGATCCAAAGTTGAGCAGATCCAACTCTTAAGTGACCCACACCACATGAAAGAGTGGTGATTGACCATTAAAAAAATTCTTGTGGACAACAAAAGCTTCGGATTAACCTGATATTTGCAGTTTCTTCATCCATGTCTTTGTTATCTTATCAACAGGTTGGCTGGAAAATGAACATCAAGTAGGACCTATAAAGTTGAACATCAAGTAGGACCTATAAAGTTTTAATGGTAGGCATTCAATGACCATTGTTTTCCGGGTATGGTCCGCTTATGATTTGAATGTTATTCATCTTTGTGAAAATGCCCTAAAATGAAAAGGGGATACCATACTGGTGGACGGCGTGGACATATATATATATATATATATATATATATATATATATATATATATATATATATATATATATATATATATATATATATAAAGGTCGGCCCCACGGTCAATGAAATACCCACTACCGAAAAGGGTATATCATACTCAGGCAGAGGACGACCTTAGCCATCCAATAGGTGGCCCTGTTAGATAGCTAAATTAAAAATAATGAATGGTCTGGAATCAATAACTAAATGTTAATTGATAAATGGTTAGGTATTGTAGTATATTAATATTTTTTATTGTGTCCCATCCAAGGTGGGCCATCATATTGAGTTACATCATGCCAAAGAATACTTTAGCTATGTGCGCCATGCATATGAGCAGTCACAATCTGCCAGGGAGCAGTTGCTTTCCACAAAAGATAAGTGTGTAATTCACCATGCATCTTCACTGGTCCACCACTAGCACCAAACCGTGTGATGGACGGTGAACATAGGGAAAGACATCCAACACATGCAAACGTTGCAAGCTTTTGGGAAATCCTGGTCATTCACCTGATTGGCTTATGATACATCTGTCATGGCCCAAAAATCAGGACCACCTGATGGGGTGCGACATGTATAAAGAAAAACAGGAGGATGATAGATGGGAGGATGGCTCTGCAAAACACATGGTTGATGTGTGTGAAATCAGGACCGTCCATCCTATGGGTTCCAATGTCAAGTCTATGGTTTCAAAAAAAAAATTCCACGGTTGAACACGTTAGTTTAAGCCGCTTGTAGAAAGTTAGAAACTATGCATTGTCAATGGGTAGGAGTGTATGACACTTGATACATCACGTCTTATTTGTCTTTTTTCTTAATTTTCTTACTTCCCTAGATTATATTCATGCTTTATCATGTGTAAAAATTTAATACCTGATCTCTCGTTTATTTGTTGAGTATATATTGAAGGACCACTTCCTACTGGTGGAGTTTATATCCCGGAAAACCAATGTGAGGCTATAATTTGCTGGCCATGCTGATGTGATTGTGATGATTTTAACGGTAGATCATGATGATCAAGTGTCTTAGGTGGATAGATTCTGATAGCTTAAGTGTGAAAGTTCCTAAAGCCTACATAAATATGAGTTAAGTAGAAGAGCGACTCCTCTAGGCATCCTTAGGAATTTGAAATTGGACACAATAGTGTTCAATGAAGAAGTCTAATCTATAGATCTCAATATCTTACTATATCATGACCATGTATGCTTTTAGGATAGATGTTCACTCCCCAAGTGCAGGGTTGTGATGTAGTAATAACTCGGTAAGACCGAAGTCGAATCCCAAGGAACTGAAACGTGTACGTAATCTAAAATTCAATAGAATTAGAACTAAAATAAAGTGAAATGTAAACTAATTATGATTTGAGAAATAATGATGAAATGATTATCTAAAACTTAAGAAAATCAAAGATAAGAAACTAGGGATTCAGAGGATCCACTTGTAGAGATCAGGGAGGTCTTATGCCTGTTTTATAGAAATTAACTGAACTGTCATTAATCTAGTTTTCAAGAGATGAAAAGTATATGAATTAGAATGGATTCCATCACCAAACCATGCCCAAGAGACTATGACAAACAATAGAATTAAACTAATTACCAACCAATCACATGTATGAAGGTTAGAAAGGGTACTGACATCCGAACATGCCCAGGAGACTATGGTGAGCAACAAGGCTTCCTGACGTCATAAACATAAAAGAAAAAAGGACATGCTCAAAGCCATTGCAGACCCATTGTAATTTCAGTCACAACAGACCATTAAAGACTAAAAACATTCTAATATTAATAAAACCAAAATTAACGTCAACTCAATCTAAACAAAAGGCACAAGCAAGTCACTCCCATCACGCTACAAGATTCACCTGTTAGCCCTAGCTAAGAGGTTTAACCTAACATGAATGGGTTGAATCCCTTAAACAAAACAAAACAAAAGAAAAAGAAAAAGAAAGAAAAACTCTACTGTCGATCCACGTCCAAGCCCTCGAAGATCCCTTTCTCTCCCTCTTTCTCTCCTTTTTATAGCCACAAGGGTCGGTTAGGGAGGCTGGAGTCGGTTCACGTGCGTGTGCTGGGATTTAGCAGCAGAAGTCGGTGAGTGGCTGTTTTCGCAGCAGCAACGCCAGCTACAACTTACGCAGCTAAAAGTGCTGCAGAAAACTCGTTCTCTTCTTGCTTTGTTTCCAAGGCATTAACGTCCCCTGCGACATTTTGGGATGACCTACATGATGAACGGATCAGATCTTCCATCTGATCACGGCCGTAATCACACATCAGCCCCAAAGTCGGCCAATTTTTGGACGTTAAAATAGGGACCGCGGATCTCGTTCGCTGTGGTGTTGGTGGGGCCCACTTCTTTATTATTTTGAGAAATCCACCCCATTCATTCAACTCGTGGGGAAATTCCAGCTGGAGAGGGCCAGTTTTGGATTGTTTCTGACGTGGCCCACCTGATTTCCTGATTCGCCGTCCAACCTGTTTTTGAACGATTAAGAGTCAATCCTCTCTGCTTCTTGGAAATTGTCCACCTAGGCGAGGATGATAGGGAACCTGGGATTATGATGGACGGTCCAGATCGGACTCTCGAAGTATGGTGGTGGCCCACAAAGCTCCGTCCGCAGGCTCTGTTGCGAACAGAGCCTGCGTCAGCGTAACGCAGCGATAATGGTGGGGCCCATAGTCAGTGATTTTGATAAAATCCATTCCGTCCATTAGTTTCAGGATGAAAATCCATCGGGGAAGGGGTATGTTTGGAGTAAAATCAGTGTGGCCTAAGAGCTGATTTACTTCACCGTCCATTTTACATTTAACGGTTAAGATATTGTATTAGATTGCATGGTGTCAAAAGGACACCTAGGCACTGGTTTTGGTCATCCTACAGATCGAATGGATGGATCTGATCTTTCAAATGAATGATGGGTGGGCCACACAACTCAAAACCAGTGGACGTCAATTCGTTCGCTGGTTGTTTTACGCAAGGGAGACGGGTCAGCGTCGGGCAACCAGCCCTTGGTTTGCAGTGCACGGCACGTGCACTTGTGCACGGTGCACACACCACTCAGGTGGGGTCCACTGTGATGTTTATGTAAAATCCGTGCCGACCATCCACTTTGTAATATTATTTTAGGCGTTGGGACCAAAAATGAAGCATATCCAGATGACAGGTGGGCCTCAGTTCACTGATCTATGGGATGATCTATCTGTTGGCCCACTTTTGTAGGGATTCAGGAGCTGAAAATTTACGTGTACGGATCATTTGTGGTCCTCAGGTGATGTATGAAATTCAGAGCCGATCGGATGGTGGGAACTATGCAATCTTACGTTCTGGACGATTGTCTAGTCTCTTGAACTTCAGTTTCCTGATTTTGTCGGATCTTTGCCGTGTACATTTCGTCGATATTGATTCCCTAGAGTCTGTCCCTTGCTTTGGTATGTTCTGAGCGTCAAATCCATGCTTTAGGCACCTATTTCAGTCCAAGCTTGTAATTACACCTTGCATCACAAACATGATTAAAACGGGCCATTAAACAGTATCATGTTCGTAAATCCGGGCAATAACAGGGGTCTGATATGCAATATTTGACCCTCAACAATAGACTTGTGTTTTATTATCGTCATATGACAAAAAATGTAGTCATTTTATATGAGGGGATTGATTGAAGTCAATATGAAAAGTCTTCATCATCAGCATGACTTGGAGTTGATGTGCCTTTACCTTATTTTAATGTATTAGTGTCATGAATACAAGATGATAATTTAAGCCTTTAGTTACCTGCATTAGGAGATTGAGATTAAGTCACTAGTTTCGAAGCTTATTTATTTAGTTTATTATTAACATAATATTCATTGGAATATGATTAATTTTTAAATTTGAGGGCATGTAAAAGTTAGTGCTTGATTATATGTTTTTTAGCTCACTTTATGAGATTTTCGCATGGCTAATAAAAGTGAGTGCAACTAGAAACATTTGTTAAAATCTAGTGATTCTAGTATGATCCAATAAGAGATTCATTGATTTCTTAGAGACTTATTTATAACATAAATAAGAAAGATCAAAAGTTTATTATGTTGTTTTTTCATTGGGCCTAATATTGAAAAGATTTTAAAAGACTTTACAAATGTTTTCAACTGTTAAAGTTTTGTTTTAACCATTAAAAGCGTTTTAATATTACTTAATGATAATTTGATGGTCTACATCTAATAATCCACCACTTAATCGACTTGTGAATGGTTATGGAATTGAAATTGGAGTTAAGTACACAAAGTGCACTATCTAAGGTTCCCTAAAAGGACATGCACAGTGCTCTGCCATGGGATCCCTAAATTGTATGCACAGGTGCACTGACTTGGGACAAAAAACGAATATGGTATTTTGCTCTGGACTTTCTAAAAGTATAAGCATGGGTGATCTATTCTAGAAGATTCGAAATGAACACAGTATCATGCCTTGAATATCCTAAAATATAGCATAAGTGCTTGATGTAGAGCGGACAGTTTCATGGCCAAGATGTATCAGAAAAGGTCCCGTCGACGACAGAAGTGACCCGGATCGTTGGACCTTAGATCGAGCGTATCTCGCAATCCGGAATGAGTTATCTAACGTAAAATATATGATTTTGGGATAGAACGAGCTACTTTAGCCAACCAAACCTGCTATGTTGGGTTGCGCAACCCGAATTTATGAAAAACCCCCTGATCGACAGTCGTTTTCCCATTTTATTTTCGTTTTTACTATAAATAGTAAGTTTTAGTCTGATTATAGCTCTTCATTCGTTGGGCTTTAGGAGTTGTGTCTAACATGAAAAGTGCGTAGGATAATTAGGAGAATGATTTGGTGAAGCCAAATAGGATGCTTACTATTTTTGGCCGAAAACCTTGTGCGCTAGTAGACATTACGACCGTCTATAAATAAAGTTTATTATTTATAGTAAGTCGTGGATTTTAAGAGTTTTAGTTGTAGTATGATTCTGATTTCTTTCCTATTGCTTAGTATCCTTATTTAAAGGGCTGTGAACTTATTTTTATTCATTCATTAATCAATTTTAAATTTTATTAGAATTTATTTCTATTCTCTTACTTTATTTCCTCGTGGATTCGAGAAGTCTCTGTGAGGAGTTCAGAGAAGCTCCGTGGATTCGGAGTAGTTATCCATGAGGAAGACTGTGATCGACCTCATCACGTTCATCCCTGCGTCATTTTGGTATCAAAGTGAGGTTTTCCCTCGGGCCGATGATAAACAATGAAGGTATGAATCAAAATCCTGTGGATGGTGATTCAGAGATTCGTTATCTTTCGGAAAGAATGAAAGCTTTCCATCGGGAGAGTCAGTTGACCATGCAAGGGCTGTAGGCAACCCTCAACCATCTTGCAGATGCGCTACTTTTGCCCCGAACCCTAGGCGGTGCTCTACCACTTATGGTCACTCCACCACCCGTGGTTGCTGTACGACGTGACCCCGATTATCGTAGAGCACTATCAGTGGCAAACCATAGGGCTACACCAGATAATTCTAGTTTCAGTAATGGGGACATTAATGAGAGTTTTGACTGACGATCAATCCATGAAGGCGATCATTTAGATCGTGCTGAAAGAGACTATCGAGGTAAGGTTAAACTTCCTAGTTTTAACGTTTATTACATATCGAAGATTTTCTTGATTGGTTAGCCGAAGTAGAGAGATACTTCAATTATATGGATGTGTCAGATCATAAAAGGGTGAAATTAGTAGCGTTTAAATTAAAATCTGGTGCTTCTACATGGTGAGAACAATTACAACTCTCGCGAGCCTGCCAGAATAAGGCGCCCATCGCATCATAGCCTCGGATGAGACGTCTTCTTCGATCACGATTTCTTCCCAGTAATTATGAGCAGATATTATTCCAGTAATACCAGAATTGTTGACAAGAAAATCAAACTGTTATAGATTACATTGAAGAATTTCAGCGGTTGGCTACACAAAACGATCTGTCAAAATCTGAGTCACAGAAGATGGCATGATTTGTAGGTGGATTATGACCGAAAATTCAGGACCAAGTTCAGATGTATCCAGTCGGGATCGTGGATGAAGCAGATCAATTGGCGGGGATGTAACATCCTGAATTTTTGCTGTTTTTGGATTTTCAAAAATCCTTGAATTTTTTTTTTCTTTATTAATTAACTCATAATAACCCTTAATGATCATTAACACTCAATGTCAGTTTATACATGGCGGTACCAGTAAAGGACCGCACAAGTCCGATTAATTAACCGTAGGAAGTCAACGAATCTGCCTGATCGCTTGAACATCAAGTGTAGCCCCATAATTTACTCGCATAGGACCCAAATCTAACCAACCCGTCATTAACTAATCAAGACAAGTATAACTAAATTGAAGATCTAACCAAAGCCGAGTCAAATGAGGCCCAGATCTTAACTAATAAACCAAATCAACCCTTGTAATGCCCCGTCCAACCAGCACAGTGTCCTGGGGCGACCACGTAGGATTTGTCGCAGGACCATTTGTTTAAGTCACTCGTGGTGAGGTACCACAAGTTAATTAACTTAGGATTATCCCATTAGAGTAGATCAGACAGGTCATAATAGGGCCTAATGCGAGCTGCCAAGCCAGATGGCTTATTTACACTTAACAACAGCCCGTGTGGGCTACCCAATGTCTGAGGAGGGTCAGAAAAATCTAAAAATTTAGAAAATCATAGATCTCACTGGGCTTGTGGTCCATCATGGATTACAGACCCAGTGGACAGTCAGAATTGGGATCTGGCACTTGCCAAATGCACCTCACCAATGCTAGAATTGGAATCTGGCACTTGCAAATGAAACCGAGACTCTGGGCTTTTCAGCCGTCGAATTTCTTTCAAATTTACAGCGAAGGTCTAATGTATTTTCCTACGCCCATCCACAAAATTTGGAACCCGATCATGGCACGGTAACCGTTGATCGCAAATTGGACCCGTACGATCAAACCAAATATCCGATCGTCCCCAAATTTTGCATGGCCCTTCATCAGGCCATGGTCCACCTATCCTATAAGTTTCATGGCCAGGGGACCACCATAACTTCTCCAATCACTGAAATAGACCATGTAGGGCCATTTAAAGATCGGAACCGTATGATCAAACCCCATATTCATTCATCCATTTGCTCCCAAACTTTACATGACCCCTCATCAGGCCATGGAACACCTGTCCTATAAATTTTGTGACCAGGGACCCATCAGAGCAACTCCGTTACTCTTTTAGACTAAAACTGACGGTTTAGAGTAAGCACGACCAAATCTCCACTTTCACTAATTATAAATAGGCCACACCATGAACATAGTTAATCCAAACCCTAATCATCACCCACGAGAAATCTCACTACCTAATTCATTCCAGAAATGCTCCAATTTTCTGAACAAGCTTTAGACCACTCGTTGGCGGGCCACTAGTTCCAAAACTATAGAAGAATGTCCGTCTCTCTGGACTCGACGTCCATCGGGGAAGTCAGACCTGGGTGCTACCTAGAATCGCTCAACTTGAGCTAAAGGACGAGTGCATGAGAAGTGCAAATACCCTAAAAGAATGAACTGAAACTTAAGTGAATTGGGTCGTCCACTCTAATGCTAAGTTGAGGATTTCGAACCGTTGGTTTGCGACCAAACTTCACACGTGGAGTAAGGATATTTCTCTGCCCATATCCGTATAACCACGGCCCCGATCGACTATCGGTGACCGTTGAACAGACTTCTCATCATATCCATCGATCGGCGCATCCAAATGGCGGGCCGATCGTATCCATACGTAGATCATCCTTAGGGCTAACTATCCTATGGTGTGCATCGACGTGTACACCCCATAATGGGCCCTAGGGGCTAGAAAAACCCTCCCATAGGGTTAGTTTGGTAAAAATCCAACACTTGGGGCCATTAGCACCAAATCTGGCACTATATAAGGGTTTCTTTTGGGCACCCCTCTCCCCATACGAATTTTACCCTAGAGAAGAGAAAGAGAAAGGGAAGAAAAGGGAGAAAAAAGAAAGGAAAGAGAGAGGAAGAAGAGAGTGAAGGAAGGTGTTGATGGTGGTGGGGCCCAAGGAAGCTCAACCTTGCTATTTCCTTAACCCCTCTCTCCGAAGGAAACTCTCCACCGCCACCCCAAAATCGTCTATGGGCCATCTAGGTAAGATCTCTTACTCTTTTTCTCTTGAAACCCTTGTATTGAAGAAGAAAGGGCATGAATTTCTCTCATGCTTGACTTGTTTTAGGGATTCCGGCTGGCCAACCTCCAAAACCCTCATCTCTAGGTCGTTTCCAAGCCTCCAACGAATCATAAGGTGCAGACTATTGCTCTTAGGTGGCCTAACACCAATTCTATTATGAGTTTAATGATTTTGATTGCTTGGATGCTATGATTGGAGAATCTAGAGAAACCCTAGGAATTGTATGTCGGTATGGAATTGTATGATTGACTCTCTCATGATGTGTTCTTACCTCTAACATGATTTTGTGTATGATTGATTACATGCTCATGCCTTGTTCATTTTTTTCATATGTTGTTGCTTCATGGTATGTATGATTCACTACTCTTGTGCGTATGATTTCCTATGATGGAGGAAGTGCTTAACTTCCTCACCAAACCACACACTCACATACACTTTGTTTCATGATAGCGGTAGCTTGCTTGTTAGGGATATTTGATTCGTGTGATTGAGTTGCATGAAATTATGATGATTATATGCTAGTTGATAACTTGAATAGTTGGCATATTATGGATCATCATCATACCATTGGGTTGGTTAGGAACATTGTTCACTCCCCAAGTGCAGGGTTGTGATGTAGTAATAACTCGGTAAGACCGAGGTCGAATCCCAAGGGACTGAATCTTGTACGTTATCTAAAACTAACCAGAACTAGAACTAGAATGAGATGAAATCTAAATCAACTAGAATTTTAAGGAATAATTATGAAATTATTATCTAAAACTTAGGAGAAATTCAGAGAGAAGGGCACTAGGGATTCAGAGGATCCACTTGTAGAGATTAGGGAGACTTTATGCATGTTCTATGGACATTAACTGAACTGACATTGATCTAGTTTTCAAGAGATGAAAGATATATGAATTAGAATGGATTCCATCACCAAACCATGCCCAAAAGACTATGGCAAACAACAGAATTAAACTAATTATCAACCTATCACATGTATGAAGGTTAGGAAGGGTACCGACATCCAACCATGCCTAGGAGATAATGGTGAACAACAGGGCTTCTTGACATCATAAACATAAAGGAGAATGAAAATATTCAAAGCCATTGCAAACCCATTGTAATTTCAGTCACAACAGACCATTAAAGACAAAAAATATTTCCATTAAAATCAGACTAAAACCAACATCAATTCAAAAATTAAAATTAAATTAAAAGCATATAATCTCCCATCTCACTATAAGCTTCACCTCTTAGCCCTAGCTAAGAGGTCTAGCCACACATGATTAGGCTAATTTCTAAATAAATAAATAAAATAAAAATAAATGAAACAAAGGAGAGAAAAAACTTCTGCTAGAGACAGCTCCACGTCCAGGCCCAGATCCACGTCTAAAGCTACTCCAGCCGTGAATAGATCCTCTCTCTCTCTCTCTCTCTCTCTCTCTCTCTCTCTCTCTTTTATAACCATCCCAGGTCGGTGGAGACATGTGTCCAGAGGCGGTGGCTGGGATTCACAGTTCATCACGTACCAGGGCAGTTGCGCAATAATAACGCAAACTGACTTCTGCTGCAGTGTTGGCGTGGCCCACTTCCGTTGACGTTTGGAAAATCCCCTCCGTCCATTGTCTGGCCCTCAAAATTTCAACCAGAGAAGAATGGTTTCGATTGCCTGTTGGCGTGACCAAAGGTAGAATCACGCTGAGATCGCTGCAGGGCTGTTTATTTGTGACCGTTTAATCAAGCACGTGTGGGAGCATGAATGCATACGGTCAACATGGGTTTGACGAGTTCACGGTCCTCTGCATGATGGACGGTTCAGATTGACCTTCAGGACCATGATGATGGCCCACTCACATCATCCGCAGCCTCTGTTCCGGAACAGAGGACGCTGATTTGATCGGTGGTGTCTGTGGAGCCCAAGATTAATGTCAGCGGCGAAATCCAGTCCGTTCATTGGACTGTTCTCGAAAAATCGTTAGGCAAATACTGTTTATTGGAATAAATTAGAGTTGCCCATAGGATTTTCTCCTCCGTCGTCCATCCTGCGTTTAACGGCTGTTAACGCACATCGGCTTGCATGGAACGAAATAGAAAGCTAGACGATGGTTACACCCCCCCTATGGACACTTTGAACGGTCCAGATCACCAATCCAGGCCACAAATGGGGCCCACTAATAAAAAATGGACGGACTGCGTAAATATGCTGTCCGTTCTTTCGCAGTAGAGAGATGAAGACGGGTCAGCGTACGCTGACCCGTTTCTGGTTTTTGTGTACACGGCGGATACATGTGCATTGGGTATGTGCACGTGCATATACAGGGTCCACTGTGATGTTTCTCAGAAATCCAAACCATCCATTCATTTTGTTCACATGTTTAAACCGTCGAGACCAAAGTTGAGACAGTTCCAGATATCAGGTAGGTCCAGAATCAACGGTTTATGTGCTGATCTGTTAGTTGGGGCACTTTTATAGTGATCCAAAGGTTGAAATTTGATATGTACGGTTAATTTATGGTCCTTAGACTATGTATGAAGTTTCAAGTCGAACAGATGGTGGGAACCCTGTGATCTTGCATTCTGGATGTTTTTCAAGGTACTTGAGCTTCAGTTTCTCGGTTTTGTCAGATCTCTGGTATGTAACTTCGTCGTTTTTGGTCCCCTGGGGTCCTTCCCTTTGCCTTGGTGACATCGGAGCATTAAATCCACGCTTTTAATATCTTTTTGCAGTTCATGTTCATAAAATCACCTTGCAACATAAGCACAATAAAACAGGCCATTAAACAGTATCATGCTCGTAAATCTAGAAAATAAATGGGGTCTGATATATAATATTTGACCCTCAACAAATATGAGGAGAGCGAAGGTGGTCTCATTGGTAGAACCGCCTCGAGACTAAACCTATGAATTTGAGCGGGTGTGTTCGGGTGGCTGTAGTTCAACTACATGGGTCTCTTGTGCCTGATTTCACTCGTCTCACGCTCGTCTAACTCTTGCGGTTTAGTCTACTGACTGACCAACCCTATTTGTTAACCATGTATGCTCACATATGTATGAAACCTGAACCACCCTACAACCGTTGCAACCCATTAATAACTCACTTGAAATTGGTCCACAGCCTCGTGAGCCGGGTATGGTGGAATGGGACACTATGTCTGAGCTTTCGGCCTACGCTGGAGTGCCACGCCTCCCCGTAGTGACCGCGAGCGATCCCTTTCTCTTGGCACTCCTCATGTGCTTGAAGTCGGGGATGAAGAACCCGATGGGATCACGGACGGCGAGGTCTTGGCCTTACGCATTGGGGGGTCTTGGCCTCGCAACCAGCTTAGGGCATTGATATGTAGGGTGCATCAGATTCCCCAATCTGCTGGATGAATGGACTTAACTAATAACCCGGCTAACACGATCGCATTGCATCGCGTTAGTTAGGATGGCGACTCGGAAGTCGAGGTCGCAATGAGGGAGTACTGACATGCGCGATCGTTAGATGGAGTCGCTTGAGGGAGTGTTATGGCGAGGGCATGCATCATATCATTCCGCATGCATGCATTTTAATAAGAGTTTTTAGGTGTTAATGATTGACTGCATTTCATTAAATTCATATTATGATTGATGTCTGTTGTAACTTAAGATTAATAGCACCCACTGAGTTGATCACTCACTCCCACTCTGGGACAGTGTTTTAAAACACCACCCAAACTCTTCAGTAGCTGCAGGTTATGCTGAGTTCGACGAGCCTGACAGCGTGAGCTTAAGCGAGGAGGACGAGTTCTCCTACTTCCAGTTGATGAGCGGTTCTCCATCGGCTTAAGAGACTGGATTCTGGAGCATTGAGTCGTGGGCTCAACGCACCATTCTTTTGGATATATGATTCTCTTGTGAATTTTTGTTGGGCAACGCCTTGGGCGACCCCTTTATATTCTTTTGGACCTGTACATATATATCTCTTCCACTTCAGTAGATTAGTTGTGATTGCATTTCATGCCCCAAGTAATTTCAGGCCGCGCGTTTAAACTTGATTAATCTTAAAACCATAAAATTGATGATAAGTGACACTCGGGAACTCGGGAGTCGAGCGTATGCACGACTCTCAATTTTTTAGGGCGTTACAGGGGAGGGCAGAAACACAACTTGCAAGAGCTCCTGCTCGTACCTATCCTTTAAATCGACCCCCTATGACGGGTCCCACACAGGATCCAGTGCTGTCTCGAGAAAAATATCTGGTAGGAGAACGTCCTCAACCTCCTCCACCCATAAACCATGATATGAGAGCGTATCATTTAGACCTCAACGAGCAGCACCCACGACATCGGGCCCGAGTAGGATTTTAAATCCTTATGCTCAGCCAAGGTCAAATAATTGTTACCGCTATGGCCAACCAGGCCACTTATCAAACACTTGTCTTCAACATCCCGTAGCACACTTGACTATAAACGAAGGGGGCACTGAAGATGAGACTGTAGAAGAAGATCATGACTTTTATGAATATGAACAAACCATTGAAGAAATAGGAGGTGGCGATGAATTGACGAGCGAGGTTCATGGCGAATCTCTAGTTGTAAGGCGAATACTCTATACCCCACGGACGGAATTACACCGACAGCGACATAATATATTTCGTATTCATCACACTGTCAGCGGAAAGGTCTGTGATGTGATCATAGACAGTGGTAGTAGCGAGAACATCGTCTCAAGGGTGATGGTGGACAAGTTGCAGCTACCAATGACGAGACATCCTTCCCCGTACTCAATTGGCTGGATAAAAAAGGTGAATGAGACCAAGGTAACTGAACAATGCATTATCTTGTTTTCAATTGGTAAACATTATAAGGATTAGATAGTTTGTCATGTGGTCGATATTAGAGCTTGTCATATGCTACTCGGTTGACTCTGGCAGTCGGACTGTGATGTGACCCATTGGGGACGAGACAACATCTACATAGTTGTTAAGGATAGTCGAAAAATAATTCTTACCTCTATGGCACCAGAGAACCACCATGAAGCCTCTAAAGTGGGGAAAAGTTTCCTCTTGACCATTCGAAATTTCATGGAGGAATCCAAGGAAACCGGTGAGGTATACGCTGTAGTGGTGAAGGGCGAGGAAAAGGAACCTTCAAATATCCCTCCAAGTTTAAGACTGTTTCTAAACGAATTCAAAAAAGTCTGGCCTGAAGATTTACTTAATGGATTACCCTCCATGAGGAACATCCAACATTACATAGACCTCATCCATAGGGCTAGCCTGCCCAACCGCCCTCATTATCGGATGAGTCCGAAGGAGTGTGAGATACTTCAGGGGCAAGTGGAGGAATTGATCCGTAAGGGTCTATTGAGAGAGAGCATGAGCCCATGTGCTGTACCAGCATTATTAACGTCAAAAAAAAAGATGGAAGCTAGTGTATGTGTGTCGACAGCTGAGCAATTAACAAAATTATCATCAAATATCAATTTTCAATACCACGGTTGGATGACATGCTTGATATGTTAGGAGAGGCTAAGGTGTTCTCTAAACTAGATCTAAGGAACGGGTATCATCAGATTTGTATCCGACCTGGTGATGAGTGAAAAACGGCATTCAAGACAAATGAAGGATTGTATGAGTGGTTGGTCATGACACTCAACCCTGGAATCGTCTTAAAACTATCATGACACGAGTGCATTACCTTAAGCGTTCCTAAAATGACTGATTAACAAGTGATCATGAAAAGTGATGATAATCATGGAAAGTGATGATGATAGTTGTTTATATTATGATTTATGAAAAGCATCATATACATTACATCTTTAAATTTCAAAGTTGTGATGGTATTGCTCATATACTTACCTCGATTTTATTATGAAACTAGATAAATTCAAAAATTTTAAAATAAATTTAGTAGAATATGAAATCACTGGTTTGTTATGCTCACACCACTTTAGACAATTTTATATGGCATAAAGTTTAGTCAAGGAGTGGAGCAAAGCGAATAATCTAGCTATCTATTTAGCCATAGTCTTATATTCTAAGTTGTATCCGAGAAAAAATGTATAGTAAAAAAAAAGAGTTTAAATATTGCAATCAAACTTTTGTATTGGATTTGTTCTATGGATGTATGGTGTAGTGTTTATAAATTTATAATTTTTTAGTTATGAATGTTTAAATTGTAATATATAAAATTATGTTTATGAATGTTTAAAATTTAAATCATGACTTAGAATCTGAGTCAGGTCTAGCCAATTCAGGTACAAAATTTTGGGGTGTGAAATTATGAAGGGTTTATTTTTTTTATTAAATAAAAATAAAACCATTAAATTAACATTCCTTTATTTTAAATAAACCATTACGTTAACATTCCTCACATGACAGTGAGCACTAAGGAGGTTGACCCAAACCTAAACCTGAACTCGACTCGAATCTAACCAGTTCATAGTATAACCTTAAAGCCTTACATGACTTGATGTTTGTGGAACACCCTCATGGATTTTCAATGTATAAAAGTGAGCCCACAATTTTTCTCTAACTTGCTGCGAAGTATATGGTTGGATTGGGGTCCTTACTCTTGCCCGGGTGGTAGACTCCTAGGAGTTTCAACTCCCGATCAAGGGTTTGAGTACCCATAGGTGGTGAAATTCCACCCGCGTGAGTGTGTGGGGTGTGTGTGCATGTGTAAAAAAAAAAAAAAAGGTACAAAAAATAAAATAAAATATGGTTGGATTCTTAAACTAAAGAGTCATATCCACTAAAAAGAAAAGAGACACATCCAATGGCTATGATCTTCTAATCCAACTGGCTTTAGGTGCATGGGACCAAAAGGAGCCAAATTGAATTCTCAAGTCACCATTGAAATCTTCTTAAGGCTTACCATGATACGTATTCACCATCTAACTTGTTCATAAGGTTACATAGATTTGGATGAAGAGAAAACACAAATATCAACTTGATCTAAATTTTCTATGGCCCCATGAGGATTTCGGCGATAGACTTTCGATACCGATTGTTTCCTATAGTGTGGTTCACTTGAGCATTGGATCCACCTAAAATGATTTTACAAAATGAATGAACATCATGGATAAAACACATACATCATGGTAGGCCCGGTGGAGCCCCCTCTCTAGCTAGGTCCTAGTTGGGGTAGTATCCAATCCCCACCTCAATTCCAAAGAGAGAAAATTAGTGTGTTTTGTGTCATGTAGATGGGCAAGGCTCCAGTGGATCCCCATATCCATTGAGGTGTGTGGGACTCCTGACTATGCGGCCCCCTGTGATGTATGTGATGACATCTATGCCATCCATCGGTATTAAAAAGCTCATTTTAAGGAATGATAAAAAATAAAGCATATCCAAGTCTCATATGGACAATAGTACAGGAAGCAATGATAATTGACCATTAAAAACTTATTATAAGCCACAAAAGCTTTGGATCAAGATGATACTTGTGTGGTCTCTTCATTCAGCTCTTTGTAACCTTATCAATTGGTTGGATGGAAAATAACTATTTCAGTGGAATCTATGAGGTTTTTAATGGTGGGGATTCAATCACGACTATTTCCTATGGTGTGGTCCACCTAACATTTGGATTAGCTTCATTTTTTGGATCATGCCTTAAAATGAGCTGTCAAAATGGTTGGACGGTGTGGATTTAAGGCACATACGTTTGCATAAGCGCCACAGTCAAGGCTTTCACCCACCATGGTGGATATGGGGATCCATCGAAGCCCCGCTCCAGCTAGATTACCTTCCGACCCCATCAGGCTACTTAATAATAGTGCTCTATGGGCCTTGCTATTGGTTTATGTGTTTTATCCATGCAATCCATCTATTGTTTCAGGACATTTTAGGGCATGAGTAAAGGAATGAGACATTTGAATCTCAAGTGGACCACACCGTAAGAAACAATTGTGCTTGAATGCTCCCAAGAAGTTTATTATTATTATTGATGGACGTTCAATGAATCTCATATGAGGTTGATTTTTGAACCTTACAATTTAAATGGGGTGACTCATCTGATGATTGAAGTGGATTTCACGTAAACATCACGGTGAAATCCACTTTAGGTGGCCAAATATCGAGATAGTAAGGTTTTTATCGTAACATGTGCGGGACTGATTTTGAAAGGAACAGTATGCATTTTTGTCCTTGCTGTTTTTTGTGGTGTGGCCCACTTGAGTTTTGGATCTTACTCTTGCTTGAGCTGATGTCTTAAAATGGACTTTTAAAATAAATGATCCGAGTGGATATAACACAAACACCAAAGTGGACCACTAAACCTGGGGTGAAGGATTCCTATCACCTCGAATTAAAGGCAAGTGTCCTCCAGCCCTGCAGGAGGCCATTTGCGTGTGCCTTTCCTACCTGAAGTTCCTTCATCCCCGTGTAACATCCACTCCCACGTCAGTCTAAAGAAATCACAGATCCAGAACTTAAGTGGGACCATGTCACAGGAAACAGTGCGAATTGAACGCTCATCATTGAAACTCTTGTGGGAATCATAGAAGTTTTGGATCTGAGTTATATTTGTCTTTTCAGTTCATCCCGGCGAGATTAATCTTATGAACGGTTAAGATGTCATGTAAACATCACCGTAGGCCTGGGAAGTTTCAACGGTCGGCCTTTCCATTCCCCTGTTTTTTGTCTGTGGCCCATTCAAGTCTTAGATCTGAGATATCTTTGGGCTCATGTTAGGACATGAGCTGGCCAAACTGATGGAGGGAGTGGATGTCACATTGGCACGGATGTGGACCCCACAGAGCATTCACCTACACCTGGAGGCTTGGGTACAGGCAAACCGCTTATGGTCCCTATCAAACTACTTGAAAACCGTCCAGCACAATCGCTCAGGAATTATTGTATATTCCTGCCACGAGATTCGGATTGTATTTAGTGGGTCCCACCTGAAAGGTTGGTGTAGGTAAAATCGATGTTAACGGTCTTCGTGGGCTTCGAATGGCCACTAAAAGACGTAGGTGTGGCGTGTCATGGCTCCGATGATTACGATCGTCGGGTCAGGGTAACTAAAACACATAAGAATGGACGGCTGGATCACCACGAGTTGCGAATGGCCCTCTGTTGGAGGATGGTGACTCGCTCTCCAAGGACAGCTTTTTTCTGTTTGAGAGACGCTCCATCCAAATGCAAACAATTACACCTACCTGATTGGAAAATGTCACATGTGTCTGTGATCCAGGACGTTGATAGGGTGGTCCCCTTACTGAATCTTCCTTACACAAAAATCCAGCCTATCCAATTATAGGTGGGCCATCCATCTATAAGTAATGATCTGCATTCAATGACCATGTGTTGCTTTCTTGATGAACGAATATGCCTGATTTTCAGGATAAGACGCTTGCACCGTATCACCCATCTGATGAACGTCTCAGATCCCAATCCCATGACTCCTTATCAAGACGAGATGCGTTTGTATTTACGCGTCTGAAAATTGCGTTTCACCCTCTCTCGCTCTCCATGCAACCCAGTCACCGAAATCACGCTGGAATTTACCATGCATTTCGTGCGTTCGTTTTAGCTCAGACGCGACTCATAATCCAGCGTGTTTCGCCATCCATTTGGACCCAAATGTGGAGATATATGATTTGAACCGTCCATTTTATTTAACTACCTCAACTACATTACCTTAATTTTTAAAGTCGAATGATATTCATTGAAAATTTTCTTTTCATCGTTCTAAATTTATCTCATGAAATCGATGGTCAAATAATCATTTCAGAATAATTTTCTCATAATAGCCCTTATAATACAAGTCACACAACATGGACGGTTCCGATAATCACGTCACTGAATCCGTGGGCCCCAGTGGGAGGCGACACACACTGGACTAGGTCGCGCAGGGCAAAACTAACACAACACAATGGGGGCATTTCCGACATTTCGTCCTCTGCATTTGGCGATGGTTTCGTGGCGAAAAGATTCTGATACGTACCCCCTGGGTTTTTACAATTGAACCTTTTTCCATACAAATTTACACAATGGGACGCGGATTGTGTGGTGACCCACCATCACGTGGCTACGTGGAGTCAGGATTCTGTGGGGCTCAAAGTGTATATATTTTATCCACACCGTTCATCTGTTTTTCCAGCTAATTTTAGGTAATGAGCCCAAAATTGAAGCATATGCAAGGCTCAATTTGGTCGCACCACATGAAACAGTAAGAATAATGACGTCCACCTTGAAACAATCCTAAGGCCTACAGTACTGTTTATTTGCATCCAAACTGTTCATAAGGTCACAGGAATCTGGATGAATGGAAAAAGTAAATATTATCTTGATACAAAACTTCTGTGGGCCCAATTAGTTTTCAACGGAAAGCGTTCAATCCCTGCTGTTTGTTCATTTGAGTATTTTATACGTTTGAATTTGAGGCTCATGCCCTAAAATGAGCTGGAAAAACAGATAGATGGCATGGATTAAACACATACATCACGGCGGGCCCACGTAGTCCGGACACACGTAGCCATGTGGCGTTGGGTTACCACGCAATCCGCGGCCAGGTGTCAGAAAACAATGGAAATATAACTTCTACAAAAAGCTGGGTCTTTTACCGGCTCGTGAGGGATCCGGTCGTTTCGTCGAGCCAGACCCGCCAGTTGTCACGTGCTAGCCCAAAATCGGGCTCGAACAATCAAAAGGTGGGCCACACAATCGTATGTGGCCAGTTAATTGTTCCTTTTTGACCGTCCATTTTCTACTTCACTTATACATGTGTGGGGAAATGGGTCCCGTCACTGTACATATGCAACTAGATATGAAAATATCTAAGGGTGTACATGAACCGAGCTAGCTTGGTTAGCTCGCTCGGCTCGACTCAACTCGTAAAAGTCTGATTTAAATCGGTCGAGTTGATTTTTCAAGCTCGAAAATGAGTTTTGAGCAGGCTCAGCTCAACTCAACTAGGATCGAATTCAGCTCAACTCAAATTAATTTGGTGACTCATTTACTTTGCAATTGATGTTGCTCACCAACTGTTTGATAGAATAACTCAAAGAAATGTGCCCATGACAAGGAATGTTTGATTGATGGCAAGATGGCAAGGAAGGCTTGGCTAGCTGGTGGCAAGGATGGTTTGGCTAGTGGGAAGGTGGCAAAGTAACAACGAAGGTTTGGCTGGCCAATGGCAAGGAAGGTTTGGCTGATGGTAGGGAAGGTATGTACACAAAACAATTACTTTTCTATCATTGTTTTCTTTTTGAATTTTATATTATTTAAAAATTACTTGATAAAATATTTGTAAAACATTACTTCTATTTAAGATTTTTAGTTAAAATATCCATGTAAATGTTTCAATGACAAATTCAGCTCAATCTTTGATTAAATTCGGTTGAACTGCTGACCAAACTAAGCTGAGCTAGCTAGTCAAGCTTGAAATTCGAGCTGAGGTCAGCCACTTTCCAAGCCGACTCAGTTGGACTCGATGTACCCCCCAAAAAAATATCTACCTACTTCAAGAGTAAAAGTGAAACTAAAAAAGCTCATGAGCATGGTGATGGGTCGTACCATACGATCGGTTGTAGGTGATCATTTCCCCGTCTAAAGAGAGAAAAACAGAGAAGACCATTTGAGGATAGATGTACACAATCGCCATGCACTCACGTGTCGCATCATGCACATAGATGGTGACCCAAAAATTAGACAGATCAAACGATGCCAACCGTCGAAATAATGCACATAGATGGTGACCCAAAAATTAGACAGATCAAACGATGCCAACCGTCGAAATAACTGTGACCAGGACGGATGAATTTCGTGCTGTGCTCTGTCATAATGAAGTCCAATTTCTTCCAACGAGTGTCCTGGCGGGCCTGGGCAACAAAAGGTAGACTGCCTGGTAATAAAATCACCAGGGTCCGTCACCCGGCAATCTGTGTCCACAACTAAAGGCTCAGCAAGGCCTGTTGGAATGCTACATGATATCTGGTCCGTCCATCATTTGGGCCAGCACATGTTTTATGATGTGTTAGATGAGGTTGTTTTTGTTTTTCTCTCCTTCAGCTGGGACTCCCCTTATGAACGGATTGGATGGCATATAAACATACCGTGGATATCAGAGGGTATTAACGGTGGGGCGTCTCTACACTCGCTGTTCCTTTTGAGGATGCCCGCATGAGCTTTTTGAACAGGCCTGGTTTGGGGGCACAGCTTCGGATTTACCGAGGTGGGTGGATCCCTGACTGTGGGGTCCATTTTGTTGTACGGGACTTACATCCACGCCGTCCATCCGTTTTTAAAGATCTTTTTAGGGCATGGTATAAAATAAAGCAGATCCAATTATCTGGTGGACCATACCACAGGGAAAAAGTGGTGATTTACCGTAAAAAACTTCTTGTGGGATACAGAAGCTTTGGATCAAGATGATATTTGTTGGTTTCCTTCAAAAAAAATCTTTGTGACCTTATTAACAGGTTGGATGGAAAATAAATATTCCGGTGGACACCAAAAAGTTTTCAATGGTGGGTATTCAATCACCACTGTTTCCTGTCGTGTGCTCCATATGAGATGTCGATCTGCTTCGTATTTTGGATCATGCACTAAAATAAGCTGTCAAAACTGACGGACGGCATGGATGTAACGCACATACATAAATCAGGGATCCACCCACCTCGGTGAAGCCCCGCCCTGGTTTTCAGGATTTCATGTCCTAAGACGGGGTCGTAGAAACGATGGACAGAGCGAATGTCACACGGTGGCCCACAATGCTTTTGTCGGTTCCATTGACAATGTGGCCAATGGTATGAACAATTCAGATACCCATCTAATCATGCCACGTGGACGGTGGAAGAGACACCACCGGTTAAGTACAAGTGATGAACTATCACTGACAGTAACTCCCTTAAAAAAGCCAGCGGGACAGATGCACCAAACCTGGCAACCAAAGGCGCTCGTGTATAAACACGCGACTTCACCTCTCTTCCGGAGACAGAGAAAGAGAACGGAAGAGCCTGCCCCATAATACCCTTGACCCTCTCTCTCTTCCTCTCTCTTTCTCTCTCTTGGCCGAACACAGACAAAAGCCAGAAGACTCCATTTCCCTTTCTCTATCTTTCGCCATGATCTCATTCAACAGAAGCATTTTTCTGGTAATTATATTTAAACCCACCTCTAATTATTATTAAATAAAAAAATATATACAAAAAGGAACAATCCCCAAAAGCAATAATGTTTTTTTAAATTAAGAAAAAAATAAAAGATTTTCGTAATTGGCTGGCGATTCGGTGCTTGGATTATTAGTATTTTTAAGTGGTGGTGGTCGTCTTGTTTGACATTGGATAAGGATAGACTTGACAAAAAAGAGAGTTGTTTTTCTTCTTGATTATACATGCATGCTTCGGTGTATATTCCCTATTGGATATAAAAGGTGGTGTCTCGGCTGCTTTTTTCATTGTCTTTGATTGTAGCAGAGCCACTGCAGCGAAAGCTACATCAACGAAATACCATTGTCTGCTATATCTTCTTCGCCTTCTCCTTCTGCTTCTTCTTCTTCTTCTTCTTCTTCTTGTTCTAGGTTTGCTCGTTCGCAGAGGAGGGTGGTTTTGTGCTGCTGCAGCCAAGGGACAGGGAGAGGAGAGATAAAGATCAGGGCTTTGATGGAGAGCACTTTGAAGGAGATCAGGGATGGGGCTTCTGTCCTGGATATGGATCCGAAGTCCACCGTTGGTGGAGGGGTTGAGGATGTGTATGGTGAGGATCGTGCCACGGAGGATCAGCTCGTTACCCCGTGGACCATCTCTGTTGCAAGGTGAGAAACGGAGAGACGTGGGTTTTCTTGGTAGTTTTGTTTTATTGTATTTTGGATGGTGTGTTTGGTTGATTTTTGAAATGGGTTTTGTTTCTGCCTCGTTATTATCGATGCGGTTGATGTTTTTTTTCTTTCTTCTTTCGTTTGATTTTCTTTTTCTCGTTGAAATTTTCAATTTTGGGTTCCAACCTTGGCTGACGTTTTTTTTTTTTTTTTTAAAAAATAAATAAATTTTGTTGCGTCTTTTTTGTTTGGACTGCTCTTTCCTATTTCTTGGATTTTTTTTTTTTTTTTTCCTTTCTTTTAATTAATTTTGTAAGTTGGCTTGAATTTCTTCGACCTTTTTCTTCTTTTGACATGCATCTGCTGCTCTTTTACCTTTTCTCACATGTCAGATCAGATCTTGCATATGCTTTCATTTCTTTTCCCTTTTAAGGTGCTCTCTCTCTGTGTGCGCGTGTGGTTTTTCTGTTTCTTTTGCGGAAAGCCATGAATTACATGAAGTGGGATCAATCAGATTCTTTGCAATTTCTCTGATGTTAGTTGATTGTGACAAGTCATGCTTCTCTGGAGCACGTTTTTCTATTGGAAAAATATGGATCTGTTTATGTTTTAAGGAATAGCTATCACTTTTTATTGGTTTGCTGTTTAATAAATTTCTGTGTTCTTAGATAATAGTTCTGCAAATTTGGTTCATTCCCAATTGAAGTACGCCTTGGGCTGGTAATTTCCCCCATGATTTTAATCTCCTGATTTACATGTCGAAAAGATGAATCAGCTGCAAAATTCAGCTGAATCTGGCCTATTCAGGCCATGTTTCGGAAAGGTGAGAATGGGGTTAAAATTTGATAAATCATGGAGGCTTATTTGCTAGGCTCATCATGAGATGGGCCATCTTCTAACATCTCATCCTTTAGATGATACTAGCCATTCGATTAGTCATCCCCTTAGATGAATGGGACCATCTGGTGGGGTATATCATGAACCAATCAACTGGCTATTATACCTGCTAGGTGAAAAGTTTTGGCTACAAGAAAGTGGGCGGCTACTTAGTGATTACTGGAACAAATTTACATATTTTCTCTTTTCTAATTTCTGGAATTTCAGGTATTCTTTAAATAATACATTAAAAATTGATATACTTTTAAAATAAAATTTAGTTATTTAAGTACATTGATTCTAAAATTACTTGGAATCGCCTGAGTCCAGGCTCGAATTACCTCACTAAGTGGCCCCTACCTGATTCTAACTGCTATCCCACATTAGCCCTCCGTGTCTTAGAATATGGATGTTTTGGTACTTTTCCTTTGTTTCTCTTTGATGATCTTTCACTGAAAGATGGTTGAATCTGTAATTATGTCTCTTTTTTGTTAGTGACTAAGTGCTTGAATTTATACAATGAAGCCAAATGCCATTTTCAGGGTACACTTGATTATCCAACATAGTTTACTTTCTTCTCATTACGAGATCCCTTCAAGATTTTATCAAGAATGGATGGCAGATGGTTGACGACACCCTGATATAGAACATATACCTTATTCCTCCTTGTTAAACAAAATGATATTGAATTGAGTTTTGCAAATTCTTGCTCTGTTTATCCTGTGACTTTTGGATGGAATGAAAAAAAAAATAAAAATAAAAAATAAATTCTGAAAATGGATACCTATATGTATGAGCGTGATTCTCATATGTGTCTGGTTTATGTTGTGGCATGTTTGATTTGTTTCCTATAATTCGCGTTCTTTCTGATTGTACTTGGACTTAAGCAATGAATTTTCTATCAATGCATTAATGGATGAATGCATCTCTCACCTCTAATGTTTAGGACTCCAAATTGAGATGGGCCAAATCGGAACTTGGTCAAGTAGTACCGAATGGATGTTTGAGGGTTTAAAACTTAGCTATTGCCTAAGTTTCCTGGGCTAAATTGTGTGTTTGAGTACTCAATAGTCTCTTTTTCTGGTGGAAGTAACCAAACAACCATTTTAGGACCATGCTCTTCTGCTCTGTAATTTTGGCACTTTTCATTTCCTATTGAGATAATTTCATTCTATTGCTTTCTCAAATTGTTGATCTTTTTAATTTGTTAGCTTCATGATGAAATCTCTTATACTATTTAGCTGATTTTTCTGAAATCCATTGTCCCTTCCGCTATAGTGGGTATTCTTTGTTGAGAGATCCACGCCACAACAAAGGGCTCGCCTTCACTGAGAAAGAGAGAGATGCCCACTACCTGCGAGGCCTTCTACCTCCTGCGGTTGCAACTCAAGAACTTCAGGTAACATCTTTGTCTCAAAGGCATTTATGTGATCTTTACTCTAGTTGGGTTATCTAGCTAATGTTTATTCTCTTCAGGAAAAGAAGATCATGCACAATCTCCGCCAATATCAAGTACCATTGCAAAGGTACATGGCGATGATGGATCTTCAGGTATTGTGTTTGACAATTTTTTTGGTTTACTTTGTTGGGTTGTGGAAATAAGGACTCAGACAACTGCTGGTTATCTTGTTTCTATTTACAGGAGAGGAATGAAAGGCTATTCTACAAGCTTCTCATTGATAATGTTGAGGAATTGCTTCCAGTTGTATACACGCCCACAGTTGGTGAGGCCTGCCAGAAATATGGGAGTATTTTCAGGCGTCCGCAGGGTCTTTACATCAGCTTGAAAGAGAAGTATGTCAACCGTGTTCACCTTTATCCTGTATGTTACCTGGGGGTATCAAGCATCTGCTTGGCCCAACAAATTATCCATCCGACTATGATGATCAAACCATTCATATAGTGTGCTCATAGTGGAAGGTAATGCCTAAAAAGACTCCACCGTCTGATGATCCTAACCATCTGACTGATAGCCCATTAGGTGTGGTTGTGATTGTCCATTTTCATCAGATGGCTGAGATCATCTGATAGGGGATATTTAGGCGATGGACCATCCCATTATGGGGCCCAATAGATCAATGTCTTATATTACCAAAAGGTGGGGCCCACTTTTATTATCCCTTGGTTGAATAAAAAGGCCATTTCTAATTGTAAATAATAATAATAATAAAAGGCCATTTCTTCCAACTCCGACGTCTTATATTCTTATATCTTAGTAAATTATTCATTTAGTCTGGCGGTTTTGTGGATTTTTCAGGGGAAAGATTCTCGAGGTATTAAAGAACTGGCCTGAAAAGAGCATTCAAGTTATTGTTGTCACTGATGGTGAGCGTATTTTGGGGCTAGGAGATCTTGGCTGCCAGGTAATATCTTCATTTTCAAATTAACAGATTCATCTTCAAGTGTCATGGGATCATTCAAATGGTTGTCTTGTTGAAATTTTGGTAATTCTTTGATGACTTGATTCATGGCATTTTAAATGTTCACAGGGCATGGGAATACCTGTCGGCAAGCTTGCTCTATATACAGCACTCGGAGGGCTTCGTCCTTCTGCAGTAAGCATTTCAATATGATTCTGTTACATCTATTACACCAATGATAGGCTATGTTTCTTCTTCTTATTATTTCCTAATCTCTTCGCGTGAAGTGTCTTGTACAAACTTATCTAGATGCTGTCATTTCCTTTCATCTTTCAAGTTGTAGAATTTGAAGATTTGCATTATCATATGCAGTGCTTGCCTATCACAATTGATGTGGGAACAAACAATGAGAAGTTGTTGAAGGATGACTTCTATATTGGGCTTAGGCAAAAGCGGGCAACTGGCAAGGTACCAGAAATCCTAACATTACCTACACAATGCAAAAAAAAAGTTTTCCTTATCCACTACTCATGATACTAAATGGTTGATTTGTTTTTGTCATCCAGGAATATGCCGACCTTCTCCATGAATTCATGTGTGCTGTTAAGCAGAACTATGGAGAGAAAGTCCTCGTACAGGTTCGTCATCATTCAGAATACCGATAGGCCTTTTCTGATTCATGGGTTTCTAACTTGATTTAACCACATTTTGCAGTTTGAAGATTTTGCTAACCACAATGCGTTCGAGTTGCTAGCGAAGTATGGCACGACCCATCTTGTTTTCAATGATGATATACAGGTAAAGATGATGGTTGCACTTGTTCTTACAAATCACAGAGAGATTCTCTCTCCACGAAAGAGAGAGCAAGCCAAGACTTTCACTGCAATTTGCTAGGGATATTGGTTTTCTTTGGATTTCTCTGCTCAATGGTTGTTCTTTTGTTTTAGGGGACGGCATCTGTGGTCCTTGCCGGGCTTGTTGCAGCATTGAAGTTGGTTGGTGGAACCTTGGCTGAGCATACTTTCTTATTCCTCGGTGCTGGTGAGGTGAATCACGTTGACCCACATCTCTGATCTTTTCTTTTTTTCATTTGATTGGTACATGGAAGTTTGATAGTTTGTATGCCATTATCTTCTACCCGAGCTCTGACTTACTAATATATTGGTATGTTGTGGTTCGGTCTGATGGATTGTGACCGTGTCCTGGTAACCTGAGCCCCATCATGTTATTTTTCTGATCAAGCTGCCTAAACTGAAGTTAATACTTGTGTGCTTGCAGGCTGGAACTGGTATAGCAGAACTCATTGCTCTTGAGATGTCAAAACAGGTATCAGGTGTATTGGCATCTTTTTATATGTTTTCTCTTTGGCATTCTTGGATGACAGTCTCTTCTATCATAAAGCCACAATAAGGTAAGAGATTACATTTGATTTTTGTTGCAGACAAAAGCTCCATTGGAAGAGACCCGCAAGAAGATTTGGCTTGTGGACTCTAAGGTAGTAGAAATCTGAGAAGCAAATCACTTGCTTCTCAAAGCTGTGACTGGGTTTTTCTATTCCCTTGCACTTTCTTATTTCCGTATCAATTCGGTTCACATGCATTTCATCTTTTGTAGGGATTGATTGTTAGCTCCCGCAAGGAGTCACTGCAACACTTCAAGAAGCCATGGGCTCATGAGCACGAACCAGTTAACACGCTTGAGGATGCTGTCAAGGTATGAGCTATGGAACATCTCTCAAACACGGCTAAAATACATGTTGAGCTCCCATCATGCCCAAGCAGTTACAATGTGCAGGCCACAACACCAAGGGCACCAGTTTGACCTCATACGAGCTGTAAAATGAAATTCCTTGGTTATATGACAAGGATATAAATCATCTTCCGCATCTGATGAGCCTCATGCAATTACAGATTCACTTGAGTGACCCCAGGATCAGTAGCTGAATTATTATTATTTTTGTGTCACTTGCATACTTGTTTCTTATGTGTACAAGAGTATAGTTATTATTATTTTTTTAATCTTTCAAGTTTTGGGTTACTAGGGTTTCTTACTTTATTCTTTGATTTCTTTGTTAGGCAATTAAACCAACTGTACTGATCGGGACGTCTGGCGTTGGAAGAACTTTCACAAAGGAAGTGGTTGAGGCCATGGCTTCCTTTAACGAGGTATCTTTGCGCTTTTCTTCTTTCTACCTATCCGATTCTCCTTTCAGTTAGCTAGGTTTGTGGATGTCTTGAGGAAACAAAGTTGATGCTGTGTTGCAAATAACTTGCAGAAACCTATTATTCTTGCTCTCTCAAATCCAACCTCACAATCTGAGTGTACAGCTGAGGAAGCCTACACATGGACTAAGGTAAATAAAGATATTTCTTCTCCTCTTTCCTCTACAGTAGAAGATGGAATGTTTTAGTATGCAGAATAAATAAATTTAATCATTCTTTTTCCACTTCATTTCATTTTTTATTTTTAGGGTCGTGCGATTTATGCTAGTGGGAGCCCATTTGACCCTGTCGAATATAATGGGAAGATCATTGTGCCAGGCCAGGTTAGAATTTTTATTTTTTAATTTTCCCCTTTTGGGTTGATGATGCATGGATAAGTATGCAAATGAGCACAACTTCTGAGTCATCAAGAGCTGATGTTTTTAATATATTTTTTCTCATGTTATAATTCAGTCAAACAATGCATACATTTTCCCTGGATTTGGTCTGGGTTTAGTGATCTCGGGAGCAATCCGCGTGCATGATGACATGCTTCTGGCAGCTGGTAAGTATATCATTTAATTTTGTTGTCCATCATCCTTGGTTATTCTACGTTGCTTTGTAATTTATTATTATTATTTTATTTTTTTTTAAAAAAAACAACCTGCATAAGTGTGGATTATGCCTTTTTAGATCCATTGGACAAGTTTACATGCACAGGCTACTAGAGTGACAGTCTATAGCATAGTTCTAAAACTTGGTGATTTGGCTTGAAACTCATCCAAGTCAACTTGAGTCATTGAGATTTCTAGCAGAGTCACTAGGAAAGGGCATGTTCCATATCAACCAGCCCCCACCTGCACCAACCCAACCCAACCCATGGCCCTTGATTCACATTCAAATGAGTGGGTCATTTCTAGAACAACGTCATCATCTAACCCTTGAACAAATTGGGGTCAGCTCTATGAATCCTGTTCTGCTATTCTACTCTCACTGAAATTCCATCTATCAGTTTTGTGGGTTTATATAGTACAATCGACCTACATATACGGGAGAGTTCTATGTTAGAATTTGGTGTGTAGTTTTAAGTTCTCATTTCAATGGTGAACAAGCACACGGCATTATAATGTATAATGTGGAATATACAGACAATAACTTCTTTTCTTTTCTTTTCTTTTTTCTTGAAACAGCCGAGGCTTTGGCTAAACAGGTCACAAAGGAGAACATCGAGAAAGGGCAAATCTATCCTCCATTCACGAATATCAGGAAAATCTCTGCTCATATAGCTGCTAATGTGGCTGCTAAAGCATATGAGCTTGGTGAGTGCTTCCACAATTTATTAAAAAATAAAAAAATAAAAGTTCAGTAACTATGCAGTTTTAATGGGTTAAAGTGTGAATTATCTAATAAATGGATTATTACTTACTAATCTCTATGGATTTATATACAGGACTGGCTACCCGCCTCCCTCGACCACATGATCTAGTGAAATATGCAGAGAGCTGCATGTACGGCCCCATTTACCGAAGCTACCGATAGACCTGCAGTTTTGTAGCCTTTTTAGTATGTTTCTAATGATGTTATTATCTCTTATGGTTGGTGCACGGAGTTTGGTTTTCTCTCCTTTGCTTGTTTGTTGTTGTAAGTGTAGTAGTTTTTCTTTGCTTGAGATGGTTTACTTAGAGTAGATAGGTTTTTACTGTATGAAGGTCAATACTGTTTTGGATATTGTGGTGTGGGTTTAAACTCGGGAAATGATGTCAACGTCTTTAATATCAAATAAATGTAGTCCTACAATTCTCTCTCTCTCTCTCTCTCTCTCTCTCTCTCTCTCTCTCTCTCTCTCATTCATCAGGTGGGCCATGGACCATTAACAGTAGCCATTCATTTGGTTTATACATCCTATCACGAGCCCCTGGTGTCTTAAACATACGCCTTGCTGCCACATTTCAGGCTGGTAGACTTGCTCGTTACAGTGGCCGAGTTTACTAGAATACCTCTGATAACCGAGTTTACTAGAATACCTCTGATAACATAACCGTATGGCTACATTTGATGGCCATATATAAAAACACAAGTTCCTCCACACGAGGGTACAGATTTTATGTTTGTTCGAGTGGGACCCATGGTTGGATGATGTGGCTAGCTGGTTTGATGGCCCCCAGTGCATAGACCATGCTCCAAATATCTCTTTGATGGGACCGGCCTAGCCTAACCCGTGGATTGGTGGCATGCGAAAAGACGATTGGATTGTCAGTGAGACCCTCGTATAATGGCCAGTGAGCAGTTGTATTCCCAGCTTTATCAATGGAACATGTGTTGTCTGCGAGCAGTCATGTTCCGAGCATAATAACCACTAGAATCTGATTACATTTTGACGTTTGGGTCGAGTATCTTTGTAGAGCTGCATGAGGAGAGCCTCACAACTTTGAAAGAGGGAAAATGGTTGAAATGTTCAGAGACGTGGGCCACAATCAAAAGAATTCCGACCCACAATAATTTTATTTTAATGTTCAGAGACTTTTTTAGGTCACCTAGTATACATGGTTGAAATGAAAGTTATTTAGCCAAGTAAAGCCATCGGCTTTGCAATGGAATCCTATAATCGGAAGGCTAACGAGAGATGATCAATGGTTGTGGGAAAGTGAAGAAGAACAATCATGAATTAAAGCCTGTGATGCCTCCTCCCAACTTCAAGAAGGAAAAATGAAAGAAAAAGTTTCATGAATTAAAGCACTTGATACCTCCTCCCAACTTCAAGGAAAAAATGAAAGAAAAAGTGTCCAACGTGATATGCTTTATCTGCATAAATGCTGGTCATTATGCTCGTCAATGCACCAATAAAAATTTAGTAATTTTACTGTCATATGATACTTTATTTGTAGGGGTTTGTTCTGAAATACTGTTCCTTAATAACAAGTGAATTTTAATTCCAGACGTATCATGTGACATGATATTATAGAGGACTCAAGAAATTTCTACTCGTAGCCACAAGGAGCTACAAAGTATACCTAGAAAATAACATTGTTGAAAATGTGTTAAAGATTGGCGTTTATCATTTCTGTACACGCATAGGACAAATAATAGTTTTCTATGATACACTTTAAGCGCTCACACTACAGTGGATTTTAACCACTATAGGCACTTGAACCTATGACTTCATGTTGAAACTCTTGTGAGTCTACCACCAAGGCATGACTAAGGACCCGTGTTCTAGAGAGAAAAAAAATGTAGTTAGATTATAAAGAAATTAGCATAAAGCAAGATTAATAGCAAAATGCCTCAAATAAAAACTTGGCATTAACAATCATGTGGTTTTTCTTTCATTGCTCGAACTTAATTTGTTAGATTAGCACAAAATCAGTAAATGGTCCATCAAATGAATGTGAAATCGGTAGTCTTAAATGACATAATTTAGGAAGCAATTTATGTTGAGCAACTCATCGGTCGTATAAATAAGGGATATGATCACTTAGTGTATTGATTCAAGAAGGCACTTATAGCCTCAAACAAGCGCCAAAAATATGGTATACTCACGTGGACTCATATATTCATCATATTGAATCACAAGCGACCAATGAGCATGCTATTTGGTTAGCACAATGAGATCTAATTTTTACAGGCAATGACAATACTCTCAATGATGAGTTTAGGAAAGCTATGGTTTGTGAATTTGAGATGAAAAACATGAGTCTCAAGGTGTATTATCTTGGATCGAAGTAAATCAAACAGATGATGAAATTTTTATTTGTCAGGAAAAATATGCTTAGAAAATTCTAAAAAGGTTCAAGATAGAAAATTTCAAGTTATAATTAGTATGCAGACTAGTGGAGATTAGATTAAAGTTAAAAAAACAACAAGAAAGTCAATCTAGTACTTCATATACACTTCAAGTGATTAATCGAGACCCTTCCATATTTAATTGCGACAAGGTCAAACATTGTATATGATACGTGGTTACTTAGTCACTGCACACAGTATCCAACTAAGCCTGGGACCTTATGACTCGGTGGTAGACTGATAAGGGTTTCAACACGAGGTCATGGGTGAAGCAGAGTAAGATATCATCGTTCTCTCAACAGCTGAAGCGGAGTACATTGCAGCGTCATATAAGTATAAGTCAAGCTATTTGGTTATAGAGAATGGTGGATGAGATGCATCATTTTCAAGATGGTCCTATATGGTGGTCTTTTATGGTATTTATTACAAATAATTCACTATTGGTGGTTGACACTTCATTCGAAAACTCGTGAAGAATGACTAGTATTTAAGTCTAATAATCAAGTTGTCCATATTTTCACGAAACTATTAAATTTCGGCATACTCAACAAAATTGAAGAAAACGTTAGACGTGGCCAATATTGAGGGGTCTTATTTAAAGGATGACATTGGAATGTGTTTTAAATAGGATTCTCAGTTTCACACATGCGTGCACGCATTTTGCCTATGGTAGAGAGAGTTAGTTGCCTACTACGTTTTAAGTATACCTATTTCCAATGAATTGTAGACATCGTCAGCCAAAGCTAGCGTAGGAGTTTTTGCTTTGAGTTTATATGAATATCCAGCCGTGGGATAATAATACAGGCGTAAGTTTCGAGAGCTCTTCTTCGACTATGTAATTTGGATCTTCCAATTTCGAAAATTTTCTTGCATGGGTAATCCATGGTGTGGCCATCCTTCCAACGGCTTGGATCTATGAAACATGGGCCTCGAATGTAAAATATGAAAGTCAGAACGTTCAAACTTCCGCGTGAAGCAATGTACAGTACCTCTGAATACCGTGGAACACGAGATCTGTTATGGCGATTCGCGCAAGGATAGATTGTAACGGTATGCGTGCTATCACGGGCATGTTTGTGGGATCTGGTCCACTCATCTGTTGAACACCAGAGCCGAAGTTCCTTGGCCATAAAATCAAGAAGGACCGATCATCAGATGGGACAAATGTGTATGCAGAAAATGGACGTCAGAAAATAGACGATAAATGGCCTCGGTTCACTGTACACGTGGCCCATCTTATGAGTGGAGAAGCTTGATATAAGTGCAGGAAAATTTCATAGGAGTCCGGCCTGACGACTTTCCAGGATTCTGAACATGTGGACCAACTTGGCACATTTGCTGCGAGTGTCTCTTGATGCCGAACTGGGCCGGGCCTGAGGTAGGTCTCGGTCCGATTTTGAACTGTCTCGGGCCGGGACCTTTCAAATTCCAATTGCAAGCCCGAGCCCGGCCCATTGACACTCCTGGACTTGCCTCGGAAAACTTCCATACTCTGGCAGAGTATAATGATCGATACACCCACATTGCTCACTCATATACTTTCTCCACTGTTTATAATGTAGAGTGGGTGGTGGATACTTTCATGTTGAAGATGTTTCAGAAAAGGTTTGATAGAAGGTAAAAGTCATCAAGACTGTCAAAACCTTAAAACAGACATATCTTGCAAACCGAAATGAGTTACTCAATGTACCATATATGATTTTGGGGTAAGATGAGCTACTTTAGCCAGCCAAGCCCACACCGAATTTGCAATATTTGCGATATTTCATCGTATCAACAGTCGAATTTCATGTTTATTTTCATTTTTACTATTTTTAGTAAGTTTTCGTTTGATTATAACCCTTCATCCGTTGGGATTTAGGAATTGTGTCCAACATGAAAAGTGCTTAGAACAATTAGGATAATAATGTGGTTAAGCCACGTAAGAAACTTACTATAAAAACTAAATTTGTTATATACAGTAAGTTATGAAATTTAGAGAGTTTTAGTTATAATTTAATTCACACCTTGAAACTTAAGTGGTAGACTGAGTGAAAGAAACCTCGTTTCAACACTGAGGTCTTGGCATCGATGGGTTGTACTAACAAGCTAACAAAAAAGAAAAAATTATAATTTAATTTTGAAATTTCTTCCAAGGCTTCCGAGGCTTGGTATCCCTATTTAAAACCTTGTTTATTTTATTAATCAATCAAATTATGAATTTTAGAGAATTTATTTTCTATTTTCCTTCATCCCTGCATCAGTTTACAACAACCGAAGTTGGGCATGGGTGCAACTTAGGTTAGGTTCAACCATTCAAGTTGGGAATGGGTTAAGCCCATGGGCAACCTACTCTATATGCTTCAATGTATAAACCATAGTTTATAAATCAGAAATTCTAACTCAACTTAATGTTCATCCAAATCAAATTGACTTAAAGATTGTTGAAGATTCTATTTAAATCAATTCAAACTTAACACCAAAACGTTGGAGCCACTATAGCGTTGGGAGAGGCCATGAGGTCCACTTCTCCTCCTTCAAAACGGTCCTGACGAAGTGACGCAGGGAAGGACGTGAGGTCGAGCACCGTCTTCCTCAAGATGATAAATATTCCGAATCCACGGAACTTCTCTGGACTCCTCACAGAGACTTCTCGAATCCACGAGGAAAGAAAGTAGAAAATAAGAATAATTTCTAATAGATTCGAAATTGATTAATGAATCCCTAAAATTGAGTTCACAACCCTTTAAATAAGGGAACCAAGCAATAAGAAAGAAATCAGATTCAAACTACAACTAAAACTCCTAGAATTCGCAACTTACTATAAATAGTAAACTTACTATTTATAGACGGTCATGATGTCTACTAGTGCGCAAGGTTTTCGGCCAAAAATAATAAGTGTCCTATTTAGCTTCACCAAACCGTTCTCCTAATTATCCTAAGCACTTTTCATGTTGGACACAACTCCTAAAGCTCAACGGATGAAAAGTTATACTCAAACTAAAACTTACTATTTATAGTAAAAACAAAATTAAAACGAGGAAACGACTGTCGATCAGGGGATTTCTCACAAATCTGGACTGCGCAACCCGGCGTAGCGGGGTTGGCTGGATAAAGTAGCTCGTTCTACCCCAAAATCATATATTTTACGTAGGATAACTCATTCCGGATTGTGAGATACGCCCGATCTAAGGTCCGATGGTTCGGATCACTTCTGTCGCCGACCGTGCCTTTTCTGATCCATCTTGGCCATGAAATTGTCCGCGACCCGCTCTACATCACGAAGCCAGTGACTCCCAAGTCACTGTCAGTCGTGTTGAGTTGACCAAGCTAGTGGGTTGGCTCAGTGAGTCTTTCAAAGTCATTGCAAGCTGAGCACCTACAAACTCAGCCCATAATCTTACCGAGTCAAGTTGTCTTGGCTGGGTTTTGGGCCGAGTCAGCAAGTTTAGAACTATGGTATAATCTCACGTTAGTTTACTTGTCACAGATGGGTTGTTTCATATTACTGATTTTCAGAGAATCAAGTGCCCTGGGTCACCAAGCCATGAGCATCACTAGTAAAAACACAAGCTCATAGATAAGAAGTAATTGTGGCTTTAGAACGAAATTGCCCCTTTTTTTTTTTTCTTTTTTGCAAAAGCGAGTCTTTTTTTGCAAAAGTGAGTAGAAAGTTGTTAAAAGCAGAGGTATTTTTGTATTTTTGGATTAGTTCATACAAATAGAGGTCTACTTTGATGGTTAAGTTTTTTTACGTCCAATGAAAAAAGATGAGTAGTACGTTGAGTCTATACAATGCAAAAGCCCTATAAATAATGTTCGTATTTTTGGCCTTTTGATTCGTATACTTCGTATACGTGCATTCAATGGTTCAGTGATTAAGAACATTGACTTGATGAACCCCACAGTGGTTGTAAGTTACACGAAGTGATGTAAAGCAGGTTGTGGACAGTTTCATGGCCAAGATGGATTAGAAAAGGCCCGATCGGAAGTGGAAATGATCTACACCGTCCTAACCTTAAAATGGGCGTATCTCGCAAACCGGAATGAATTATTCGACGTGCCATATATGATTTTGAGATAGGACTAGATACTTTAGTCACCCAACCCTATGCGCAAGCCGAATTTACAAGATTCTACTAAATCGATGGTCGAATTCTCATTTCAATTATGTTTTTACTATTTATAATAAATTTTAGTTTGATTATAACTCTTCATTCATTGGGCTTTAGGAGATGCTTCCAATATAAAAAGTGTTTAGAATAATTAGGAGAATAACATGGTGAAGCCAAATAAGACACTATTTTTGGCCAAAAACCATGGCTCTAGCGGAAATCACGACCGTTTACTATTTATAGTAAGTCACAATTTCTAGGAGTTTTAGTTGTAGTTTAATTCCAAAACTTCTTTCATGGATTAGTATCTTTATTTAAAGAGTTGTAAACTCGTTTATTTGGATCAATCAATTTATAAAATTTTGAGTATTTGTTTTTATTTTTTCATTATTATTATTATTTATTATTATTATTATTATTATTTTCTTGAGAAGTCTTTGTGAAGAGTCCAGAGAAGCTTTGTGGATTCGGAGTAATTATCCTTGAAGAAAACAGTGATCAACCTCATCACGTTCATCCCTGCATCACAAAGGGAAGGGAAGAAAAAAAAAATTTCTTATTTCAATCCAACATTTTTTAATTTGATCCAATTGACTATTACATGGTTCAAGTTTGTCACATGTGGTAGAGTTTTAAGGCATTGAATGGTCTGAATCAATTAACATAATTGTTAAATCCAAGTCCACTGTCATGGATTTTTTATATTTTTTTTTCCCAATACATATTAAAGCAAGGTTATATTCCTTCAAGTATTTTAAAATGCCCAGACCAGAATGTTTCCGTTTCCAGTTTGTATAAGTAGGGTCCAAACGTTCAATGGTTTAAATTGCTTATATAATGGGCCATTGATTTTAATTAATTAAATAAACTATTAGATAGCATTTGATTGTAATATAACCAATAGTATAAAAGAGCTGTTGGCAGCCCTGTCAAACTTATAACTCCCGTTATAAATCTGACCAAATATCATACGATGGCACATAATTAATGGTTGTCCACGCAAGAAGTTAAAATACCATGGATCAAATATCCTAGCTGTATAACATATATTTTAGATGTTTCTTTATTTGATGTCAGATCAATGGCTGTAATCACCTTAGAAATGAACCATAAGTGGTGGAAAACCGTACATATGTTGATGGCTCAATAGGGGTTGCAACGCGTTGGGTCGGCCAGTGGGTAGTGTTTGAAGCCAAACCCATTTACGTAAATGGGTTTGGTTTCAAACTCTACCCCAACGCGGCGAACCCATTGTAGCTTATCAATGGGCTGGGCCAGATGAACCAGTCGGACCCAGACCAAGTCCCGAGAACATATGCATAGATGACGATACATCCTCAGGATGAATATTTGTATGTAATTCAGTAATTGGGCTGGGTTGGGCATACTTAAACCCACATGTGGTTGTGCTGGGTTGGGTCTGGTTATGCTGGTCTTTTGTTGACATGGGCTTCGGCTTAGGTAATGGGTCGTAAGGGTTTGGGCCGGAATTCAAGTTGGTCAGGCTCAAGTTGACTCCAATCAGACGCAAAACTAACCCATGGCTACAAGGGACACAATGGCATGGTCCACGTCTGCATTGGGCAGGATTTAATCTGAGCTTAGAAGCACTCAAGCTTAATAGCTAACCAGACTACCTGGGCTTGGGCTTGGGCTTGGTCTTGAAAGTTTACATAATCCCAACTGAATAGCCAAACCCAGCCCAACCCAACGTATTGGCAGGCTAGGCTGGCTCGGGTACTTGATGTTAGCTAGCGCCTGAGGTCTAGAAGGGGATGTTTAGATTATGAACTGGGCTTGGACAAATAGCGGCCCAGACAATCTCCACCGTTAATAATGAGAGAGCACCAAAGCAATAACCATACATTTATTCCGGTAAGGGAAGAGATTTCTCAACTACAATATCATCCCTTCGTGTAGAAATTTTTTTTAAAAAGAAAAGAAAAGAAAAGAAAAAGACGTCAACCTACCAGAAGATAAGCTCTGGTGCAGGTAGATTAGAGAAGTTCTGAAGAAACTTAACGGACGGCTACGATTCAAGTGCCCCATCGCTTGATATTGATATTCTCTCAATCAGTATTGTCCGAACCCGAACAACATACCCGGAATCGGCAAACCGGGCAAGAGCTTTGTTGCACGAGCCACGACACAATACACCGAGAATGGAAAGTATGGTGACATGGCAAGGCCTTTGCGTCCATGCCAACTTGGAAACACTCCATGCATATCGAGCAACTTTGGCGTGATTTATTAGCTTCGATCGTGACAGTTGGCATCATGGCCACCGTTCTTTCCCATGCTGGGCCATTTCGGCAGGCCTCCGTCCCGATCTCTGCCGCTGGATCTTGGAGTGCTGGGTCTAGATCGAAAGACTCAAGCAGTGCTCTCCATAGCTGACTAGATAAATGGAGCTCCCCCACTCTCTCTCTCTCTCTCTCTCTCTCTCTCTCTCTCTGGCTATAAATAAACTCCGTTGAAGTTACGAATATATATATAGAGAGGAATGCCGTAGAAGTTCTACGCTGTTCTTTCATCACTAGCTATACACGTGGCAGGCATGCATTTAGTGAGGACTGACGATATGGTGGCCCACCTTGTCCATGGATTATAGCCAAAATGGGTAGCAGTGGACAACTCTGACCATAGAATTGTTTTTAGTTTTCTGGTCAAATGTTCACACTTATCCGATGGTCACGAAGGTCCCATCCCTTTCCATTTGATATGTGGACCATCAACATGGTGGACCACCAAAAGAACAGTCTCGATTCACCAGATCCGCTTCCAAGTGTAAGGTGATGAGGGAACTATACAGGACTTCTAATGCCGCCACCTGGATAAAAGCATCTATGATGAGGAGGAGACCTGTTGACATTTTATACATGGGCAGGCTCCAGTGGTGTTGGGACCACCGTAAGCTACGGTGGTACCGGGCAGAAGTGGGGTCCACAGAAACTCAAGTCGGCCACAAAAATCGACAAGTTGAGTGGAGGTTGACCCTTGATTTGCGTGGGGGGCCACCATGTTGTGTAAATGAAATCCAAGCCATCAAAACCCTTCATCTTACATCTATGAAGGTCACGACAAAAATGGGCTGTTCTGCATCTGGGTGTTCCCTCACTTGGCTTACGGTTGAACTGTGCAGAAGTAGGGTCCACGGAAACTCATGTGGGCCACGGTACATGAGACGAGGGGGAAGGTTCACCCTTGATTTGGGTGGGGGCCACCATATTCTGGATGCGAAATTAAGTGTTGAAATAATGATACCAAAATCATTAAGAATTTATTTCCTTTTGTTACCCTATGTCACCCATGTTTCCTATGCTACCGAGTCTTGATTGTTGGTAGATTTTTGGAAGGGTATTTTTAACATTTTAACTATGAAATGGTTTTTTTTTTTTTTGTCCAGGGTAAGTTATGTAGGGAACAACGTAGAGTTGCCAAGTTTAGAGGGAAAAAGATGAGTTTTTATCTTAAATGTTTGATTCAAGGTTCCAAGGCTTTTGGAGAGATGTTTCAATGTTTTCTTTTCAAGGTATCAAAGTTGATTAGATCTATTACTAACATTACAATGGTGGAGGATATTTCTTTTAAGTTTGGATTTAAAGATTTTTGTTGTATCCATGAAGTAGGTACTCCATTCCTTAATCTTTGTGATCTCTCCTTGACATGTTGGATATATTGCTCGTCGATGTAACCTTAGTATGAAACACGTATATCTTCTTCTTTCGTTTTCTATTACATACTATGCTCACATATTCCATTTGCTATTAGAATTAAATGGCTGTATTGCTTGGATGGTGGTTCTAGATGCATCAAGTGCTCGACAGTAGTTTCAATCACTTCAAGTGGTATCATAGAATTTGGGTTTGTGTAGTGAATTGGAAGAGATGACTAGTAGTAGATTTCAAGTTGGGAAAATTTGATAGGTAAAAGAATTTTGAGCTTTGAAAAATAAAAGTTCAAAACTTGTTGGATCAGCAAAGGAAACATAAGGCATTACTTGGTAAGGTAAAAACTGGTAAGGTAAAAAAACTAAAATCTATGACCGATGATGATTGGGATGAGATGGATCTTAAGGCATTGTCTACTATCTGCTTGTGTTTGGCAGATTATGTTTTATTCAACATAATTAGCGAGAAGACCGCGGTTAATTTATGGGAGAAATTAGAAATCTTGTATCAAAAAAATTCCCTCGCAAACTAGATTTTTTAAGAGAATGTTGTATGCCTTATGGATGAAGAATGATACAAAAATTTCGAACCATATAAATACATTCAATAATATTATCTGTTAACTTAAAAGCATATGTGTGAGAATGAAAGAGGAAGATAAGGTAGTGACATTGTGTTGTATTTGATGTCTTAAATCTAATCAGATGCAGGGTCTGTCAATAGCATCGACCCTGTCGATGCCATTAACAGTCTATTCGATGCCACTGACAGTCTATTCGATGTCACCTTCGATGGCATCGAACAGTGCTTGATCCCATCAAGATTTTTTGAAGTTTCTGCAGTTAGTCGCTGACCTATATGGGCACTTTTTCTATGCCATCGATAGATGTTCGATTGAACCTTTGATAATATCAAAACTGAATCGATGCAATCAAGATTTTATGAAAAATCATGTTTTATCTCTAAACAGTCGAGGTGTTAGTTCGATGGCATCGACAGGACTTCGATGGCATCGACAAGATTAGTTTGATGCCATCGACAGGCCTTCGATGGCATCAACAGATTCTGTGCAGATTTTTTCGCAAAACTGCAAAGTTGTGGGATTCGTTTTTGATTTCGTTTGCGATTCTTTCCAAGGCTATATATATGGGTGTAAACAAGATTCAGAGACATTACAAGGGTTTCTAAATAATTCTAGGGTTTTAAAGGGGTATAGTAAGGGTGATATTCAAGGTTGTTCGAATCGGGTAAGCTTTCTTTCTTTGTAATTTATGCTTTCATAGTGAATTTCTGTCGCTTTGTGCTGTGATTTTTTTTCGAAAGGGTTTTCCACGTTAAATCATTGTGATCTTTTTTCCTTTTTGCTTGGTGCTTTTGGATTGCTATCCTGCGTGCTTCTGCGGTCCCCCCAACACGTTGTTGTGTACGTTATCAGAATTTTATAACAATTTATTTACATCATTGAGTTGTATCAAGGAAGATCCACTCAGTTGGGATATGATTTGTAGTGCATTTTTTGCCGATGAACTTCGAAAAAAGGCATATTTGAGAAGTTCAAGTAGTTCGGAAGCAGAAGCTCTTATGACAAGATTAGGAAGGCCGAATAACCATGGTAGCAAACTGAGGAATTCTTTAAGAAGTAAGTATTGGGGTCGTTCAACATCAAAGGGTGACAAAGGTGCTTGTTGGGCATGTGTCAATACTGGTCACTTAAAGAAAGATTGTTGAAAAAGGAAAAATAAAAATCTAAAAGAATCTAATTCAAGCAATAACAACCAATTCTTTGAATATAAGAATGAAGCTAATCAAGTAGAAGTGTCAATGTCAGCGTCGATTGAAAATGAGGTGTTGATGTCGAGTTCTAACTCGACATTTTATCAAAATTAGATACTTATAGTGGTGCCACTCAATATATATGTCTTAGTCATTTGTGATTTAACACATATGAATCACATGTGGGTAGTATTGCATCGATGGAAAATGACTCAATTAGCAAAACAGTTGGGGTTGATTCAGTTACATTGAAGATGTTTGATGGAATGACTATTTTACTTGAAAATTTGAGGCATTTGTCCATATTGAAAAGAAGCTTGATCTCCCTCTCCAAATTAGATTATGATGGTTGTAAATTTACATGGCAAGAGTACTCAAAGTCTTCAAATGAGCATACATCATTATGAAAGGCATCCAGGTTGAAAATTTGTACAAGTTGCTAGGAAGTACAGTGAGAACATGGCAAGTGCAATTGTGGAGAATGGTGAACTTCTATTATGGTTATGGCATAGGAGGTTGGGTCTAGAGGTGTACACGAACCCAGCTAGCTCGGTTAGCTCGCTCTACTTAACTCGAAAATTAAAGCTCGATTCAACTCAGTTCGAAGCTGAGTTCGAGTCTAGTCGAACTGATTTTTTGAGCTCGAAAATGAGTTCGAGTTGGCCCCAGCTCAACTCGACTTGGATTGAACCCAGCTCAAATCAAACTCAGATTGAACGAGTTCGGTGACTCGATTACCTTGATATTGATGTTGCTCACCAAGTGTTTGATGAAATGACTCAACGAAGTGTGGCTGGTGGCAAGGAAGGTATGTACATGAAACAGATACCCTTTTTTTCTTGATTTTTATGTTACTTAGAAGGTGTTTGATAAAATACCTGTAAAACCATTGCTGCTGTTTTGCATATAATGGGATTTTGAAGCTGTAGTCTAGGTGTTTGTGGAAATGCTACACAAGCGAACTCGGCTCGAACTGGACCGAGCTACTGACTGAACCGAGCTGAGCTGGCCAGTCAGGCTCGAGGACCGAGCCAAGCCGTGTTCGATCTAAGGTCAGCTAGTGGCTGAGCCGAGTCGAGCTGAGGCCAGCTCGACTCAATGTACCCCTAGTTGGGTCACATGAATGAGAAGGGTATGAAACTATTGGCAAAAAGATATTTAATACTTGTGATGAAGTTTGATAAGAAAGAAATTTGTGAATATTTTCTATATGGGAGACAGCATATGAGAAATTTCTCAAAAAGTAGCCACACAAGAAAAGGTATGGTTGATTACATACACATAGATGTGTGGGCGTTATCACCAACTGCTTCATATAGCGGTGCTCTATACTTCATCTCATTCAATGATGATTTTTCAAGAAAAGTATGGATGAAAACATTAAGGTCTAAGAGTGATGTGTTCGGGGCTTTTAATCATTTCAAGGGCAAGGTGGAGAAGCAAACAGGGCGTTGCATCAAAACTCTTAGGACGGATAATGGAAATAAATATATTTCAAATGAATTCCCCAAGTTTTGCAAGGATGAATGAATCAAGTGACACTTTACAATTGCCTACACTCCTTAATAAAATGGTGCAGTTGAAAGAATGAATCGTACGCTAATGGAGCATGTTAGAAGCTATTGGCTAATGCGAGGCTTATGGAACAAATGTGGGCAAATGTTGTTTCAATAGTTTGCTATCTCGTCAACCAATTGCCATTTATGGCTATAGAGGAGAAAATATTTCAAGAGATATGGTCTTGTAACTCCTTTTGATAATTCTAAATTGAAAATATTTGGCTGTGATGCATTTACTTTAATGCTTAGTTGTCAAATAAATAAATTAGAACATAAATCTAATAAATATTGTATTATTGGTTATGCAAATAAACAAAAGGCTTATCATTTGTGGGATCCGATAGCCAAGAAAATTATCATTAGTTAGGATGTTCATTTTGATGAATCTCATGTGCTTATGTGAGGTTCAAAATATCAAAATGATGAAAAAGAAAGTTCACGGTGAAATGATGTTCAATGGTTCCAAGATACACCAGAATGTTTGGTTCCAAAAATTGTAAATCCCATGAATCGAGAGGATGATCAAGATGCAAATGAAGGAACTGAAGAAAATGAAGAAGATGGTGAAAAAGATGCACAACTTATGATGGACTGCCCATGTCGTGAAATCCATCAACTAACATATCTTAAAGATTATATGGATCATAGGACATTAATGGATCTAGTCACTGAAGATCAGGAACCAACTCTTTTGAAGAAGTTATGAGAGGTGAAGATTCAAAAAATTGAAAGAAGGCCATGTAAAATGTTTGCACTTGAAAAAAATAATAATTATACATGTGTTTTGGTGGAATTACCAAAGGGTCATAGGGCGGTTGGTTGCAAGTGGGTTAATTTATAAAATCAAGGAGAGTGCAACTGCTAAAATTGAAAGATATATATAAGACAAGGCTAATTTCTAAGGGCTTTGCACGAAAGGAAGGTATTAATTTTATGGAGATTTTTGCATTGATTGTAAAACTTGTTTCAATTCAATTTGTTCTTGCACTTGTATCTTTGTTAGACTTGTAACTTGAGCAAATAGCTATGAAAATGAGTTTTTTACATATAGATGTTGAAAAAGAAGTCTACGTGCAACAACCAAAATGGTATATTGTAAAGGGCAATGATAATCTTTTATGGAATTTGAATTAATCATTATATGACCTCAAGCAAGCATGGAGGCAATGGTATAAAAAGTTTGACTTGTTTATATTAAATCTTAAATATAAAAAAAATGATTATGACCATTGCTTGTATATTTTAAGTTTTTCATTGATAAAAAATTTCTTATCTTGATTTTGTATGTGGATGCATGATATGCTTTTGGTATGCAAAGATGAGAGAAAGATCGATAAGTTAAAGGTTCAATTAAGTGAAAATTTGATATGAAGGATTTAGGGTGATAAATCAAATCCATGGAATGGAAATAGAATAGGATCAACCTTGTCACTTCCTCAAAGAAGGTTCATTGTAAAAGTGCTCGACAAGTTTGGCATGAGCAAGGCTAAGCCGGTAAAGATTTCATTGGCCGCTCACTTCATGTTTTCTTCCAAAGAAAGTCCAAAGCCGAAGGAGGAAAATGAATATATGGCTCAAGTTCCATATGCAAGTTTGACGTTTGTACTAAGCCAAACATGGCTTATGATGTTAGGGTGCTTAGTTGTTTTATGGCAAATCCAAGGAAACCACTTTGGGAGGCGGAAAAATGGGTACTTTGATACTTTAGAGGTACAGGTAATCATGTGGTTACATATAGGAAAGGGATAAAGGTACATGGTTTTGTTGATGCAAATTTTGTCCGTGATCTTGATAAGCAAAAATCGACTACGGGATATTTTGTTTTGCAAAATGGTCCTAGTATTGTCGAGTATATTGAAGGTAGGAACAAAGCAGAATGTAGTAGGCATGCTTACAAAGACCTTTCAAGTGGAGAAGTTTGATTGGAGATTGACTTGGCTAGGCTTTAAGGCAAGGTAATGATGGTAAATTGAAGAGGCAATGAAATACTTTTGCTATCAAGGTAGAAATTGTTAAATAGTGAAACCTAAATAAATCACTAAGAGTTTATTTTATTTTGTTAGCCCATGTGACCCATGTTTCACATGCTAACAAGGCTCAAGTACTAGTAGACTCTTAGATGGGTATTTTGACATTCTCACCATGAAATGGTAACTTTTGGGATAAGTTATGTGGGGCTGGGTTGAGGTAGAGTTACAAATTTTAGAAAAAAAATAAAAAACAAAAAACAAAAAATAAAAATAAAACGAGAGAGAGGTTTTCTCTTGGAAGGAGGATTTTAAGAAGGGAATTTTCATCTAGAATGCTTGGCTCATGGTTCCAATGCTTTATTCTCAAGATATCCAACATAAGAAGAACTATTGCAACTATTGCTGGCATTGTAATGGTGGATGATTGTTTTTCCTTATAAGCTTGGTTTCAAGAGATTTATTATATTCTTGAAAACAGTACTCCGATTCCTTAATTTTTGTTATCTTTTCTTGATATAGTGGATTTATTATTATTATTATTTGTTAAATTGCCCGTGAATATATCCCCAACGCGAACTACATTTATCTTGTATTACTGTATGGTTTAATTTATAGTTAATTTTTTCTTCGTTATCTTCCTTTTTTTTATTGCACAAGATTCCGGTATATTTCATATGCCATTTAAATTAAAGGGTTATTTGATTTTGGTGACATATTGCTTGTTTCTTAGACGGTGGTTCTAGTCACATTTAAATGGTTGGCAGTAGTTTTAATCCTTTTATTAAGCTGTCAAAACCCTTTTAAGTTTTATCATTAAAGCCAGGGCACACTTCATGCTATTATGCAACTCATGACGACCCTAGTGAAAATAAAAGGTGAGGTTTCCTCGCATGGACATTGTTCCTTGTGATGTAGCGCTAGACTAGTAAATCGCAATGATTTTAAACCCTGGAGTAACCCGAGAGGAAGCAACATCAGAAGAATGGGGTGGATGTGATGCATCACCACATGGGACCCATTTTTTTGCCCGTTACCACCATGAGCCAACCGTGATACCCATACACTGGAGCGGGAACGGATTGGCTACTCTCCCTGCCACCAGCCCCTTGGCTGATGCGCGGTTCTCTGTGTACCCTACCATTATGTATGTGTTTCATCCATTCTTAAACATAATTTTAGGGCTTGATCCGAAAATTTAGAGGTATATAAATCTCAAGTGGTACACACCACATGAAAACAATAGTGATTGGATATCCACCATTAAAATCCTCTTAAGGCCCACTGTACTGTTTATTTGATATCCAATATATTTATTAGGTCATTCAGGCCCATATGAAGGGAAAAAAACAAAAATCAACTTGATCCAGCTTTTATGAATCCCAAAATGTTTTTAATGGTTTGCGCTCATTTAACACTGTTTCCTGTAACGTGGTAGACTTGAGATTGGGATATACCTCACTTTTGGTTATCTCATTTTTGGTCACATACTTAAAAATGATCCATACAAATAGATCCACGGCATGAATGAAACACTTACATCATGGTGGGGCCCACAGAGCACAGACCACCGGCCATTGGCTGGTGTCGGGGAGGGGGGTAGCCAATCCTTTTCCCGCCGGAGCGCACCCATCCTTCCCTAGGTCAAGCGCAGCTCACGAGGTCAGTGGATCCCTTACTGTAGGTCCCACTGTTATGTATGTTTCTCACATCCCTTCCGTCCATCCATTTTGATAGCTTATTTTAGGACATGATCCAGAAAAATGAATCATATCCAAATCTTATTAGACCACGCCAGAAGAAAAAGTGGTGATGGAATACCCACCATTAAAAACTTCTTGGGGCCACTGGAATGTTTATTCACCATCCAACCTGTTGATAAGGTCACAAAGACCTGGATGAAGGGAACACACAAATATCAGATCAATCCAAAACTTTTGTGGTCCTCGATAAGTTTTTAATGGCCACTCACCACTGTTTCCTGTGGTATGTCCCACCTGAGACTTATATCTACTTCATTTTTTGTATCATGTCCTAAAATGAGAATTCAAAACTGATGGACGGAGTAGATGTAATACACATACATTATGGTGGGCCCCACAGTCAGGGATCGACCAAAGCTGCGCCTCCCTAGGTCTCAAAAATCACACCTATTAGACAATCGTATCCATCTGATCTGTGGCCATTAACTTGATCATAGAAAACAAAAATGGTCAACGGTCATCCGTATGTTGGGGGACCCGATCCACATATCATCCCCCCACGGTAGGCGTTGTGTGTATCGTTGATGTCTCTTCCGGCTCTACAGTTATAATAAATCACCTGAAAATGATAGAAAGAAAAAGATACTGGCATCCTGAAACCCGAAAATACTCGTGCAGGCCACATTCCTGATGGAGCTGATCCAGTACTGCCTATCGAGAAACGGCATTTTCTTCCCTGCAGATTGTGTACCATACACATGATAAATGGTCCGATGACCCCTACCAGACATCCTGCGATCTTGGCATTGATGGGCCACCAACTAAAACTTGCTAATTGGACAATCTCGACCGTCTAATAAATGTATACCTTTCTTCACTGAATGTGAGCTATTGCTCGCTTTTGTCATTTACTTTCCATTTTTATTCTATGGATTGAAGGTTTAATCTTCTCCTAACGAAGGGATTTTTGTGCGTTGGCCCATCTATTGTTTAAACTTTCTAATTAACGGTTTCAATCAATCCCTCCCTACGACGTGTGCAACAATGGTAAGGAGGCGTGCCCTTTCTAACAGTGACTTATTTCGGCTATGATTTGGTGTGAATTCATCATATTGTCTTAAATGGATGTGATGCTTTGTCCATACTGTGGGATACATGTACAATCAATCTAGACCATTCAAATCATGAGTCTATTAAAGATGATATACGGTATGAAATACTGGACTAAAGGATGACCTTGATCTTTTTAATTTTTTATTCATTGAATTTGGCTACTTACAGAACTCTTTTCAACCATCCATTATATGGCTACCATTTGGAAGTTCAGGTCCGTTAGATCTATGTGAATGTCAGCCATTCGATGGCCACCAAAGGGGACAACAAAGTAGACGAGTCACGACCATTTAGCACGGTGAGACAAACGCATACAATAATACAACCCTGTTGAGTTGGAACGAAGTAGGTGCGGACCTGGCCTCATCAACACGGTGCGTCTCTTACTGTGGGGCCCACCATGATGAATATATTCTATATCCACACCGTCTATCCATTTCTCCATATCCTTTTAGGTAATAATAAAAAAAATTAAGTATTATAAATTTCAAATGAAATATATCATAGAAAAAAGTAGTTATTGGCCACTAAAAACACATTATGGGATACAAAAGTTTTGGATCAGGCTGAAATTTGTTTTTTTCCTTCATCCACGTTTATTTGATGTTATCAACAGGTTGGATGGAAAATAAACATTAATGTGAGTCCTAGGATACTTTTAATGGTGACACGTTCAACTACCACTCTTTCCTATATTATGGTACGACTGAGATTTGGATCTTTTTCGATTTTGTTTTCATGACTAAAATGATCTGTTGAAACGGTTGGACAGTATGGATATATAATATATACATCATGGTGGGCCTCACGGTAAGTGCTGTACCGTCCTGGGAGAGGCTGTGGCCGCACCTAACCCGCTCCCGTTGACGTCTAAGCTGCGGTTGGATGTTTATTTTTCAGTTACGCTTGTGTCATCACTCGCTGTATAAAACTTCTATCCATTTTCCTCTGCACGTGGCATACGTATGATGATCGGAACTATCATTTTGGTGGGCCATCATACGGATAGGCCATGTCCCAAAAATCAAGGAGATTAAACAATTGTAGCCATCAGATAAGTCACCTGCAAAAGGAAGCAGTGGTCCAGATTGAGTCATGAAGCTATAAAATAACTCCATCATGCCTTTCTTCTCTTGACTTGTGAATAGAGACACTTTCCAGTATTTTACTGAAGAAAGTAGTTATTTGTCATCCTTCACAAGATGGGCGAAGTGTATTAATCTTTACAGACTGATCTGACCGCTCATCAGAACGACCGTCTCTAAGATAGGCCACAGCCACAAATTCACATCAATTCGATGATCCCAACCCTAAAAAATCTGCCTGCTCTGTCCATTAATTGAATTTTCTAAAAATGTACTTTTACCAACCATCGGATTGATGGACACCTTAGGCTAGTCTTTTCATGGTTACAACCGTCCAATTTATATGGATTTGGAGCAGCGGCCTACCATCTATTCTATTATGAATGGAAGAGGGATTATAGGATCATCCGGTAGAATATACACGCTAGAAGTGGGGCCATCGTGTAATGATCCAGACCGTTGGTGTGTTGGTCCTTCTGTGGATAGACCATGTCATGAAATATCACAGTTAGAAGTTCATTGCTTGGGCCATTTTTCCAGTTGAACGCGACCTTTGCTGCATTTCTCCTTTTAACCATCTATTTGAAGGACGGCCCAACAGGCCAATGGCCCAGATCATTGAACAAATGGCAATGATATTATCAAAACTATACATATTGTAGGCTTAGGATACAACTGGTTACACTGGACCCATGGACCGTCCAATCATCAATAAGCACTTCTTTCCATCTAGTCGACGGCAAACCACATTGTAAAATTTCTTTGTGCAGAATTGCGAAAGAGCTTTTCTATTTTAAGAGGAGTTTGAAATCATGCCTCCACATGAATTTATTAATTATAGTTTTATTTAATACTTTTGTGTATTACAATTCTAACATTTAATCCTTTATACGGTGCATCTTAATAAAATGGAATTTATTAGTATATTTAATCACACTATCCAACCTTTAAAACAATTCAGACCGTGGATCAATAAAGCTCGTTTTATAGAATTCTTTAACACCATATGTAAATCATTCCCATTCAGACTATCTAAAACCCACCGTTATGGTCATTTTCATCCTAACCGTTTGTTTCACAAATCATCCAACGACTTGTACAAGACCATTTCCAATAAAAACAAATTAACCTGATACAACCAGATGATTGGACCGTTATACTGTCAACTTACATGCGTGTGAGATCGCGACCACTGAGCATGTGCGGTAAACCTTTAACACGTGCTGACCAGCAAAATTCAAGTCGTTCCATCGCATAACGTCGGCAGCTGACAGCTCGACACTAAAGGAAAAATAAAATAAAAATAAAAACAAAAAGAGCTAGACAAAGATGGCTTGACGTATTCAACTTGCATGTGTGGCCCACCTGACGAGCGAACCGGTCCACTTCTTAGTAGTGAAGGTAAATGACGTTACTCCACCTGATGAACAGCCCTGGTAGCAGATACGTGTCATGTTAGTGCGTGTGCTGTTGAGCATCTCTCCCGTGACCTTGTCTTCAAACTCCACGAGTCTACGACTAAGGCACGGCAACGGGTGCTATTTGTTGGGATCTTGCCCTAAAATAATCCGTCAAAACGGTCAGGGTCACACTATGTTGGGTGAGGCCAGGGCGGCACTTAATCCGCTTCCAAATCCGAATAAGTAGCTTTGGGTCAACGTTCCAATGGCGGAGATGTAGGCGTTGTACCAGGGCCTTCATCGATGTCCCTAGTAGAATATTTTAAAGTCGCATACGCATTTATTACGAGAGAAGTTTATCGTTGGAAAGTAATCTTTTAAAGAGGGACGACTTCTGGATGCATGCACTCCACATTTTTGCTAGGCCCACCACATTTGCGAGGCTGCACATCTTTAACAAAACCAATTTATCCATCCCTCTGGTCGGAGTTGGAAATGGGAACACCGTGATGTATGCGTTTTATACACGCCCCATTCATTTTTCCTTCTAATTTTAGTCAAAAATGACGCGGATTCAAAACTCAGGTGGACCACACTATAGGAAATGGTGGTGATTGAATGCCCACTGATAAAAAGTTGTTGGAGCTGATATTTATTTACCATCCAACCTGTTGATTAAGTCACGTAAGTTTGGATGAAGAGAGAACAGAAATATCAACTTTTGTGCTCACGAGATGTTTTTAATGGTGGGCATTCAATCATCGTTATTTCCTGTGATGTGATCCACCTGAGATTTAATGGCACGGGGAAGGATAGCATGGATAAAATACATATATCATTGTGGGGCATAGCATGGTTGGTACTTGAGTTACTAACGAATCTCAATCCATCCATTGCATGTGTCTGGCCAAAAATCATGTAGCATAGAACAAAGCTCTGTAAGACCTGCCGTGGTGTGTGTATTATATCCACACCGTACATTCATTTTGCCCAATCATATAGAGCATGAGGCAAAAACTGAGGTAGATTCAAAGGTCAAGTGGGCCCATCACAAAAGGCAGTAGGGATAATGATGGAATTATGATATTATTTGCCGTTTGACCTGTTCATAAGGTCACATGGACCTGGATGAAGCGGAACCACAAATAGCAGCTTGATTCAAAACTTCCATGGCCTCCAAGAAATTTCCAATGGTATGCATTCAATCACTTCCTATGGTGTGGTCCACTTGAGTTTTGAATCTGCATTATCTTCAGGCTCATATTCTAAAATGATATGATAAAATGTCATAAGACATGGATCAAGTACATTCCTAATGCACATGGACCGAAAGAAGCTCAAGAAAAATTTGATAAATCTTAACATAATTTCATTTGTCAACAAATATGGTTGACAAGTTAAAGTTCTGCATAAATTTTAGATTACATGTTGACTGATTTGTGCCAGTTTAGATAGGTCAAATAAATCTTTCGAATGTTAAGATAACTTCAAAATCTAGATCATCATAGGTCTGGAAGAATCCAAATCATCATAGGACTCTTCCAGATTATGATTAACTTCAGTTTTGAATTATTATCTTTATCCTAATAGGTTATTTTCATCTTAACAGATTGTAGAATTGTATTTATCCTACTCATATAGCTTATCGTGCAAATAGATAACTCTTGTAACAAACATTATCTGAAAAGTTCTTTATATAGAGATCAATACAATCAGAGCTATTATTCTAGCCTTTTATCAAATCTGTCCTATATTTTTATATGGTATCAGAGCCCCTAGGTTCACACAACCCATCCATGGCCGAATCATCAACTGCTTCCGCAAACTCCCTTTCAATTCCAAATATTGCTCATCTTGTTTCCACCAAACTTGATGACAATATCTACCTGATATGGGTCTGTCAGGTTCTTCTCGTCTTGCGCACCAATGGTTTCTTGAGCATTGTATATGGCTCAGAAACTTGTCCCCCAAAATACCTATCAACCCCAGATAAAGAGGATCCAACTGTTAATCCTGCATATATCACCTGAAAAAGAAATGATCAATACATATTGAGCTGGATTATCTCAACACTTCTTAAGAAAGTGATATCTACCGTCTATGGTCTCAACACCTCACATCAGGTGTGGACTACACTGGCCAACATGTTTGCTTCACCCTCAAGGTCTCGGATTAATCACCTACGTCGCCAGCTGCAAAATCTACGACAAGGTAACAAGAGCTGCTCTGATTTTCTTCATGCTGCCAAGACCCTTGCTGATCAACTGGCTCTAGTTGGAAAGCCAGTAGGAGATGATGATCTCATCTCTTATATTGTGGGAGGCCTTAACCCGCAATACACTCCCCTTATCACTACTATCTCATTTGCCACACGAGATAGATCTTTATCTATTGAGGAATTTCAATCAGAATTGCTCAGTTATGAACAACTCTTGAAACACCAAGCTGCAAACTTAGAAAGCAGCAACTCTGTTGCATTTTATACTCAAAAGCCTTCAACTCATAAGAAGAAATCTGGTGGAAGTCAGGGCACTCCCTTCAGAAACTCTAATACACAAAAAACATTCAAAAGGAACTATCATGTTGAAGGTCACTCAAATCAAAGCAAAAGCAATTATACAAACCAGAAGTCCTCTAACCGATTTCCTTGTCAAGTCTGTGGCAGGAATGGTCACCAAGCTTTAGACTGTTTTCATCGAATGGATTATGCCTTTCAAGGCAGACATCCACCTAAGGAATTAGCTGTAATGATTGCCCAAACCAATGCAATTCAAGAGGAGGAAGAATGGCTGGCTGACAGTGGAGCCAATAGTCATATCTCAGCTTCATTGGAGAATCTCACCCTGTAGCAGCCTTACAAATGAAATGATCAAGTTGCTATTAGAAATGGTAGTGGAATCAACATAACTCATATAGGCACTTCTTCCTTTAAAACTACCTTTCTCTAAGCTTCTTCAAATTCCCTTTAGATGACTGCTATGGATAGTGAATTCAATGCCCTGCTAGAGAACAAAACTTGGTCCCTCTGTCCACGACCACCCAACAGAAATATCATCAACAATAAATGGGTTTATAAGCTGAAAACTAAACCTGATGGGACCATAGACCGATACAAGGCAAGGTTGGTTGCCAAAGGATTTGAGCAAAGAGATGGTATTGATTTTACAGAGACTTTCAACCCTGTTATCAAGCCAGCAACCATAAGACTTCTCTTGGCATTGGCTCTTCAGTTCAATTGGCCACTTAAACAACTAGATGTTTCAAATACCTTCTTGCATGGACAACTTGCTGAGGAAGTATACATGGAGCAACCAAAAGGTTTTGTCAACTCTATTTATCTACGTCATGTGTGCAGACTTCACAAGGCTCTCTATAGCCTCAAACAGGCTCCAAGAGCCTGGTTTCACAGGTTGTCTCAAGCCTTGTTAGCTCTCGGATTCACAACTTCTCTGGTGGACACTTATCTCTTCATGTTGCACAAACCATCAGTCCATTTATTTGTACTGGTTTATGTTGATGACATTATTGTCACAGGCACTTATTTGACTCATATTAATCGGCTTATTCAGCAGTTGCAGATTGAATTCAAGTTGAAAGATCTTGGGAACCTCTCATACTTCTTAGGTATACATGTATATAGGACTGATCAAGGTCTTCACCTCAATCAATCCAAGTACATTGTAGACCTTCTTCATCGGGTTGGCATGGTTGGGGCCAAACCTTATTCAACACCTTGCACCTCAGGCAAGCGTTTGACAAAGTTTGATGGTGATCCTCTTGAGGATATCTCTCTTTATAGACATATTGTAGGGTCATTGCAATATTGCGCCCTTACTAGGCCTGATATTGCCTTTACTGTGAATCAACTCTTCCAATTTCTGCACTATCCCACAACAGCTCATTTTATTGCAGCAAAAAGGGTTCTTCGCTACTTGAAAAGGACAGTAGATCATGGTCTATGGTTTACTCTGGTTCTTTGACTCTCCAAGCCTATTGTGATTCAGATTGGGTTAGGGATTCTATTGACTGAAGGTCTACAAGTGGTTTTGGAGTTTTTCTTGATAATTGTTTAATCTCTTGGCAGTCTAAGAAGCAACCGGTTGTCTCAAGGTCAAGTACTGAGTCCGAATATCGTTCAATGGCTATAGCTACGGTAGAATTATATTGGTTAAGAATGCTGTTCAAAGAGCTCCAGCTACCACTTTCTTCTCCACCAGTGCTCTGGTGTGACAACTTAGGAGCTATTGCACTTGCTTCCAATCCCATCTTTCATGTCAGGACAAAACATATAAAAATCGACTATCATTTTATTAGAGAGAAAATTCTGCATAAGGATATTGAGCCTCAGTACATCTCCACAGCTGATCAATGTGCAGACATCTTCACTAAGGGACTAGCATCTGCTCGATTCCAATTTCTTAGAGACAAACTCATGATCACTCCACTTCTCATGAGTTTGAGAGGGGCTGTTAAGATAACTTCAGAATCTAGATCATCATAGGTCTGGAAGAATCTAGATCATCATAGGACTCTTCCAGATTATGATTAACTTCAGTTTTGAATTGTTATCTTTATCTTAACAGGTTGTTTTCATCTTCACAGATTGTAGAATTGTATTTATCCTACTCATATAGCTTATCGTGCAAATAGATAACTCTTGTAACAAACATTATCTGTAAAGTTCTTTATATAGAGATTAATATAATCAGAGCTATTATTCTTGCCTTTTATCAAATCTGTCCTATATTTTTACATCAAAATACTATTCAACGTATCAATAGATTGAGTCATCATGTAGAAACTCACAGAATTTTCAGCTTTAATTTGTGGACATTTTTTTAGCTATTTCAATAGGTTGATAGACATGAAAATTTTCACAATTTTCAGATTTTATTTTCTTTTTTTATTAAAACTCTTTTAATTATGTTTTAGAATTTATTTAGAGTTATATTTAAGAAAGCTAGACTCATTTATTTGAGAATCAATTTATCTCTCAAATTATTAATAAAATTTATAGAAATTTTTATCTCTTTTGGATTTAGAAAGATTCTTTTGTGGATTCCAAAGTATCTGATGGATTTAAGGTATTTAATGATAGACAAAAATGGTAATCGGCCTCCTCACGTTCTTCTTTGCATCACATAATAAATGGACGATGAGGATATAACACATACATCATAGTAGGGCCTATGTTGGTTTGCCAGGTCTTTCGTGCTGTGTTCTACACGAGGCAGTCCCAGTTGTCTTGACTAATGTTGGCACATTAATTAGGTGGGCCACAGTTTACAATACTAATGTACGACTTCACAGAAGAAAATTTAGCTTGTGCACCTGTTGCAACATAGTGGCCAGGATCGGCCTGAGTTTTGGGTGAGAAAAATTGCACGGTAGGACCCACCAGATGGACGGCTTTGATATTGAAACTATCTATATATTATGCAAGTATACTTCATGCTTTGACCTTTGATGGGTTTAGGTAGACTGTGGGACAATTATTCAAGGCATACAGTAAAGGAATAGGGATGGAAATGGGTGGGCCCCATCATGGTGTTAATGTAAAATCAACTCCAACCATCACATATGTCACTTTACTTTAGATGAAGGTCTCAAAATTTATCCCCATTAGTTCAAGATGACCACACGATCGGAATCAGTGTACATGGAAAGGTTTATCCTCCAAACTATTTCCCATAGTATGGTTCACATGAATCATGTATGAACTTGCATTTTGTGACCCAAGCTTATTTTTGGTGTGACATCCAATGGTTGGAATAGTTTCACAGTTTTGTCATGGCGGCCATGTAAAAATCAAGGGTGAATGTTTTTGTCCTAATTATTCTCATAGGTGTGGCCCATCTTAATCACAAGTTAGCTTGATTTTTTTTTTCTAGGCCAATTTCTTAATTACACATCCAATGATTGGAGTGGATCTCACATACATAGCAAAGTAGGTACAAAAAAAAATGATAATAATAAAGAAAAATCAAGGGAGGTAGTCATGTGGTACCTGTTCCGAAAACACTACTGATAGGCGTAATTTAAGGTGGTAGTTAATGCTCCTAATGCTAGCGGAGAAGTAGCTTAATTTAAGGTGGTAATTAATCCTCAGTCATTACCTAATCGCTGGAAGTTAGACCATGTATTCCATTTTAGACGGATTGGATGTCATGTGCACATAAAACGTTGGACGTTATACAATCACTGTACGTCACACCGTAGGTAAGATGGCAATAAACATCATGGTCAGCCGTAGGAAGGTTCCAACAATAGGTCATTGTCCCAACTCTCAACTGCTTTTTACGTGGTGTCGTCCGAGGGAACTTTTATCTACCTTATTTTTGGGTTCATGCTCCAAAATTTTATTTATATATATATATATATATGGGAAAAGGTACTGTGCGCTCCAGCTCACGGGTCCGTCCGATGAGGTCGAGCTGTGTGGGCCCCACAGTGATGCTTTTCGAACATCTACCCCCATCAGTCAGATGTACCATTCCACCGTGGGCCTAGGTCTCAAAAATCAAGTCAATCAGTGACTTTTGTGGGCCACACCACATACAGAAGTTGAGAGGGAGCCGTGCACCATTAAAACATTCATAATCATTTTTTGGCTTCCATCGAGATGTTTTTTGAAAATCCAGACCATCCATTATGTGTGTCCCACTAGGATTAGGGGTCATACCAAGTTTCAGTAGTATTCAAGACTCATGTGGGCCCCAAAAAGTGCTTTTATATATTTTAACGGTGTCTTCTCATAATTTTAGATGGTATGGCCCACCTGAGTTCCGTATACGGTTGATTTTTGGGATATCATATTATTTAATTTGGAACCATCAAATTCACGGTGTTGATAGTCGACATGCATCACGGTGGGCCCCACACAGCTCAACCTCACAATGAGCTTATCTTGAGCTCGAGCGCATAGTACCTTTTCCCTACCCCTCTATATATATATATATATATATATATATATATATATATATATATATATATATATATATATATATATATATATATATAGATGAATTATTTGGATATATAACACACATCATGGTGGCCCACAAAATTTGCCATGTCAACATAATACGGCGGGGGTGCTGTCTCTGAACGAGTGTGTATAACCGGGTTCTGGGTAACTTGTGTAACTTGGGTCACACCGTAATGGGTGTTTCACTGATCGTGAGGCCCACCTTCATATATGTGTTGCATATCTAGGACGTCCATTAGTTTTTTCTGATCAATTTAAGAAATGATTCAAAATTGAAGTATACTTAAATTTCAAGGGACCACACAATTGAAAATAGTGGTGAAGGACCATTATAAACATTTTAGGGGTCACAAAAGTTTTAGATCAAGCTGATATTTGTGTTTTCATTTATCCATGTCACTGAAACCTTATCAACATGGTTGGATGGCTAAAAGACATTACAATAGGCCCTGGAAAGTTTTTAATGGTGGGTATTCAATATCTATTGTTTTATATAGTGTGGTCCACTTAAAAGTTGGATCTACTTCATTTTTGGGAGCATTTACTGGAATGATGCGTAGAAACTGAGGGATGGCCTGGATACACAGCCCATATGTGAATGTGGGCCCTACGGTCAGGTAAGCACACCACTACTTTGTTACCAGTTAACACTGATCCGCCCTCCCAATAATCATATGAAACGTTCGACATTTCTGGGAACAGCCGTCCAAGACGTCCACACAGATCTGCACTGGGCCTACCGTGATGCGTACCATTAGATCTACTCCGACCATTGGATGTGCAATCCTGTGCAGGGTTTAGAATAAAAAAATCAAGCTAATATGTGATTCAAGTGGGCCATATTAATAGAAATAGTTGGGAGAGACGTCCACCATTAATTGCTATCAGGCTCGCTATGATTAGCATGTGAAATCCATTCCAACCATTGGATTCCACACCAGATTTTAGGCCTGATGGCTAAAATGAAGGCTCATAAATGATTCAAGTGGGCCATACTAAGGGAAACAGTTTCTAAAGTAAGCATTCCTTGTACATTATTTTTAATGGTGTGGTCTATCCGAATCACTGATGAGGGTGATTTTAGGGCCCTGGGTGTAACATTGGGTAACTTAGCTAATGGCAGGAGTGGATTTTACATGAATACCATGGTGGGCCATCCCAAGCCACTAACTCCTTTTTTCTCTTTAAAGTATCTTTTCCATAGACATCATTCATTAACATTAATTAGCATTAATTTAAACAACTAATATATATATATATATATATATATATATATATATATATATATATATATATATATGAGTGCATGCAGCGTATATATCTGTAGAAAATATCTGTGGTAATTGTTGCGCAACACACCAACAATGCAGTGGGCCTCGATTCAGTCTTAGGCCTCACCCACAAACGATAAAAAGAAAGGAATATAAACTAGAAACAGATCAAAGCAATCTAAACAAACCACAAGACAAGATATACGTGGAAAAAACCCAAACTAGGGTAAAAAACCACGGATGCAAACTTCCACTATGAAGAAACAAAGATTACAAGGCAAAATACTAACCTCTCCCTTGAAAGAATATAGAAAACCCTTAGCCCACACCTTTAGAAATATTTTTCAATATTCCTAATCTACCTAGAAAAGACCTAGGAACCCCTATTTATAGTTTAGGTAACTTCCCTTCCGCACCCTTGCGAAAGGCGACACCAAAATCCGCAATCCGTATAAGTTTCAGAAACAATCTGCGTAACCTACGACTGGTCCTAAGAGAGATACGACCGGTCGTAGGATCCCTACGACCAGTCCTAGGGCCCAAAACAGCAAAAAATAGCATCGCTGGACTTTGAGTCGAGCCGATCCACGACCGGTCGAGCAGGCCCCTATGACCGGTCGAAGAGGTTCTACGACCGGTCGAAGGCGGCCCAATGTGGCTTCACATTCTCAACAGTAATTAAGTCTGGTTGTGTTACGTAGGCTAAGTTTAGCTAAATTGACCAAAGCCCATGCCCAACCAAAAAATTATTAGGGCATGCATGCCAGGTATGTCCAACTCCAAACAAAGCTGGCCGGTGGGATGTGAATGCATGTGCTGTTGTGACATTGAGCCACGTGGGAAATGTGAAAATTATATGACACGGGGCTGGCGTTTGGACAAGATCTAATGGCATTAGATTAACGGCATATAAAGAGCCACGTCATAGCAAGCATGATATCTTCGCAATATGCATTGAATATGTATAAGACAGATCATTAACGAGCAAATCTTTGAGAATTAACTGTTATGACTACGTTAGCATAAGGGCATGATTGAAAGCTAGATGTCAAGATAAGAATGTATTCCACAGGCAAGGCACAATCGAAATATTAGAGGTAAATCCTTGCTCTTGCTCCGGTGGTAGAATCTCAGGACTTTCAACACCCGGTCAAGGGTTTAAGTTAGAGGTGGGCATATTGGACCCAATCCGGCGGATCCCACCCGATCCGACACGACTCGGTACCGTTCCGAATAGAACCGACGGTCTAGATCGGCCTGATCGAGTCTGTCCATCCAGATCCGATCGTTTTTCGGATCAGGTTCGGATAGTGGTGTATCCGGACAGAACCGATCCGAAAATCTAGACTGAAAGGATCCGACCCGACCCGATTCGGGAAGTAAATATCTCTTTATTTTAGAAAATATCCTTGTATTTTGGCTTTTCGTTTGACGCCAAAAAAAACCTGCCCAACATACACTTTAGCCCCCAACTCTCTCTCTCTATCTCTCTTTATATCTGTCTCTCTCTCTTTATACCTGTCTCCCCCTTTCTATTGAAGATGAAGGTGAGTAGAAGATTAGTTAGATATGCGGTAGATCAAATACCTCTTTCTGTCGTTAGATTCTGGAGACTTCTCTGTAAGAGAAATATACACCGAGATATGTTGGATAGCAGTGGACTGAAGAGAGAAAGTGGAAGAGACTGGTAGGATGGAAGAAGGTCAGCATACCGCGTTTACAGGCGTCGTCTTGACAGCCAGACTCATAGACGGAAGCGGATTGGCTAGTGTAATATTAGCAAGTTCTGTGGCTCTAATCACGAGGTATATGTTATATCCAAACCGTCCATCTATTTGGCCATATCATATTAAGGGTTGGGAAAAAATAAAACAGATCTAACCATTAAGTGGACCACACCACGGAAAGCAGCGGGGTATTGAACGTCTACCATTGAAACCCTTTTTGGGTTCGCAGAAGTTTTGGAGTAACATGAAATTTGTTTTTCCACTTCATTCAGGTCTTTGTGACCTTAAGAACGGATCAGATTGGATGGAAAATAAACATTATGGTGGCCCTACAAATTGCTTAACAGTGAAAATCATCATCTCCGCTGCAATTTATGTATGGTCCACCGCTGCAATTTATGGTGTGGTCTAGATGATCTTTGGATCTTATTCATTTTTTCGGATAATGCTCTAAAATGATCTCTAAAACTAGATGAATGGTATAGATATGACAAATACATCACTGTGGGGCCATGTAACTTTGATCTCCTTTGGACTATTCGTACAACTCGGAGCTCAAGGAGCGTCAATGCTCGTCTTCGAGCGACACGTACCTAGAGCAGGTACATATAGTTGGGTGAGCTATATAATCTATATTAGGTGGTACTTCTTGGAGCGCACTGAGTTACTACGCTCTTATCGCACTGAGTAAACTCAGTTGAGCCCACCATGAATGCATGTAGTTCATCCACGCTGTCCATTCGTTTTGCCAGATCATTTTATGGGTTCAACTCGAAATTGATGCATATACAAAGCTCAAGTGGACCATACCACTGGAAAAGGTGGAAGTATTGATTTCAACCATTGAAAATTTTCTAAGGCCCTTAATGATGTTTATTTGTCATCCAACCTGTTCATAAGATCAGAAAGACATGGATGAAGGGAAAACAAAATTATCAGCTTGATCTAAACCCTATGTTGTCATCAAGAATTTTTCAATGTTAGACATTCAATTCACACTGTTTTCGGTGGTGTGGTCCATTTGAGGTTTGAATATACTCCATTTTTGGGATAATGCCCTAAAATTATGTTTCAAAAGAGATGGATGGGGTGGATACAATGCATGAATGCCACTAGGGCCCACAATGCATGAAAACTTTTATGGCCTATATAACGTTTTTAATGGTCAAAATTCATTTAACATTGTTTTCTATAATGTGGTCCACTTGAGATTTCAATATACTTCATTTTTTTTTCTAATGACTTAAAATGATCTATAAAAATAGATGGAGGGCATGGATGAAACACATACATCATGGTGGGGCCCACTGAGCACAGACATTTGGTGGCAAGGGGAGTAGCCAGTCCGTTTCCAGACTTCCAGTACAGAGTACAGCTGTACTATGTCTGCCCTCTCGAGTTGCAGGCGCTCGACGGTTCAAAGGAGATCAAAGTTATGGGCCCCACAGTGATGTATTTATTATATCTACACTGTTCATATACTTTTAGAAATAATTATAGAGTATTATTCCAAAAATATATAATATCCAAACATCATGTGGCCCACACCACAAATAGCAGCATAGGATGATTTTCACTGTTAAACTATTCGTGTGGTCCACTCGATAGTTAGATCCATCTTATTTTTCGTCTTAAGCCTTAAGACAAGCTTGGAAAATAGATGAACAGTTTTAATATAACACATACCCTCTGATTAGATCTATAAGCCTTGCTCACTTGGATTAAGAAATCCCCCTGTAGAGCTCTGCTTGCGTTAAAGGCAAGTTGTTTTATTTCGTGCACTGCACGTTAAAGATTCGATTCAATAAAAACGCTGTACACGATTGATTGAAAGTTTTTTCATAGCCATGTGAGGCCCACCTTGATGTGTATGTTTTATTTAAGCCGTTTATCAATTTTTACATATTATTTTAGCCATTGAGTACAAAAAGTAAGTATATTAAAGGTTAAAGTAAACCACACTACATGAAACAATTTAATTAAATTTATATAACCAAATTCTACCCAACCGGATCAGACTTGGTTTTCCTAACCGAGTCGGACTTTGTTCGAGTCATAGAAACCCTGCATGGGATCTGTCCGAATCATGTGGCCCAAATCCGGGCACGGATCGGATCGGATTCGGGTCAAGCATGTGGAATTTCGGATTTGGTCGAATTGAACCTAATCCGATCCGAACAGGACCGATGCCTAGCTCTAGTTTGAGTACCATAGGTGGTGAAATTCCACTAGGTTGTGAGTGTGTGGGGGTGTGTGCATGTGTAAGAAAAGAAAAAAAAATAAAAAATAAAAAACCTCACTTTTCAGACAGTGATAATGTTGTTTATCTAGTCTTTTGGGACATCTATCCTTTTCACCATTCTTTACTCGTGTAATCCTTAGCTTTTAGAAGTAGCTTCAGTCCATCCTGACTTCAAGCTAGACTGAATTATATCTAGTAGTTCTAAATTCCTTAGGAACCATCCACCTACACTCACATGCTAGGTCGACGATAGCTTGTAATTTCGGTATTACCCATTCTTTACTCATCATCGAGGTGCTTGGTCAAGCACCCTGCTTCTCTTAGTCAGGTCATTAATCCATTTTAGTTTTAATTCTCCAGCTCATTCTTTGATATCTGTTTGATCATATATTGCACCTTTGACAATTGTTAATATTCAAGGTTTAAAAAATAAAAAAACATTAGAAAGAATCACAACCTCCTCAAATCGTCTAATTAGTGCAACAACAGTTGGCTGAATAAATGATCAATTTTCAGAAAAATCAATCAAATGCTGCTCTATATTAACATTAAAGGTCGATAGTGTTCAGTTTGAATCGGATTCCAAATCGGCTCTAGCATGCTCGTGGATATCCCATGTGTGTCGTATGGCCAAATCTCTTGCTTCTTAGTATGGGTGGCCGAGCTTGGATGCATCACCTTTTAAACTTTCATCTCGGTGCTCGTGTAAACGATCATGGATTGCCTGCTGACAGTGCTGTTGCGAGTCTCTATGGTCGGTGCTCTGAGGCTCACCGTGATGTATATGTTTTATCCATGCCGTTCATTCATTACCCAATCATTTTAGGATATAATCCCAAAAATGACGTAGATCAAAATCTCAGGTAGACCCCGCCATAAAAAAAAAGCGATGATTGAACGCTAACCATTAAAAACTTCTTGGGGCCACAAAAGTTCTGAATCAAGCTGATATTTGTGTTTTCCCTTAGATCTGTGTGACCTTATCAACAGACACAGATTGGATGGTGTGTGTTGGGGAAAAATATGTTAAGTCTGGAGACTCGGATATGGAGTAGGTGAACCCTACTAACACTGCTCGAGGTGTCTGAGACAATAGTTAGAGCCGAGAGAATAGTACACATGGCCAAGAGGCAGAAGTATGAGACGACTTAAGTTAACTCAGTCAGTGAGTTAGCAGCGTCTGCGTAAGCCGACTAAAGGCTAGAAAGCTATAAGCCACCCGACCGACAGAAGAAACCGACCAAACAAGTTGGTAATGTCGGCTATGGAATAAGGAAGAATAACGGAAGCGAGCCGAAACTGTTCGTACCCTACAAAAGGCAAAAAGCTTACCTTATAAGTCAGCCGAGACTCACCCATCGCCTGAGTCAGAATCAGCCGAGCCGAGTGAAGGAAAGGCAGTTAATGATATCATCTTGAAAATTTGGATACTCGAACTCGAGGATCTCGAAATCGAGAGAAATCCATCCAGAATATCAAATCTCCGAAAAGCAGGGAAGAGAATCTCCGCATGATAGGGCTTTCTCATGCCTATAAAGAGTCATCTTCATCACGGTGAAACGTACGGGAAAATCGAACCTAAAAAGCTTTCATTTTCTACCCTGATAAATGACTTAGGCATCGGAGGTTCCCCGGCTCTAGCCAGAGTCCCCTTTGTATCTGACATTGTGCAGGTGAGAGACGAGAGGAGCGAAGGGTTCACCAGAAATTCACAACAACAGTTTGGCGCCGTCTGTGGAAAACATGCAAAAAGCCATTTTTCATGCTCTATTTGACGAGTTAACAAACAAATTTACGAGTTCCAATGGCAAGAACTAGAAGAGTGGATCAAGATGAAGCAGGGAAAGCTGCTGCCAGCGTAGCTCAAGAAGCTCCCCCAGCAGTCCCGCCAGCGGCTCCACCCGCGGTATCTGCCGCGACCAACAGTCATCAGAACCGAGGGAATGCGCAACTAGATCGGAAGGTTCAAGAGATGCGTTCCGATATGAATGTCATGAAGCAAATGTTGGAGCAGCTATATAATCAACAAATGCAGCCACATCGCGAAACAGCGCAGGTTTCCCCGCCAGCATCCGAAGCACCAGCACTGGCTCGTTCGGCAATAGCCATATTGTCCCCCTCTGATTTACGCTATAGAATAGATCAAATGAGGAGGAGTCGACTTTTCATGGAAGAAATGACAGAGAGCGCAGAACCTTGGAGAGCTGATATCCAGGACTTCAAAAAGGAAGTTCGGAAAGAGATGATAAGAGAGATGGCAGACATGAAGCATGGTCGGAATACACACGCGACCAAGTCCAAGATAAAAGTTTTTCCATTTTTGGATGAAGTAATGTAGGCTCAATTACCGGAGAGGTTCCGCCTACCCCCTGATTACTCATTTTTTTGGAAAAACATATCTAACTGAGCATATTGAATGCTTCAGAACTTATATGGAGTTACATGATGCCTCGGATGCTGTTATGTGTTGAGCCTTCTCCCTCATGTTGATTGACGTAGCTCGGCTTTGGTTCAAACAACTGAAATCGAAGTCTATCAGTTCTTTCACAGAACTCAGCGACGCCTTCCTCACCAATTTTATCGGTGGAAAGAAGAAACTGAAGCCACCCGCACACCTAAACAACATAGTTCAAAAGGAAGGAGAGCTACTGAAAGACTACATCAAGCGCTTCAACTTTGAATCTCTTCAGGTTCGAAAATACTCGAAAGAGACAGCACTTAACGTGCTCATGCAAGAAGTCAAAGACAAGCCTTTCCTAGCATCTCTGGATAAAAATCCACCGAAAACTTTGGGCGAGTTTATGGCTCGTTTGGACAAATATGCAGATGTTGAAGAAACGCGACTCCTATGTGAAAAGGCCCATAACGCAAAATCCCCGGCCAAAGAGTCAGCCAAGGAAGAGGTCGACTTGGCCGGAGGGAGAAAGTGTAAGCACAATCGGCCGCGCAATGAAGGAAAGTCAGGTAAGCGACTCGATAGAAAATTCTCCATATACACCCCGCTGAATAAAACTCATGAGCAGGTGTTAATGGAGATCAAAAATGAAGGTTTCGTCAACTGGCCCAATAAACTGTGAGGCAATCCCAATCGATGGAATAAAAATAAATATTGCCACTATCATTGTGATCATGGGCACAACACGAGTGATTACTATCACTTGAAGAAGGAAATCGAGCGACTCATCAGAGAAGGACGACTCGGAGAACACGTTGAGGGAACCAGGTCTACCGAAGAACGCCCAAGCGAAAACTAAGTCACGGAAGAGATCCGAACGATTGTCGGTGGTCCTCGGCGTGGGGGCAATTCTAACAATGCACGAAAAAATCACACTAGGAGCATCAGTCGACCTGAATACAAGGTTCTCGTTCTGCATCAGCCTCCGAAGGGAAAGAAATGAGAAAAATATTGTATCTCATTCACCGAGGAAGACGCTCGAGGCATCCATCATCCCCATGATGATGCTCTGGTCATCACTCTCACCATTGCAAACAGAAAAGTGTTCCGTATTCTCGTTGACACTGGATCATTTACGGATGTACTCTTCACTCAAGTGTTTGACAAAATGGGTATTGAACGATCGACACTACGCCTGGTTTGAACCCCATTGAGCGGATTCTCTGGCGGACAAGTGCTTCCAAAAGGGATCGCCTCATTACCGCTCACTGCCGGGAATCCCCCGCATCAGACGACAGTGATGGTAGACTTTCTGATTGTCGACCAAACGTCGGTTTACAATACCATACTTGGCCGACCTACTTTGAGTCTCTTACAAGCTGTGGTGTCCACATACCACCTTGCCATGAAATTTCTGACTAACTCAGGAGTAGGAATTGTGAAAGGAGATCAGAAAGATGCTCGACGCTACTATGCCACAGCAGTAAAAACTCCTGCCGAGATATCAATGATTGAATCGCTAGACCCTAGAGTTGAGACGCACGAACGTGGGCAACCGGTGAAAGATCTTGTCCCGGTGCCCCTGGCCGAGACAGATAAATCAAAGGCGATACGGATCGGATCATCCCTAAAGCCCCCGCTGAAAGACAACCTAATAGCTCTACTTCAACGATATGCTGACATATTCGCTTGGAGCCATGATATGCTCGAGATCGATCCCTCAGTCATGACGCACCGACTCAACATCGATCTGATGTCACACCCCAAACTCGGAAACCGGGCTCACAAAATTCCCGATCATCGAATCCGGCGCCGACAGCCTCCGTAGAACCCTATTCTCGGCTCCTAGCTCCCATTCGCCAGGTTCCGATCCTGGGATGCTACGAGGAGGATTTTAAATGTCAGTTTGATTCGTAATAAGCATAACCAAAGGCATAACCCACAAACAACAACCAAGAAATTCATTACATTTTCACTATGATCAAAAACTTTACAAGTACAATGAGCATAAAGGGAAATACAGTGGTAAAGTACAAAAACTCCAAAATGCTCAGCAACGTGCTCCTGCCTCAACGCTGCTGTGATCCAACGTCACCTGCACGCAACGGTCGTGCATAAGCTTACAGAAAGCTTAGAGGGTGGTGAAAGTGTGTGCGTAAGGTAGTGATATGAACCTGCAAATGACAGAGTGATGTGGAATATACAAATGAACCATAACACCATGAGCCGTACCAAGGCTATGCAATGCAAGACATGAATGGTATCGGCCACCAAAGGCCATGCTATATGCAATGCAACTCAAGCATACAGGTCCTCATCTATGTCCACACATCAATACAGCTCAATATGGGATATCACCGGGGTCTAGTACACTCTAACCAGATTGCCGCCACATCGCGCGCAATAAGGTAAGTGGAAGAGATCACACTATCCATCTGCCAATATCGGGCGCGACTCGTCGATAGCGGACCCATTCCTCGAGCTGGTCAAACTCAGCCTAGCATTGCCCCCTACACTCGGACGGGTAAGGCCGCACCCCCTTCCAACCGACCACGACACAGTGGAGAGCACAGCCAACTGGTATTCGGCACTTAGTACTCATCTACCCACTCGGTCTAGACGTTGGAGCAACCTCTTGGTACCATAAGGGTTTAGGGACTTTCATCCAGAGATATCTATAGTACCCCATGTAGAATAAGATTTTCGGTATCCAATCCTGCCAACCACGATACATCTGTGGAAGTTACGACCTCGATGTCGCTAGGGCGTACCATATCCATGTCATACAAATGCGGTATGCATGATTCATACTATACAATCATGCAGTAAATTCTGCGCGTATCGTGCGCTGATGTAGGGCAACACTGCCTAACTAGGAGCCCGTAAACAACCTACCCGAAGGTATATGCTATGATCAATCAATCCTCATATCAAGCATGCATATGATGCGTATGATCATGAGTCACTAAACATGTCAATGAGTGATGATCCATTCTTACAACGTAGATGGGCCTGGACGGCATATACACAGCAAGTACGGCCAGTAATGGGACCTAAGGAGAGTCGTAATGTGGACATCCAACCAACATTACACTCGCAATGTGGACGTCAAACCATCATTGCTCCCAAGACACGATCGCCGTAAACATTGCTAGTTAGTCTGTAATGGATTTACACATTGCAATGTACCATAGGTTCTTCCCATTGGACCTTACATATATATCAAATGGGCCATATCTTATGGGCCTTCTATTCATCAGATGGGCCACATAACTGGGTCATACCAATGGGTCTTATGTGCATTGCAATGGGTCAAACCCGTGGGCCTAGGATGACATCAAATGAGCTTAGTCTCATGAGTCTAATGTATGACCAATGGGCCACACCAATTGAGTCCCACATGTGGGTCAAGTGGGCCTCAACCCATAGGCCTAACATGAAACAAATGGGCCTAAACCCCTAGGCCTTACATATATCAAGTAGGCTTAGCCCATGAGTCTCAAACAAGTCCAATGGGCCTAATTCCATGGATCTCAAACAAGTCCAATGGGCCTAATCCCATGGGCCTCCCTTTTTTTATTTTTTTTTATAATCAATGGGTTTAGTCCCATGGGCCTTACAATATATCAATTGGGTCCACTTCCATGGGCTTTAAGAATGCAACATTGGGTCCAATTTTATGGGCCTTGGATCACATCAAAAGGGCCTATTCTTATGGAATTGGAACGTATCAAGTGGGCCCAAGTTCTTAGGCCTTAAGTGAATCGAAATGGCCTAGCACATAAGCCCTTTTTTAACTCAAATGGGTCTAGCCCATAGGCATTTTGTAAGACAAATGGGCTTAACCCCAAAGGCCTTAAACAATTCAATGGATCGACGGTTCGGATGCATCACATGCATCATAGTGGGTCCCACTGTCCAGTGGACAGTGCGGATATAACACATACATCACAGAGAGCCCCACCGTCCGTTGGACGGTGGAGGTCACACAAACATCAGGAGGGAATCCACCGTCCACAGCCGTGGACGGTGCATTAAAGCACATGCATAAATGTGGGGCCCATGTGGGGCCCACCCTGTAATGTCCATTCAAAATCCAACCCATTCACAAGGTCCCTTGGACCTGTATGAAGGGAAAACATAAATTTCAGCTTAATCCAATACTCCTGTGGGCCCCAGGGAAATTTTCAATGGCCAGGACTCAATTCTACTGTTTCCTGTGGTGTGGGCCACCCGCGCACTGGATCACCCCAAAATTTGGAGGGGACCCGCCTGAGAAGGGGGCCCGTCTCATGAACAGATGGAATGACAAATAAACATTTTTGGTGGGGCCCACACGTACGGCCGTGGGCCCCCATGTCCGTCCGCCCACGCCCATGCAAGTGCTGCCCATTTACAGAGGCAGAGGCAAAGCCTCTGCCATGGGATTTTTAGAAAAAGGAAAAATTCATTTTTTTCGGGGTTTTTCACATGTGGGGCCCACAAAAGTGAAATCCGCCCCGGCCATTACGATCAGTGGCCCGAAACAGACGAAATGAGTCCAGAGTTCAAATTTTTTTGATGCTGGGAAGTGAAATAAATTAAGAAAATAGAGTTTGAATGGTGAGGGCGTAATATTTGACGCTATGGCCCACCAAGTGATTGGATCAGCTCCAAACTTCTACCCAACGGCTAAAATACCGTGGGTAAGAGGATGGACGGCTTGGATCTAGAATAAACATCAAGGTGGGGCCTATGCAAGGAAACACCCCAAAAGCCTCTACTTTTCTTCCTTTTCTTTTTTTTTTTTTTTTTTTTTTTGCCTTTGAAACGTCCAGCGTCCCAGACGCTGGACGGTTTTCTTTAAAAAAAATTTGTCTTAAAGGTGGGCCCTGATGAAGTGGGCCACCATGGATATTTGTCATGGGTACACATATAAGGTGGGCCCCACTTGAATAATAAAGAAAAAAAATTACATCAAGGTGGGATCCATTCAAGTGGGTCACAATCCTATAGCATAAAAAATAAAATAAAATAAAATAAAATAAAAGCAATAGAAGAGAGAGAAAGACATGGAGAGTGGGACACGGCTTGTGATGGAGGGACCCCGTCATTATGGGCCCTCCCATACATGAAATCATACATCAAATGGGTCATTTTGCACATGTGATCGTCAAAACTAAAGATCAACGGTGGGGATCCTTTCCCCACCAATATGGATGGTCTAGATGACCTTTCCAAATGAAAATAAACATCATGATGGGGTCCATGGAGAATGGCCCCATCATGGAATGATCATGATGATCCAAGTGTCCATCGGCCACAAATAAGGGTCCCAAGTGAGATCCACACCATGGATCGGTGGGTCTCACTTGGTCCACCATAAAAACCATAAAAACTACCCTATAGAGGCACCCACCGTCCGATCTTCTTGCTCCTAGAGGTTCCTTGGCACCTTGTCTTCAACCTCAATGGCTAAGATGAAGAATGAAGGGGTGAGATGAGAGATTTTGGGGTAGGAAGGTGGGCCACTTGGAGCTTAGAAAGACTTGAAAAATTTCATACGTATGGAGTTTTGGAAATCCTTTGTTGCTTGGAAATTTTGAAATGAGAAAGAGAGAAAGAGAGAGAGTGATGTAAAGGGAGAGAGAGAGTGATGGATGGATGGGTGAGTGATGGTGTTGTAAGAAAAACTTAACTTTTTGGCCTTTTGTGTAAGAAAGGTATGGGTTAAGAAGACTTTGTTGGCTTTTTGTGTAAGAGATGTATGGGTTTGGGAGACTTTTGTGGTTGCTTGGGAAAATGGATGAGAGTGATGTGTACTTGACATGTGATGGCTTGATGGGTGATTGATTGATGGGATTGATGTGATTGATATGACACATCGTTGAGATTTCCTTGGTTTTCGCAACGCGCGGCGTTTTCTCGCACCGAACGTTGGCCCATAACTTTTGATCAGGGTATCGCCTTGGCGCGCGAGTCGCGGTATCAGAACCGCGGCGACGGTGCGGTCGCTATGGCATTGGTCTCGGGTTGAGTCGACTCGGGTTGTCGGCACATGAATCAGGGTCGCGTGTCGATACTGGTTAAGGGTCGAAAGTTGCCGGAATTCGACCGGTAAGACCGCGGAAGTGTACGGAAAGGTACGGACCAAGATACGGGTCTTACATCTGACCTACCGGTCGATTCGACATAAAAGACGTCCTCTTGGTCCAGAAAGGTGTGCCGTCATTGAATAGGAAGTCGACAAGCTCCTCAAGAAAAAGTTCATAGAAGAAATATACTATCTAGAATGAGTGGCTAATGTTGTCCTGATGAAAAAAGCCAACGGGAAGTGGCGCGTCTGTATTGACTATACGGATCTAAATAAAGTCTCAGTTTTATGGATGCGTATTCTGGGTATAACCAAATTGTAATGCATCAGCCTGATAAATCTAGGACTACCTTTGTCACTGACAAAGGACTTTATTGTTACCGAGTGATGCCATTTGGTTTGAAAAATACTTGCGTAATGTATCAAAGACTTGTGAACAAAATGTTCGCTCGGCAGATCGGTCGAACCATGGAAGTATACATAGATGACATGCTTGTCAAAAGTATACTCGCGGTCAACCATATAGCCGACCTAGAAGAAATGTTCCTGACTTTGCGCAAATATAAAATGAAGTTAAATACGAGTAAATGTGTTTTTGGTGTAAGCTCGGATAAGTTCCTTGGGTTCTTAGTCAGTCAGTGGGGAATCGAAGTAAATCCCGAGAAAATAAAAGCATTACTTGACATGGAGTCCCCAAAGATGATTAAAGATATACATAAACTGACCGGACGAGTAGCCGCGCTTAACCGCTTCCTTTCCCGAGCCACTGATAGATGTCTCCCGTTCTTCAAACAATTGAAGGGACGACAGTCGATGGAATGGATGGAAGAATGTGAAACAGCGCTCCAGCAACTCAAATCTTATCTTGGGTCTCCACCGCTTCTATCAAAACTTGAGTCAGGAGAAGCACTGTTGTTATACCTGGCTGTATCTGATGCAGCGATTATCTCAGCTCTGATACGAGAAATGACAGAAAGTAATTACTGGTGTATTATGTTAGCAAGGCGTTACTACCAGCAGAGACAAGGTACCCGCCCCTGGAGAAAATAGCCTTGATCTTGGTAGTTTCCTCAGGACGACTCCGCCATACTTTCAAGCTCATACCATCGTCGTCATGACCGACCTCCCACTGCGTCAGATCCTTATGAGACCTAAAGTTTCTGGCTGACTTACGAAGTGGGCTATTGAATTGAGCGAGTTCGACATACAGTACAAACCAAGAACTGCAATTAAAGGACAGGCCGTGGCTAACTTCATTGTCGATTTAACTCCTCAAGCCGACGCAGAGGCCAAATCTGACACCTCCACCATTGCGTCAACATCGGCTTCTATCGACCCAGGTCCCCACCCTATCCCTTGGACTCTATTTGTCGACGAGTCCTCTAACTCTAAGGCAAGCGGGGCTAGAATAGTGTTAGAAACTCCTGATCAAACATACACAGTATGCCTTACGACTTGGATTTCAAGCCTCGAACAACACAGCTGAGTACGAAGCTTTATTGCTCGGCCTTCGACTCCCGGCAAGTCTGGGTGTGACTCACCTTAATGTTTTCAGTGATTCACAGTTAGTCGTCAATCAGGTCACCGGTGCTTATCAGACCCATAAAGAACAATTAAAGGCATACATGGAAAAAGCCAAAGAATTAATCAACAAATTTCAGCATTGCACTGTAACTCGGATCCCCCGAACCGAGAATGCCAAAGCCGATTTACTCACAAGACTCGCCTCGACTGAAGAAAGCGATATACTTAGGTCAGTTCCGATCGAGTTCGTAGCTGAGCCGATCATCAACGAATCGATTCAAGGATTGAGCAACTCAACTATACATGTCATTGAGTCGGAACCCACCTGGTTCAATCCTATCGTCCAGTATCTCAACGAAGGGACGCTGCCCGAGAATCATGCCGAGGCCCGACGGTTAAAGATCCGATCGTCATGCTACACCATGCTAAATGGGGTGATATATAAGAAGGGTTTTTACACCCCCTTACTGCGGTGTTTAAATTCCCACGAAGCTGACTACGTATTATGGGAGATACATGAGGGGATATGTGGAAACTACTCGGGCGAATAATCACTCGCCCACAAAGTTTGCGACAAGGATATTATTGGCCGACCATACAACATGACGCTAAGAAACTCGTCCAAAGGTACGATCAGTGTCAGCATTTCGCAGCAATTCCGAGACAGCCTCTCGAAGAGCTGACCCCCATGACTGGCCCTTGGCCCTTTGCACAGTGGGGAATCGACATCATCGGAACGCTCCCCTTAAGTAAGGGTCAAACTAAGTTTGTTATAGTAGCGGTAGACTACTTTACCAAATGGGCAGAGGCCGAGCCATTAGCCAAAATAACCGATAAGAAGATCACAGATTTCGTATGGAAGAACATCGTGTGTCGGTTCGGGATACCTCTGACTATCATTACTGACAATGGGAGACAGTTTGATAACAGACAGTTTCGCAAGATGTGTAGCAACCTCGGGATCCAGAACGTATACGCTTCACCCCATCACCCTCAAACGAACAACAAGATCATCAAACAGCATCTTTGTAAGAAGCTCGACCAAGCCAAGGGAGAGTGGGCCGAGGAACTCTCGAAGATACTGTGCGCTTACCGATCCACTGCTCGGACCGCTACGGGAGAAACACCTTTTTTCCTCAGCTATGGCTCGGAGGCGATTACTCCGGTCGAGATTGGGATACATTCAGCACGAGTCGCTTTGTATAACGAACCAGACAATGAAGAACTCCTGTCACTCGAGCTCGACCTAGTGGAAGAAAAAAGAGAAGAGTCTCGGTTGCGAATGATGGCTCGGCAGAGACAGGTAGCTCGATTCTATAACGTCCGAGTTAAAAACAGGCAATTCCGAGTTGGGGACATGGTCCTCCAGAGAATGTTCTCAAATACAAAAGAAGTTGGTACAGGCACACTAGGATCCAATTGGGAATTACCCTGTCGCCTTAAGTACCATCCGACCCGAAATGTATCGGCTGGAAAATCTAGACGGGCAACTACTGTCTGACCCCTGGAATGCCGAACACCTCAAAATCTATTATCCTTAAGTTGGCCATAATGAGTTAAAAGAACAAAAAGGCATGTAAACTGAGTCGACTCAATAAAATCAAGAATTTTCATTCATCACGTTAAGTGTTTTATATCGGGTTACATCAGATTCTACTTCAGGTACATTGAAAAAGTACATAGTTGGCTCCGACCAAAAGAGTAATCTATCTCGGTTGCGTATGCTCTTGAGTCAGCCTTGGAGCCGATGATGGTACCAAAAAGAAGCACAGACTCGGTCACCGTCAAAGCCCGACACAATGCTGGTGTGAGTGCTAAAAATGGAGCACGATCATTGTTCCTCGGTCAGAGGCGCTCCCGAAGCAGTCCTAGAGACGTCAGCCACAGCAGCAACAGCAGTCTCTTCACCAGCCTCTGTATCTTCAGGACTCGGGGCGCTCTTAAAGCTAGAGAGATCAAGGTCAGGGAAAGCGTCCTTCATTTACAAGACGCAATCTCCGTATCCTGCCTGATACAAGCAGTCTCTCTCCTCCTCAAACTCCTTGGATTTGAGAAAACTTTCTACAGCCTAGTCCTTTGCTTCATTAGCCCGGCTGACTTCTTCTTGAGTTCGCTGGATGAGCGCCGGAGCATCGGCTTTGGTCCGAGCCAAAGTGTATTCACAGGCGGCGTGGATGCGGAGAAGTCATTGATTTTCTTCTTCAGCCGATGACAGCAGCGACGCCATGCGAGCACTCTCGGCCATATCATCCTCAGCCGCCTTCTTCGCATCCTCGGCAGCCTTCTTAGCAAGCGACAAGTCGCCCGTCATAATGCCTATCCGACCTTCAGCGATCTCACGGTGCCTCTCTGCCTCGGCTGCAAGCCTCTGAGCCGCGGTCAGTTTCGAGCAAGCTTTGATTATACAAGGGGCCAACTGCAGGCAATGAACGCCGATTTAAGATAAAAACCAAAGACCAGACAGAAAGGAACGAAAGAAAGATGTGTTACCTCGAAGAGCATCTTCGCCATATGACTGAGGGTTTGCATTGTGGGAGAATTGTAAAGACTTACAAAGTCTTTTTCGCTCCCGTGAGCGATGGACCAAGGAACCATCCCCAATATAACCCTCTGGAAGGGCGACGACTCCTGTTGAGTCATCTCCCCTCTCAAAGATTCCCCTCTCGGAGCCTCTCTCTGCCTCAAGACTTCCTCAGTTGCAGGCCTTGGCTCGGAAGCTGGCCGAGACTCTGAAAGTGCCACGGTCGTCTCTTCTACCCTTTCGTCAAGGTCCGAGAGTACTACCATGGTGAGGGCGATCGGAGGAGGAGCAGCCGAGGCAGCAGGCTCCTTAGCTTTTAGAGCCGTCTTCGGCTTCTTTAAAAGCCGAGCCTCCTTCAGGAGCGCCGACCTCGGAGGAGCCTTCGCCTTAGAGATCGGCTTGAGGGAGGGGTGAGCTTCAGCCATCTCCGATGGAGTCGTCTTAAGAAAAGGCCGAGCTTCAGGCAGATTTGAAAGAGGAAAAAGGATAAAGTTTAAAGAAGATGTAATGACTCGGTAAGAGTTACCTGTAACAACCGAATCTAAACCTGCAAGATGAAGACGCTCTGGTTGCAGTAGCACCTTACAGGACCGATCTTCCGAACTTAGCGTCTTCAGGTCCTTGATCCGAGCTAAGGCGCCAGATCCGAGCTCTGATACCAACTTGTAACACCCTGAAAATCGGGGGTCGTGTATAAACTCAACTCCCGAATTCCAGACCGTCACTTATGCAACAAAAATGGTTATGATTCAATGTTGTCTGATTTAAAGCATTCACATGAGTAAAAGTATACCAAAACTGCAATTCATACTTCAGATCCAGTGATAAAAGCAAGCGGAAGACTAAACAATGTATATATCACTGTATGGAAAAATAAAGTAATCTCATCTGTCTCCAAAGTATGACTACATCTCTGAGTCTCATATACATATACATAACAAAAGAATAATGTTCAAAAAAAGAAAGTCCCACTGATGTCCCCTCGAACTAGGTCGCCTACGGGAAGCCGTCGTGATACTGCATATACGAGAACTCGTCCTGGTCCTCGTCGATCTCTGGCTCCACCTCCTGGATCTCGGCCTCACCTGCATCTACAACAGGGTCTGGTGGGTGTTGCAAACACCATCCCGTAACGTGGAAATGAGTGATCAACTCAGTGGAATCATAGAGCAAAGATTAGCATGTTCACAATTCAATCACGCGATAATAGTAAAGCAGTAAATCAGACAATCCTAATACTGTTGTTAATGCAAGATGATATGACGTGATGTATGCCCTCACCGACGATCACCCTCATGCGGCAACATCTTACGACCGCGGCATGCCACACTCCCTAGAGTGCTCCACATCTTCCAGGCACATGCAATGCTATGGTGATATGATTTCCAAGTTGTTATTAGTCCATTCAAACAGCAGGATTGGGAAACTAAGGTACTTCCCTTGTATCAATCCCAACACAGATCCTGTCTAGGGTCGTCACTCCTATTAATCTCATACGATGTATATTTCGTAGGTCACTGCAAGGGCTGCCAGGGCTGTTGCTCGCACTCGTTGCACCGCTCCCCCATCACCTTATCAATACAGGCCTACGTACTCTATTGCAACGGAAGGGTCGTCGCCTCCCGTGGACTCAGAATACGCTCGCGGTCACTACAAAGGGCTCGTCACCTGATCAGTGTAGGCCGACAGCTAGAATATAGTGTCTCATACCACCATAATCTGCTCACGAGTTTAGGTGCTCATTGGTCACTACGGGGAGGTTTGTGGCCCCAGCGTAGGCCGACAGCTCGACCACGGTGTCCCATACCACCATGCTCGGCTCATGAGTCTTCGTGGATCAAGGTACCATGGAAAACAGGGTTTACAATGGTAAGTTCAGTACCCTAGGTTCAAACAGTTATGACACATACAAGGTGAACATACATCGGCCAGTCGGGTTACTTGACGGGCTCGACTAGCGCGATCGCATCTCAAGTCGAACGACATGAAGTGCATAAAACACTTCGCGTGGCCTAACCACTGCCGCCAACTCTAAACACGAATCACGTTCATCGACGCGTCGTTCGTGGCTATGACCAGTCAGCCACGAATTCGCTCGGTTACCGACTGCCTGGACTAAGTCAAGTCCCACACGTCTATGGAATCACATTAGCAACATATGCAAAGGTATTGGAATTGAAATATGATCATGTGAGCATGTTAACACATGTTATAATATTCAACTTAAGCAAATCTTCAACCACATACATTCCATGCATGTAATGCAATCATGCATAAGGTCAACATGTAGGAAATCATTTAGGTCAGCATATTAATCAAGAAATCAATCTCAAACTACTATATAACATCATTTAATTCAATACATACTAATACAAGCATTTATACAAACACATATACTACACACTTAAGTCTACATATAGTATGTCGACCCAAAGTGCGCAACTAGGCGAATCACTTCGCCAAACCAATTATGCAAGCATTCCTAACTCCCTAATGCGGCGACAAACCATGTCAATCACATCAGCAAAATATGCATGTAGACCGTACTTCCTACAAATGACTAAAATGCCCTAAATCTCATATTCTTCGTTAATTTACGAAACAGAAAACGGAGAGCATGTTGTACATGTCAAACGGCGATGCCGTCGATAATCTACTATTAAACGACATTGAAAGCGTTGTAAACCGTCAATCAAAGCGTCTAAAATCCTCACCTAGTCTCTTACGGTTGCGGGATTTTGAACGGAGCGTGTACGCTTCGTCTACGGCAGTAGGAGAACCTGATTTATGGAATACGTTAGCTAACATGCTATGAATCTAGGTAAGCCCTAAATCAGCAAGTTCTAGGGTTATTTTATACCTGAAAAAGTGAAGAAATCACCAGCTAGGTGATTGGGAAGAAGTGCTGAAGCAGCAGCAATCGGCGGCTCGGAAGCGAAAAAAATCCCTTCCAATCTCTCTCTCAAACTCTCTCTCCTTTTCTCCTAGGGTTTGCAATTTTTGGATGGGAGAGAGAAATGAGGGTTTCAACCCCTTTTATAAGCTAAAAAACACTGGAAATAGGCTCCGGAACGAAGTTTACTTGATGCCTATCCATTTCGGGGCTGTTTCGGTCAAAAAGCTGCTTTCTGGTGGTCCCCTGGTCGATTGCGATCGGACTTAAGCTCACGTGTACCAGATGTAGATCGTATTAAGTTTTCAGTCTGGCAGGGTTCGCAGATCGCACGTGGCGGACCAGTTTCAGTTCAGCGATCACCGCACGTAGATCAGGGCTGAAAGTCTCATGATAATAAATAGAAATTTTTCCTGATCCAAGGGTGTAATCTAGATGAATTCTGACGGTCAGAACGCTTAATACTGACGCGTCAAGTCGTGTGCCAGATTTGAATTTGAAATTCCAAATCCGTCCCTATTCGCGGTCGCTTCAGTCCGGGTTCAACGAAATAGTCTGTGATTATCGGTTTGACTTGATTTTCGAGATGATTGTCAAGTCCAGCTGGGCGGTTCTAATGGTCTAAGATAGGAGGTATCGGACCTTCGACGCGCGGTTTAAATCCAATACAAAAGTTCAATGTGGTCCAGAGAACAAACCTGCTTAGAGTTTGATCCGAGGTTATAGAGTATTGTAAAGTTGTTTGTTCTACTCGATTTGGGTCTTGTAGAACAGATACAGAGTAACTCGGCATAGAAAGATAGGAAAGAAAGGATCTGTCGGGTCACCTGCTTTGAGAAACACCTGAGAGACTCGAGGTTCAAAAGGTACTGGTTCGGCGGTCTCCCAGCGACCACACGCCCAAAACCACCTTTCTTTCCAATGCTTGTTAGAAGTTGGAGGGTTGGTTATCAAAGAACCGCCCTTACCACGCTAGGCACTCAAGACATAAAAACCGGAAACGTTCGGATTCGGTCGGACTTGGTATAAATGGAGGAATTTATCGATTGTCAGTGGGGGTTGTTCGAGTTCTGCCCACAACACCGCGCACCCGAACAAGTTCCTCCATCCGTTCGGAACAACCTATCCGGGAGCGATTCGGAGCCGAGACAGAAAGTCTCAGGCAATGGGCTGAACGGGTAAACGCAAGCCACATTGCATTAAAACTTAAAAAATTGTGACCATCCCAGCAGGTGGATGGTCGGGTAATTCGTCCGGACGAGGGAGACGAATTATAACCGAGTCAAGTACATGATATCCGGCCCTGATCCGATTCAAATCTAATTCAGTGAGGACAGAAGGAACCGTACCACTCAAGTCGTCCTCGGTCTCTTCTCCCTCAGAAGATGCCTCAGAAGCTTGTGCCGACTGATTTACAGGAGCCAACTCAGAGGCTCCCTCGGCGATCCCCGTTTCCTCTTCCTCCTCCAACGAATCCATTATAGGATTGAGTCTCCCTGGGCGAGTTATCAAAGACGATTCACCTCGCGAAGGATCAGCCGGAGCGGGACGCTCCGCTGGTGGTCTAACGGTTCTCTCTGAAAGGAAAGCGACGTTTGCGTCAACAGCAATCTCCGCCAGTAAAGAGGGTGATTCCGTAACATTTCAAAAATGCTACGTTTCACCCTCGTCACCAAAAGTTTCCTTGCGGGGGCTCTGAAAGTCATGCATTGCCATCAGTGTTAATGAAGAGGGAGGGAAGAACTCACCGGAGATAACAACGACAACTGCGAGAGAAAGCAAACAAGGAAGGAACAACGAAAATGGAAGCCTAACGTTGACAGTGCGGGAGGAAGAGAAGAAAAAAGAATAAGAGCGAAAAGGGAGAGGCAGCAACGAAAATACGAAACACACGCCTCTCCCTCCTTTTTATAGACCTTCCATGTGGCAGAGGTAATAAATGAGTAGGCAAAACGATGCTTGCTTCGACTCCCCTACTCGACACGTGGCGCACGCCGACTGACGGCGGTAACATCTTCGCCATGCATCCAGCACCCATACGCGAAAAAAATAAAGTGACGGCTGGCCGCTCGTGCGGCCTTGGGAAACGAACCGTCACCCGTTGAGGACGACTCAAAAGGCATTAAATGTCTCATTATGACCTCGGCCTTTGATGTGAACCGACCTAAGAACTCATTACTCCTTAGTGTCGTGAAAGGCACAAGGAGTAGGAGGGCTCACTGGTGGGAAAAAATATGTCAAGTCCGGAGACTCAGATATAGAGTAGGTCAACCCTGCTGACACTGCCCGAGGTGTCTGAGACAATAGTTAGAGCCGATAAAATAGTGCACAAGGTCAAGAGGCAGAAGTATGAGACGACTTAAGTTAATTCGGTCAGCGAGTTAGCAGCGTCTGCGTAAGCCGACTAAATGACAGAAAGCTATAAGCCACCCGACGACAGAAGAAACCAACCGAACAAGTTGGTAATGTCGGCTATGGGATAAGGAAGAATAACGGAAGAGAGCCGAAACTGTTCCTACCCGACAGAAGGCATAAAGCTTACCTCGTAAGTCAGCCGAGACTCACCCATCGCCTGAGTCGGAATCGGCCGAGCCGAGTGAAGGAAAGGCAGTTAATGATATCATCCCGAAAATCTGGATACTCGACCCCGAGGATCTCAGAATCGAGAGAAATCCGCCCAGAATATCAAATCTCCGGAAAGCAGGGAAGAGAATCCCCGCACGATAAGGCTTTCCCATGCCTATAAAGAGTCATCTTCATCACAGTGAAAGGTACGGGAAAATTAAACCCAAAAAGCTTTCGTTTTCTACCCTGATAACTGACTTAGGCATCGGAGGTTCCCCAACTCTAGCCAGGGTCCCCTTTGTATCTGACATTATGCAGGTGAGAGACGAGAGGAGCGAAGGGTTCACCAGAAATTTACATCAACAGTGTGCATTCAATCACCTTCCTGTGGTGCGGTCCACCTGAGATTTGGACAAGTATTCAATCCGATAAACGGTGAAGAAGGGAAATATAGGAAATAGTACACATTCAACATAAACACGGCTAAGGCCAGTTTGGACATCCTCAAAAATAGTTTTTGACTCCATTTGGATGCGCTGTCGCAAACTGCTGTCTCCTTCCCTTCTCACAAAATAACCGCCGGAACATGGTTTGCAAAATGGGCGAGTCGACTCGGGACTCGGCCGAGTCTACTCGTCCCGGTCACTGACTGGGTGACTGGATCGACAGCCAGATATGCACAGGACTCGGGCCTGGTTTCCCGAGTCAACCTTGACTCGGTTGACCCGGCCGAGTCAGAAAGGTCAGGCGAGTCTGTTAAAGGGCAGATTTGTTAGTTGTGACTGAGTGAGAGAGGATTTTTCAAAAAAATTCCAGTTGTTTTTCTGATTTATTTTTTCCTTCTTTTTTTTAACTTCTCTTTCTGATTATATTCTTTTTCTTATGGAAGAAATAAACAGAGATTTCTTTTCTGTTTTTTAATTCTTTTTCTGATTAATTTCCCTTTTTCTTTTCAGTTGTTTTTTCTGTTTTTTCCCCACAAAAAGAAGGATAAGATAAGAACAAATATTTATATCTGTTTTTTTTTTTCACTCGTTTTTATGTTTATTTTATAAAATATAAAATATAAAAAAAATTTAAAAAAAAGAAGAAGAAGAGGAAAATATAGATTTTTTCCTTTTTTAATCAGCTGTTTCTTTCTGATTTATTTTTATTTTTGTTCTGATTTTATTTTCGGAAGAAAAATAAGAAAGATTTCTTTCCGTTGTTTTATGTTTATTCTTCTTTTTTTTTCCTTTTTTTTTTCGTTTATTCTCTTTTACAGAAGAAGAAGAATTGAAAACTAATAATTCTCTGGAGGAGGAGGAGGGAAGAGGAAGAGGAGAAGAAGGATATTTTTCCCATCTTTTTCAGTTTTCTATTTTTTTTCAGAAAAAGAAAATAAAAAATGAAAAAATAAAAGAAAAATCAAGAGAGAGTTCTTATTTTCTTTCTTATAAGCTTCCTAATTATTTTTATTAACTTATTTTATACTATAAAAAAAAAATATTACCCAGCGGATTGACCCACCAGGTCTTGGATATGAGAATGTCCTTTCAACGGTCGTGGATTGAATAATACCGGATTAGCTACTTAAGTTACGCCACCAACTTTTATAGGCCTCGTTATTATGTATTTATTTATAGTCCGTCCACTTGGAGAAATCATTTTAGAACATGTACCAAAGAATGAGGCAGATAGAAAGCTCAAAGGATCCACACTGAAAACAGTAGGGATTTAGAGAAGATCATTACAAACTTTTTGAGAGAAGCAGAAATTTTCAATTAAGTTGATATTTGTATTTTTCTTTTTTCTTTTTCTTTTTTCCATATCTTTGTTAACTTAGGAATTGGTTAGATCTCAAATAAACAACATGGAGGGCCTAGGAAATTTTCAACAATACACGTCATTGTCTCCAATGTTTTTTGTGGTAGGATTTACTTTAGTTTTGGATGTGCCTCACTCTTCCACGCATGTTTTGAAATGATCGCTCCAAACAAATGAACAGCGCTCGGATATAACAACATATACATCATAGTAGACTATAGAACTTGGTGACATAACTTCCCTAGCAAGTGTAGTTACTTAATCCAACCAAGACTAGGGCTTTGTGAGGCTCATTGTGATGTATTTATTTTATATCCACATTGTACATACATTTTGATAGTTTATTTTAAAGCACGAGCCCAAAAAGAAATGAGATTAAACGCCCAAGCGGGCCATACCATAGGGAGCAACATGGATCGAAATATTACCATTGAAAACTTTTTAGGGCACATTAGTTTTGTATCAAGCTGATATTTATGTATTCCTTTCACAATGGTCCATGTGAGCTTATGAACAGGTACAATAGCAAATAAACATCCTGGACCTAGGAAGTTTTCAACAGTACAAATTCAATCCCCATTGCTTCTTGTGGTGTGGTCCACTTGAGCCTTCAATCTCTCTCTTTTTTGGCCCATGCCATAAAGTGATCTGTCAAAATGGATGGATGGCGTGGATAAAACATATACATAACAGTGGGCCCACATATCCTTTGAGAGGATTGTCCGTCTCTAGCTAGGCCTCAATCTGAGTTCCTTCCAACAAACAATGCTATCAAATCAGAGGCTAGGATTGTTCCACTTACCTGATTTGTGCACTAGCTTTATGTTGATTTGCCCTTCTAGACAGTTAAAAATAAAAAGATAATACACTGATTCCATTTCAAGAAGAATCAAGATCCTCTCCTTGCCACAAGCTTGTTGCAATCTAATTAGACACATCATTAGCATTTGTTGCAGTAGTGCTGTCAATGTCAGTGATACCGTGGACCAATCACAATGCAGGAAAGCAAGATTTTCCTGCTTGTAGCAAGCAAGGGATTCAGATTCTTTCAAAAAATAAGTCAAGAGGGTATTAGCATTATTCAGCCAATCGGCTATGTAAAAAAACTAATGACTAACCGTGATGTTTTGCCACCCAACCCTTCCATTAGATGCGGTCCCAATGTCAGGCCTAGGTTCCAAAGTCTAACCTGATAACTCAAGCTCAGCTCGTTACAAACATGGATAAGCCTGGATTTGGGCTCATCCCAGCCCACGATTAGAGAAATGTTGGCCTGCCCCATTTGTTGGTCCACCTACAAGGAACTGTTTGTAGGCCTAAAATTGAGAAATGGCCCAGCCTTTGACGATTATGATGTAGGTCCAAGCCTGTAATAGACTACCAGCTATAATTGGGCCTTTAGGTGGATTAAAGCCCACTACAAGCCTGATCCTTTAAAGTCAGTCCTGGCCCAAGTGGTGGGTCCCCATCCAGCCTACACCCCTCCCTGTTCGGTCGCTGATTGGGTACTACCCCCATTAGGACCTAGATAGAGACGGACCGTCCTGTCAGGGGCTGTGGGCCCGTGGGCCCACGTGATGTATGTATCTTATCCAAGTCGTTCATCCATTTTGAAAGATCATTTTAGGCATGTTCCAAAAAAGGAGGCAGATCATAGGTTCGAGTGGACCACACCACAGGAAGCTTTGGTGACAATGACCCCCACTGTTGAAACTTTCTTAGGGCCCATCATGATGTTTATTGGCCATCCAACCTATTCATAAGGTCACATAGACCTGGATGAAGGGAAAACATAAATATCTACTTTGATCCCGCTTGAAATAAATTACTTTAAAAAAAACAATGCCAATCAATGCAAGCTACCATTCACCTTAAACATATTATGCTCATATATTAGATCTTCCAAGTGTTACTTATTGGTAAATTGAGTTTTCCTTGTTCATTGGATCTTCTTTAAAATAGTAAGGCATCCAAATTCCATAATCAGTGGAGGCAGAGTGGGTTCGTTATAACAGCAATGTACACCGGTGGACAGGGACGATGGAGGTTGAAGCAAGTTATGATCCAGGTGTTCAATAACTTGAAGGTAGTTGGATTTCGACAGTTTCTTGCTGGATCTAGGTGGTAGAGATGATGATGCAGGCACATCCAGTCGATTTCTTGTGATGCTATATCCAAAGGGTTATCCAGCTACGGGATCAACAAAACACGGAAGATGGATTGTGGGGATGAATGCCACATCATTCTAATGTACTATTTTATTATTTCATGAACTACAGTTTAAATAATCTTATCGTGCATTATTTAATTCAGAATAATCAGAATATATATATATAGAAGAGCAAGATCCATAAATATATACAAAGGATCTTAATATGTATATAAATATATCTATTATGTACAATATTCTAACAGTAGCTCACCAGATGATCAATGGTAAGGCCTCATTTTTATTTCTCACTAAGTTAAATGGTTGGATCCTCCTAACAAGTGCTCTGTGAGCCCTATCAGCAACTAGGATGATCCGGTGCCATAAAAGCGTTATGGAAAAACACTTGCCACGATCAATACAAACAGCACAAAACTACATAAATAATAAAAATAAAAATAAAAATTCAAGAGGTAAAGAATAAGAGAGAAAATATATAAACATTTTACATAATTTAATAAAATACTTACTACAAATTAGTAATACAAAGCTTATATTTCTTTTATTTTTTCACTATATAATAACCCCCTCACCAATAAATATCAAGAAAAATGCATCGTACCTATGTTTTCTTTTTATAAACAATGCCCGGTGAGAATTCAGGAAAAGTAAGCTTGGTATGTGTTTGAAACAAGAGACGAGAGCGGATCTCACGACCTTCGCATTCGAGTTCGGACATCAACATTTACATTGGCTCCATAAGCTCATTTTCCAACATGGTATGTGGGACCTGTTACGATGTAAAACACACGTCCAATCCATCCATAAGGTGCTCCCTTTGAACACCTTGAACTTGCATTTCGGGGGGGGGGGAAACACTGTTGATGATTAAGTTTGGGCGGCTCTTCATCTCGACCGACGAACTCTGAACCGCTTCAATGTTTCGAACCTACACACTTGCAACGAGTAAAGGAGACCCTGGTCTAAGTAAGGGATCCTCTGATGCCTAAGTCAGGTCAAAAGAATCTAAATCTAAGTTCGGGTGTAAAAAGAGAGTGCAAGATGTTGCTTCCCTATAGCAATGAAATCCCTTTATATTTATACCTGCCTATCTGACGGTCTGGATCCATTAATCTCTGCATGATTCACTCAATTAGTGAGATTTTATGATCATGGAGATTTTATCCGTAATCCGGGGATCGTGTAGCATATCATACATATCTGCGGGCGAGATAATTGATTGTGTTCACTTAACGTAGTTTCTTAATTTAGCGCATGGAACGTCCATATCCGACCTCGGCCTCGGCTCGGGATCTCAGGCCAAAGAGGCCCTAACTCCGAGCCTTGGACTTAGACTAGTATACACATGGGCTTTTGCAATTGAGTTATTAAGTGAGGACCGTGTCCCGAGTCTAAGTCGAGCTCCGGTATGGACTCAGCCCTACTTGTCTGTCAGGTATTCTGGAGGTGTCTCCTCCGAGCTCCGAGGTGGGCGGCGGACTTAACCCGTCGAGTTGAGTTCCCCCGCAACGGGTGACATAGATGTAGATAGTCGAACGATTCGTCTCTGGTCAAGTAGTAGTAGAGCGGTCCAAGATCTCACGAGTAAGTTCTGGTATGATCTTTACATTGATCGCCTCAGTCTTAGATTATTCTAAACCAACAACCTCGGTGCATGAGCTCAATTGAGGCCGAGCCGAGCATCTTCCTTCAAATCAATCATATAGTTTTACTCTTATGTATCCGAATCAATTTGTGTGACATTGGACCTCAGAATTGAAGGGACAGATCTTCCCATAACAAACATCATTCCACTCGTGGTGTGGGATGTGCACGAGGCATTTTCCCCAATAAAATAAAATAAAATGGATGCTTATAAATATTTGATCAACTGTCCATGCTTTCCTAGAATGCCTCGTTAAGTTTGGGCCCACTAGATGGACAGCCCAGATTTCACACGGGATATCACACCTGTATAATTTGACAGCACCCCGATTCGATACAAGCGGTACACGAATCAGTAATCCAAACCGTCAATCTGATGATGACCATGATGGGTAAAAGATATGTCCAAAATCATCCCGATTGGAAAACCCTGACCCTTAAATCAATGATCTACAAGTTGGCGGTTAAGGGGAAGATACAACAAGGGTTCCACGTTCAAGAAAAAATAGTCCAAAGATCAAAGGGTGAGGATCTTCCGATTTCGGATATTTAGTGGCATCCCCGTCCGCAGTGGGGCCAGATCAGTTACGTGCATGACATGCATTGGGTCCTTCTTTGTACGGACTCTAATTCCCTAAATGGTCTCAGGTCCAACCGGTTGGACGACAATTTATGGTCCACCAGTGGATAACTTTGACGACTTTTTATATGAGTACGATATCCAATCCGTCCAATAGATTGGGCCCACCATGAGGCTTTCTATATAAAAGAAAAGAATCAGCTCAGATGCACTCACTGAGTAGATAGGGTTGATTTTGACACGACAATCCTCACGTGGACCCAACCTACTGGAAGGGTTGGATGTGGGCGTGGATTGGGTGCTAACCCCGCCTGTCCTTAGCTAGAAACAGACACTGGCTGTGAGGGGCTACCGTGATATATGGGTTTTATCCACACCTTCCATGCATTTATCCATAACATTTTAGGATACAAGCTAATATATATATATATATATATATATATATATATATATATATATATATATATATATATATATATATATATATAGATCCAAGGTTCAAGTGGACCACGCAACAGGAAGTAACGATCCAAGCTAAATAATAATAATTAATAATACGTAGATCCAAGGTTTTGGAGGTCACCAATCTCCCAACGCCAGTAACATGTTCTGAGCTTAGCTCTGTTGGGCCTACCATGATATGTGTGTCACAGCGTAAGGTGTCGTTTGGACACGTGTAACTTAGTTTTTAAGTTATGAAAAAGTCACACCTGATACCGCTGCGCATGTACGCAAACTTAGCTGCGATGTGGATGGGACCCGACCGTGTGGCCCACATTGATGTATGCATTGTATATTGACGCAGGGATGAACGTGATGAGGTCGAACAGCGTCTTCCTCAAGGATAACTATTCCGAATCTACGGAACTTCTCTGAACTCTTCACAGAGACTTCTCGAATCTACGAGAAAAGAAAGCAAGAGAATAGGAATAAACTCTAATAAATTTGAAATTAATTGATGAAAAAATAAAAACGAGTTTACACCCCTTTAAATAAGGGAACCAAGCAACATGAAAGAAATCAGACTCATACTACAACTAAAACTCCTAGAATTCGTAACTTACTATAAATAGTAAACTTACTATTTATAGACGGTCATGATGTCTACTAGTGCGCAAGGTTTTCGGCCAAAAATAGTAAGTGTCCTATTTGGCTTCACCAAACTGTTCTCCTAATTATCCTAAGCACTTTTCATGTTGGACACAACTCCTAAAGCCCAACGGATGAAAAGTTATACTCAAACTAAAACTTACTATTTATAGTAAAAACAAAATTAAAACGACGAAACAACCGTTGATCAGAGGGTTTTTCGTAAATCCGGGCTGTGCAACCCGGCATAGCAGGGTTGGTTGGCTAAAGTAGCGCGTTCTACCCCAAAATCATATATTTTACGTCGGATAACTCATTCCGGATTGTGAGATACGCCCGATCTAAAGTCCGATGGTCCGGATCACTTTTGTCGCAGACCGTGCCTTTTCTGATCCATCTTGGCCATGAAATTGTCCGCGACCCGCTCTACATCATATATCTACGCCATTAATCCGTTTTGCTAACTCATTTTAGGAGATGAACCCAAAAATGGAGCAGATAAAAATCTCAGGTGTAACACATCACGGGAAACAGTGGTCATTGAATGGCTACCATTAAAAACTTCCTAGGGTCCACGGCAATGTTTATTTTCCATCCAATCTGTTCATAAGGTCACGGAGATATGGATGAAGTGACAACATAATTATCATCTTGATCCAAACTTTTGTTGGACGCAAAAAGTTTTTAATGGTCATTTAGCACTGTTTCTTGTGTCGTCGTCTACCTGAGGTTTGGATCTGCTTAAATTTTTTGGGCCCATGCCATAAAATGATCTGAAAAAACGGACAGGCGGCGTAGATGTAAAATGAATGCACGAAGGTGGGCCCACGATCAGGGTCCCACTCACATCGCTGGGTCCGGGTCGCCACGTGGTCGAACGGTAATGGATAGTGCCACGCGAACTCGAATGAGTATACTTCCTGGGACTCGTCTTAGATGTGACACACGTGTCAAAGATCAGAGTTGCACATTAGCCAGGCCTCACCCTCCCAAAAAATAGAGTCGTCTGATCATCAGGTTGGCCACACGCATAAATAGTAGACGGTTAAGACAAATTGACCCACCATCATGATTAAAATACACAGTGGCTCATCTTATGACCGGATCTATCCGATTACCTCCTTACGAGCGGCTTAGATCTTGTATAGGTTTGCCAAGTCGGCAAATTTGAGAAGCGGGTGCAGCAAAATTGCAAATGCATGTTCTACGGAGTTCTAGTCAGCATTCCTTGTTAAAAAAAAAATCAAAGAATAAATAAATAAAACTATTTTTACGTTATCAAAACCGTTGAACTGATGAATATTACTATGGATGGAAATACTACCATCTTGTCGGCCTATCATATCAATGGTAAAGATCAACTAACCAGGACTCGTAAGAACGATATTCACGTTGTCATGCATCAACGGATTCAGCACCCCAAATTGTATAACAGTTGCAAATTTGCAATAAAATTCTTCTTGGCTATGTATTCTTCTAATATGATAGAGATAGGTAGACGACTGTTTTTTTGGAATGTACAATGGGGACGCGAAATTCCTACCGCACCTGTCACTGGGGCCCACAGTGATGCATGTATCATATCCACTTTTCCACCTTGCCCTGCCTTATAAGGCATATTTGAAATTCAGGTGGGCCACGCCACGAGAAACAGTGGGGATTGAACGCTCACCATTGAAACCTTTTTGGGGCCATTAATTAAAGTTTTGGATCATGCTAACGTATTTGCCATCCCTCCATTGAGCGTGGGAATCACTTTATGAATCGGCATGTAAACATCACGGTAGCCTTGGGAAGGTTTTAGTGACATTTGTTTAAATCCAGCTGCTTCCAGTGGCGTGGCTTAATTGAGTTTTGGGTCGTACGTCTATCTTATTTTTGGGGAATTATGCTTTATATATGAGATGGTGAAATTGATGGAGGGCGTAAATGTACATGACATTAAGATGGCGCCATGCTTAAGGCTTTTGGTTGAAACTAAAAGGTTTATGTCCAACCCACTTTGAGTTGGTTAAGTAGAATAAAAAAAATATTAAATTCTTGTACTTACACTTTTATTAAATTTTAAAAGAAATTTGAATTTTATTTTTTAGCAAAGATTTATTTGAAAATTAAAATTTTTTGAAAAAATCTTTTGAAAATATCTTTAGTCACACGTTACTTAGAGAGAGAATAAAAGGGTTTATAAGATTTGAGTTCTCTGATATTCCTTCCTTAAGAATGAAAAGAGATAAGCTTCACACTGGAACACATGTATGTGCTAGTAGTGTATGGGCACACATGGGCATGACCATAGATTGTGAAGCAATGTGGCTGTAAAGGAAATATTGGTACACTTTGCATATGCACATCATGTTGCGAGTGGCACTCCCACGCAACCTACTGCATACTAACACGATTTGATGCGACCAAGCTAAGCCATTGCAGAATCGATCATAGCAAGTATGTCTATTGCAAGAGAAGAGAGCGATAGTTTTACCTATCGATCGAAGATACGATCGTCCCTCCAATATGTCAGTGGATTTCAACCATTATGCCTATTGGTTGACAGATAACGGCCGTTGCGCTGAATGGCTAGAGGATTTCAGCTATTGTATTGATCAACCAACAAATATCGATAGTTTCACATATTGGCAGGCAAAAAGCAACCATGCAACCAATCTGTTGACGGATCTCGCCTGTTACTATGTTTCGGTCGACCGAATATTTTCATTGCGCCGAACGGTGAAAAGATTCCAACCATTACAAAAAAAAATGGTTATTTATGTTTTTTTTGTTATGTCGTGTCTCTTCTTAAAAAACTTAACCACTCTATATGGTTTTAGACGTGTCTTAACACATGACATTTCAATCTTTATAAAACCCTTGATGTATCGAGGATTGAACATTCCTACATCTATTCTCTATTTTCTCTCTCTATAATCAAGTGAAGTGGGTTTATCTATTTTCTTAGTACAAAGAGTCTACCAAAATTGCAAACTATGTATGAGTTCCTCGTGTGGTCTCTTCATGGTTATTGGCTTAGTATAGTCTCTTTGTGTTTGTTGCACGCAGAACCACTTAGACTTGTCGTATCCCAGAAGCAGTTCATTAGAAAAACTCAATAACAATTTGTTTGTTGCACACAGAATCACCAAGACTTGTCGTATCCTAGAAGTAGTTCATTAGAAACTCAATTACAATCTCATTACAACAGAGTGGGTGAATAACACTTTAAGAAAAGCATATCCGATACATGCTTTGAGCATGCCCCTAGTTTGATCATTTGTTTCATTTAATTTCTATTTCTTCCATTACCAAATTAATCAATAGTCTTAAAGTGTTATTCATGTAGATCAAAATTAACTAGCACTGTTGCTTCCATCAAGTTGATGAATAAGGATCTAATCAAATTGAACCAATTCAATGGTATGAATTTCACCCATTGTCAAGACAAGCTCAAATTCTTTTCACTTTCTCAGCTCTACATGCAAAAGGTTTCAAAAACTGAATGCCCCACTTTAAGTGGCCCACTAAAATGATATTCCAACATACCCATTCTCAGCTTTTAGCTAAGCAGGCCACCCATAAATGAGCCAAAAAAGATCCCACCTGCCTTTTTTAAAGCCGTGCAAACGAGAGCGAATGCACCAATTCCGTCAGACTCCACGTGCATCGGGATAAGTCCTGGATATTGTATTTTGATTTTACTATTAAAAAAATGTTTAAACAATCCAAGCTTTGATCGATTTGTTTTAAGTTTGTACAAGTGCAACCAATCCCGACAAGCATTGATACAGTGGACTCCACGGTTGATGACTCATGCACCAAAAAATCTCCTGGATGGGAAAATCATAACCCTTCAATTGGTGGCCAACCGATATAGGAAAGCAACCATCAGCTTTGACTTGGGAGATACTGGAGCATGGTCAAGAATGGTGGGGATCATCATATCAACGGTTGAGATCACCAAACCATGGGTCTCACTTTTATAATCTGTAAAACCTTGGCAATTACTGTGTACAATCCACTGTTGATAATTGTATAGTACTTGCATGTGTACACTGATGTTTGGCGTCGATAAATCTGTAATTTCTAATGGGTCCACCTGCCTATAAACCCATATTGTCCAATTATTCACTCCCCAAATGCAGGGTTGTGATGTAATAATAAATTCGGTGAGACTGAGGTTGAATCCCAAGAGACTGGAACTTGTACGTAATCTGAAATTAAGTAAAATTAAAACTAGAATAAGATGAAATTTAAATCAGGTAAAAGGAAGAAAATAATTATGAATTTAATTAACTAAAATTTATCAAATCAAAGATTGGAAACTAGTGTGTCAAGGATCCACTTGTAGCAATTGGGAAGCTACTTTGCAATGATTCAGGGATACATCTGAAATCAGAGTCCTATCTTATTCAGTTGGTAAGAGGAGATTTGTCAGATCTCTGAACTTTACATGGATCTAATCATCAACAGATACGATTGGTGTAAATTTTAAAGTGATACCGTCACTTAATCATACCCAGGAGACTATGACAAACAACAACAATTTACCAATCTCACAGCCAATCATGAGAGAATTGTGAAAGTTACGAAAGATTCCATCACTCAACCATGCCCATGAGACGATAGTGAACAACAGGGTTTCCAAGTTCACAATCTCATAATGAAAAGAACATACTCAAAGTTATTGCAGATCTACTGTATTTTGAGTCACAATAAACCATTAAAAAAACCTAAAAGTATTCTTTAATAATCAAACTAGAATCCATAAGAGTTTAATAACCATGAATCAAAGCAAAACCACCTTCCTAATTACGCCACAAGCTTCACCTCTTAGCCCTAGCTAAGAGGTTAGCTAACTACAGACATAATTAATTAAATCTTAAATAAAACAGGAAACAAAGGAAACCAAGAAGAAAGAAAAGAATCTAGACTACACTCTCTTTCTCTCCCTTGTTGCTCCACGACCTGGCCTCCACGGCTGCACACGTCCAAGGGATTGGATCCCGTATGATAATTTATTTCACATTCCCTCTCCCTTTCTCATAGAGACTTGGAGTCGGTCCGCTAAAAGAAGACTGTGTAGAGAAGTTCGGTGGAGAGCGTACGCAGCAACGAAGGTTGGTGCGTAAGTCTTTTCATAGCCAAGAAAACAGATGAAAAAACTTATACTTTCCTCACATTTTTCCAAAGAAATAACGTCCCTTGGGGAATTTTTAGACGAGCTACACGATGGACGGTTTGGATCATCTATATGATCAAACATAGTAGCCCACAGGATTCCGGAACATCCGGTTCTTCCGGACTGCGAGTAACAAAGACGGAAGTCTCTGATTCTGCGATGATTGGTGCCTACCGGAAGTTTCTAGGAAATCCACTTCTTCCATCCGCTTTGTCTCGCCGATTCATTTAGATATAGTCGGTTTTGGACTGCTGCTAACGTGGCCCACTTGATTTTCCAATTTGTCGTCCAGCCTGCGTTGTGGGTTATCTTCTTGGTTACGCGTTCATGGCGGAACATGGACACCATGGTATCGGTCAAAATCCTCTCCTGATCACGTTGGTTGGCTCGGATCTCTCCACAGAGCCTACGCAACGACGTTGTGACATGGTGGGGCCCACTTTATTGTTGGTTTGAGCAATCGACGCCGTCCACTGCATTCTGCTTGAAAAACCATTCGGCTATGAATGTTTTTGAATAGGATTTGGTGTGGCCCACACGATCTTCTATTCTGCCGTTCATTATGCGATTGACGGTGCCCTTACATGTTTACATTTGCATGAGTCCAAAGAGAAAGCTTAGAGATGGTCACAACCCCTCTATGGAGCAGATGGATGGCTCAGATCATCTAAAGGAGCGAGGGGTGGGCGCCACTGAGCGAAATCGGCGGACCCACGTCCGCCCGCTGTGAGATGTTCACTTTTTGGGAAGAAGAGTCGGTGAGCCCTTGCTGACCAACTTTCGAATTTTTGGTGCATGCCCGGTGCACTTGCGCACCTTGCACATGCACTGTATGTATGGGTCCCACGAAGATGTTTTGAGAAATCTGCTCCGTCCATCCATTTCCTCATCCAATTTAAAGCATTGACAACAAAATTTAAGTATATCCAGATATCAGGCGGGCCCCAAATCAAGATTTTATGGGATGATCAGTTAGTTTAGACACTTCTACAGGGATCCAGGATCTAAAATTTGACATGTACGATTCATTTAGGGTCCTCAGGCTAGATATATAATTTTGAGCTGAACGGATGGTGGCAACCCAGTGATCTTGCATTCTGGCTGTCATTCAAGCTATTTGAACTTCAGTTTCTTGATTTTTTCGGATCTCTGGTTTGTAAATCCGTCAATCTTGGTCTCTTGGAGTCCGTCCCATGCTTTAGTGAATTCTAAGCTTTAAATCTCAGCTTTTAGCACCCTGTTTCGGTCCAAGCTCGCAACTTCACCTTGCACCACAAACACGATTAAAATATACCGTTAAGTAGTATCATGTTCATAAATCTAGGTAGTAATTGAGGTCTAATATGCAATATTTGACCCTCAACACTAATCAATGGGCTGCAACCCGAAATCCAAACAATCAAATGTCAATGATCCTCTGGTGAATAGAAATATCACAATTGGTAGTCAACCAAACAAAAGAAGGTGGTTAGTTGTGCTTTTAAGAAAATCCAAACAATCCACTTTTCTTATCACATCCATGATTAGGCTGTCAAAGGCATTTAGACTGATATAGATATGATTTATACACTGAGAATTCAAGGGATTTAGACCAAAGCAACATCATGATAATGCCAGACACTCCAAAAATGTGAGAATTTTAAAAATTTTCTAAGAATAAACTCATGACAACTTTTTCAAAACTCTTACGACAAAATTGTCTCCAAATACTTTTGCATTGAGCCCAATGCCTAATGGTTGGATGGCCTATGGTGTTTTTGAGAAATCGACAGTGACAACATATTCTTTCGAATCATTTTATGACATGAGCCCCAAAATAAGGTATATCCAAAGCTCAAGTGGACCACACAACAGAAAATCATACAGGTCATATGCCCATGGTTGAAACATTCATTGGGTCGCAAAAGCTTTGGATCAAGTTAATAATTTTATTATTTCAGTTCATCCCCATGGTAAGAGCCTTATGAGCATTTGGGCGACTTTATGAATGGTTTGGATTGCATATAAACATCATGGCGGAGCGTAGAAAAGTTTAAATGGTAGGTAATCCATTTCTATTGTTTCCAGCCATGTGGCCCAATTGAGTTTGAGATATGTCTAATTTTTGGTCTCATATCTTAATATGATCTTCCAAAACAAATGGATGGAATGGATTTCCCACAAACAACACGGTGGGCCCAACATAGCTTCATATGGCAGGAACTTGTTGTAAAAGGCTTTTGCTCGAATTTCGCATCAGAGTGACGAGACGTGACGCGGAACTAAAAGTGGCTTTCGGATTTAATAAAATGCTATTTTGTAATAAAATAAAATAAAAAATTCATTCAAAATGTCTTTCACCTACCAATGGCTTCTATCTCTAAAAAAATGTGGTCTTTAAAGTAAAAAACAATACCCCATACACCAGAGAAGTTAATGAAGGTGACCTACATCGAGAAATGCAATCGAAGGGGTAGTGGTAAGTCTCCGGAAGACATGCTTGAAAAAGAAGAAGAATAGTCGTAGGAAGATAACAAAGGAAGAAGAAGAAGATCCGTATAGGCACTAGGCTCCAAGTAGGGACAATTTCATCCCAATTTTTTTTTAAAAATGTGTCAAGAGACCAATTAGGGCATTCTTTTAAAGGTCTCGATTTTTTGGCTATACCGCAATGTTGCTTTGGTCAAAATCCAAAAATTCAATATACATTGTGAACTCTTAATAAAGATTTTCTAGAATACATCTCAAGGCATTGCCATATGATACGCCGACACTTTAGCCATGGAATTTAAGGTCATTTATCAATGATCCAAACCATTTATATGATAAGACTCACCTTTGGATTGGGATAGAGAAAAATAAACTTAAATTGGGATTATGTTACCCCTTTGTTCAATTGGCTCTTTTCCTTTCAGTATGGACAACCTTAACTTTTTAAAATTTAAGAGTTAGAAATATTTTATATCCCTCATCAACGAGGCCTGTCATACTAGGAATTGAATAGGACTCCCAATCCAATGGCTAGAGTCTCGATTAGGGGTGTACACAGTTCAGTTTGGTTCGATTTTGGGATGAAATCGGAACTGAATTGTTCCAAACGATTCCAGGAAGACCAGAACCGGAACCTGACTGTTTGCACCCTAGAACCAAATTAGAACCGGACAATAAAAAACTGGTTCATTTTTACAATTTTGAGCTTTTTATAATCTAGTCCAATTGCATGATTTGTTTTTATAACCAGTTTAATTACATGATTTTTTTATATGTATATAATCCAATCTAATTACTCGATTCTTAAGAGACAGAGAGAGGCCACAGAAGAGGGGAGAATAAAGAAAGATTAAGGTTTCTTTTTTGTTTTTTTTTTTTTTTTTTTTTTTGCTTTTTATGTTAAAAAAAATTAAAATTAAAATATTCATTAACCGAGGGGTCTGATTCCAGGTTTGGATACAAGGTTCGGGTCTATGGTCCGATTCACGGATCGATTCGGTTCTACATGACCCAAACCGAGAACTGAGCCAAACTAACCGGCTCTTTGATTTTCAGAACCGAAACCAAAATTGATGTGCTTCAGAACCGAAAGAAACTGTGTAATATGGTCAGTTCCGGTCCGGTTAACCTGTTCCACCGATTTTGTGTGCACCCCTAGTATCGATATATCTTATTGAAATATGTTATAGGAAAAATAGATTGGAAAATATAGATAAGGTCAAATCAGAAGCCCATGGGCTAAGTGAGCTTGATCAACAGCCAGTGTGGTTTGAGACACCACTCTCGAACAGCAAACTATCTTGAACTCAACTCCACCACCACCACCTCTAAGGGCAGGTTGAAGAGCCTGAGACGAAATGGACCTCGGCCACCATTCGCGAAGAATCCAGGTCAGCATGACCCCGGGTCGGCACAACTCCGGAATGACGATTACCCCAAGTCAACACTACCCCAGGTCAGCACAACCCTAAGTCAACACGATTCCACACTTGATGGTTCCGACCTAGTTTTAACGTCATCTACCCAAAATCACAATTGAAGATCTAGCTAGATGCCCCAAGACGGGATTCACCCTAGATCCCAAGTGAGGATCTCAAGAGATCTTCCCAATAAGAATGGGATCCAAATCCCTCCACAATACGCACCTACTAAACAAGAGAATTGGCTCCACTGCACCGTCATCTCTTACTTATAAGGAATAGCATCCTTGATGGTGAAAGGTATGCATACTCCTTAACCTATAAACACTTATTCGACTAGACTCAGATTCCTACTTGACTTAGGCATCAAGCGGTCCCCTGTCCTAGCAAGGGTCTCCTTTGTCCATTCCTTGTGTAGGTACACAAAGGTCCAGGGAAGGCTAACCAGATTTCTGCATCAATAGTTTGGCGACATCTGTAGGTCGGACCACTAACTATCACTACTACTTGGATGGCGCGACCTATAATAAGAGAGAATAATGCTTTTAAAAGAAAAATTGTTCAACCAAGCAACACAATTCGTTAAACCTACTTCATAAAGTAAAGGGCTTAAAGGCTAGCCCTAGCATGGCCTAAAAGGGCTGACCTGCCCTTCAACGATAAACTAATTCGACTAGTCAACTTTGAAGATTCACACAAATAATCATCAACAAAAACTCTTTTTCATTAATATGATTAAAGAACAGTACAAAGAAACAAAATGAGAGGGGTACAAAGGAATGGAAGATTTCAGCTCCTGGTTGGGGTGGAATCTTCGAAAGGCTCGACCTCGAAAGCAAATAGGTCAAGCTTAGGATGTGCCTCCTTAATGTCTTCCAGGCACTTGTCATACCCGACACTATAAAGTGCATCCCTTTCTTTCTCCCACTCTTTGGAAGTATTCAATTCCTCTGCGATCGCCTCCTTGGCCTTTGAGATGGCTGCTTTAGCCTCCCTCATCTTTACATTGTGGCTATGCATCGGCTCTCCCAGCTCGGACTTCCACCGAGTACCCTTCTCCACAGTCTCATTAAGGAGTGCCTTCGCCGCCTCCAGCTCAGTCCTCGTGGCCTCTAGCTCGGCTTTCAACCCCTCTGCCTGAGCCAACAAAGCGGCATTCTCAAAGCGAAGCTGCTCAGACTCGATGCTCTTTTGTAGCAAGGTCACCTCCGCCTCTTTGTACTCCATCTTAATGCGCAAAATATCACGATGGGCATACATAAGGGAGGGGGCGAATTAAAAATAATCTCTCAATTAGAGGACTCAAGAGTTACTAAGTACAGAAAGACGACTATGGAGCAAGGGGAGAGGAGAGAACTTACCCTAGAGAAGAGGGCCGCCATATGTCCTATGACGGCTTCCGGAGCCATGTCTATCACTCAGGTAAACTCGGTGTCAGGAACATGCTGGGCAATCCAAGGCATGAGGCCCTATATCACTCAATGGTCAATTGAATGGGGGCCTGAGCTTCGCCAACCCGGCTTCCAGCCGAGCTGCCAGGTTAGGGTGAGGAGGGTTGGAACTCACGACTAGCGGTAGCCCATAACTCAGGGACCTAAGCCCCGGCCGTAGGGGTCACCCCCGCGACAGCCTCGACATCTCCAGATACTATGGTCTAGTTGTGAGGAGCAGCAACAACGACATTGGCGGAGTCATCTGTCACCTTCTTCCTCGACGCATGCCTCTACTTCTTCTAGGTCAGCTCGGTCGCAGAGGGAGCCTTTCGCTTCAGCCGATTTTGCTCGGGCATCTCTACATGATAGAAGGTAGTGATCAGTAACCGCATAAGGTCAGAAAACGTCTTCGATTAACTTCTTAAAAGATGTACTTGTCAAGAATAAATCAAGACCTAATTTGAGCAGCAGTCGGGGCGTAATTAGGCACCTCCAAGATCTTAGCTTAGCATTCACCGACCTCGCTTCAACAATCTGAGCTCTCTTCCTCGCTCACTCTAACAGAGTATTTGGGCAGAACTGTCATAAACAACCACTGTTAGAAACAAAGAAAACAAAATAAACTAAGGAAAAGTAGTTCGGATATACTGACCTAATTTTGCAAAAGAAGTCAGAACCTAAGAGTGCAACCCTAAAATTCTTAGTGTCTCCCAATCCCCTGACGCCCAAAACCATTTGCTCTTACAGTTCTTATTCAAAGTCTGAACGTCCATGATTATGGCTTTACTAGTCTTTGCCCAAGTGGTAAAATAATACCAGCTCTCATGAAAATTAGGATTGGACTTCACTTGGTATAAGTGGAGAAACTCATTCATAGTCAGCTCGGGATGGTCAAGCTCAGACCAGAGAATGAATACCCCCACTAGCGCTCTCCAAGCATTAAGGATCAGCTGCCCAGGAGCTAATTCCAAATATGTGAGGACTCTCCTCATTATCCTCTACAGAGGGAGCCTCAACCTACATTGGAAGGCGGCTTGGTAGATGACCACCTCGCCCTCCTGAGGTTCATTGGGGAGCTCACCTAGTGCAGGATCTTAAAATATCATAGAGTCATAAATATAATACCCCGACCTGATCCACACCAGGTTAGCCTCCATCAGTGAGGACCCTATCATCCCTTTCTCCTCTTCCTCCGATGAAGACCCACTGACATCTTCAGTCATTAAGGCAACCCCCTCTACATCCTTTGGCCGCTCGACCGAGGACTGCTCCACCATCCGCGACTCATGGGACGCTCTGAAATCCCTGTCACTCATCATCATTAAGGGTGACGGTGGGTTAGACATAGGGCAAAGATCATCTTCCCCACTGTCACACCGGGATGTCCCCTCCTGTTAACCAGATATCTCAAGCATGCTTTTGGATAGGAGAGTCGTCGAAAACCCGAAGAAAATAAGACAAAGACAAAGGGAGGGGGATAGGAACACATAAAAGGGGCTCACCAAGGGACGACACCCACCTGAGGCTACACCAAAAAATCGCCCGAAGTCGCCTAAGGAACAAAACATGGATCTAGCAGCAACATGACGAAGAGACGAATGGCTTTGAAAGTGGTAGGGCACCCCCTTTTTTAGCTGGCCGACTTTGCGAGCTATTAATGCATGCATTTATTGCACAGCCTAAAAGCGGCTCCTCGACACTCCCTCTCGGACACGTGGAGCACTCCCACTCACTGCACAACTCCACGACTGAGGATAGGTCAGGTATCTTCGCCCCGTACACTGAGTGCCAAACAGGTGCCCTGACGACGCAAATGGCCTTGAGCCATGGCATGTTGTCTCAAGTGTTGGGGGCCTTGCACAAAACCTTAGGATCTAGCCATCCAGAACAAGCTAAAATTATGGGATAATAAAAGCAATGAAGTAAATTAAAGCATCAATCACACAACACCATGGATTTTTATGTGAAAAACCCTCAAAGAGGTAAAAACCACGGGACCTCGTCCAGATCAACAATCCACTATAAAGCAGAACGTTATAAGCGATCACAAGCACACACCGCTTGGATCAAACCTTCTTCACTCACGCAGGAGCGGATAAACAGTAAGAGAAACAAAGAAGACGGGGAGTTCTCACCGATTACGAGGACGTGAAAGCGGTGAGATATGGTATATCACCTCTACGAGCATAACCTCCCTTCCACAAGCTTCCTCTCTCTCTTTCTCTCTCTCTCTCTCAACTCTAAGCCCTTTAGCAAACCCTTGCAAAGCTTTAGGAAATCCTAGAATACCCTAAAATACACCCCAATCCTAGATACACCCCTTTATATAAGAATAGAAAGAGGTAGAACCCAAATAGGAAACAAAATCCGCAAAATCTGTGTTTCCGCAATCGCATCTGCGGAACTCTTCGATCATATCGAAGATCTCTCCATAACAACATCGATGTCATCTGAAAGTTGCTCAATGATATCAAGACAGGACCAAAACTATCCAGTAACCAGGGGTGAAAATTTCAACAATTATCGATGTCATTGAAGGTCTATTGTTGAGAGTCAAATATTATATATTATACCTCATTTATTGCCTAGATTTACGAACAAGATACTATTTAATGGCCCGTTTTAACCGTGTTTGTGCTGCAAGGTGTAATTACGAGCTTGGACTGAAATAAAAGGCTAAAAGCATGGATTTAACATTCAGAATTCACCAAGACAAGAGACGGACTACAGGGACTAAGATCGACAGATATGCACGCCAGGGACCCAAGGAAATCAAGCTATTTACATTAAAAAGGCCCGAAATTGATCCAAAAATGCAAGATCACAGGGTTCTCGCCATCCAATTGAGTCAAAACTTCATACATGTGATGGGAGCCGTAAATTAACCGTACACGTCAAAAATTAGTCATTGGATCGCCCTGGAAGTGGCCCAACGGATAGATCATCCCCTTAATTCATTAAGTGGGGCCCACATGCTTCCTAGATATGCTTCACTTTTGGTCCCAATGCCTAAAATGATATGTCAGAATTAATGAATGGTGCGGATTTCTCAAGACCATCACAATGGAGCTACATGTACATCGCCAGTACACAAAGTGCGTGTGCACTCAATATACACTGGACGAAACTTCTGGTCAAAGCTCAGTTTGACCGAGCTTTCTTTCTCAAAAAATGGAGTTACCATTTTTGCTACAACGTGCGACGCTGTCCGGGATCGGATGCAGTTGTGGGCCCCACTCATGGTTTAAACGGTTGATCCATACCGTCCATACGACTTCTACGGCCCATATCACTAAGGCCTAGTTGACGAAATTTGAAAAGGACAAAGGAAATGGGATCTCAGCCGTGTAAATGTCGGACGGACGGCTGAATAGGAAACCCATGGGCCACACCAGAAATTGATCCAAAACCGGCCCTATCTAAGTGGTTTTTCGATGTGAATCAAATGGACTGAATGGATCCATCCGTTGAAATCGATCATGGGTCTCACCGACTTTCACAGAGGACGTTGCGCGAGCTCTGTTTCGCAACAGAACTGCGGTCAACCTAGGTGGGCCACCATCATCATACTTTTTGATGATCCACACCGTTCCATGAGATCAGGAGGTCAAATCGACCACACATTGATCTATGGTTTAATTTTCATAAACAATGCATGTATAAGAAGTTTCAAACGCAGGTCAGACGACTGAAGCACGAAATCAGTGGGCTGCAGTATCGAAAATCTAAAACTATCCATATCCGAATAGTTTTTCGAGGAAAAAATGATGGATGGGGTGGATTTATCTGGAAATGCCAACATAGGGCCCACCAATTGTCACAGCGAAGAGCCATGCGCAGGCTCTGCGTACTTGAAAACTGGCCTCTGTGGGCCATTCCATTAGCTCATCTTTAACCCGGTGCACGATCCAAACCGTTTAGAAGGTTCACCAGGGGGCCACAACTCCAATCATGAAGTTGGTTCCTAACTACAGGTTGTCCTCTGTCCTGAAACTCAGGCCGAATGCAAAGCAGTTGCATTCCTACACACGTTGCTGTGTAAACGCAAGTGATGCGTAACTCCACCGACTCTCAGCTCCGCACGCCTGCTCTGACTTGTAATGCACTCCAGCACCGACCTACTCTAGCCAAGCTATAAAGCAGAGAGAGAGAGAGAGAGAGAGAGAGAGAGAGAGAGAGAGAGAGAGAGAGAGAGAGAGAGAGAGAGAACGGAGAGGAGGAAAATGTGAAGATCAGACCTGGGAGCTTGGCTTGAACGAGTAGGGAGAGTAGAGTTGGTTTTCTTTTTTTCTTTTTAATTCTTTTTGTTTATTTTTTTAAGGAATTTAGCTTAATCAATCATGTGTGGCTGAACCTCTTAGCTAGGGCTAAGAGATGAAGCTGGTAGTGTGATGAGAGAGATTTTATAACTTTGATTTATACTTTATGAACTACTTTGATTCTAGTTTAATTAATGGAATATTTTTAGTCTTTAATGGTCTGTTGTGACTGAAATTACAATGGGTCTGCAATGGCTTTGAGCATATTCCTATTCTTTTATGTTTATGACGTCAGGAAGCCCTATTGTTCACCATAGTCTCCTGGGCATGGTCGGATGTCGATACTCTTCCTAACCTTCATGCATTGTTGATTGGTTGGTAATTCGTTTAATTTTATTGTTTGCTTTGTCTCCTGGGCATGGTTTGGTGATGGAATCCATTTTAATTCATATACCTTTCATCTCTTTAAAACTATATCGAGTAAGTTCAGTTAATCTCCATGATTCTTGAAGCAGGCGTAGGATCTCCCTGATCTCTACAAGTGGATCCTCTGAATCCCTAGTTTGCTTTTCTCTAATTTTCTTAAGTTTTATATTAATTATTCCACAATTGCTATTTGGTTTAGATTTCATCTTAGCCTAGTTTTAGTTTTACTTAGTTTCAGATTACGTACAGGTTTCAGTCCCTTGGGATTCGACCTCGGTCTTACCGAGTTTATTACTACATCACAACCCTGCACTTGGGGAGTGAACATCTATCGATAACAACCTCAATACCATCTGAAAGTCACTTGATGATATCGACAGGACAAAAAAAACAGTCCAACGACCAGGATTGAAAAATCCTGCAATTATCGATGATATCGAAACCCTTTCGATTTCATCGATTCCACCAATGAGGAGAAAATCCTCATCATCAAGCACGTGTCATGATTGAAGATATGTCATGATCCCGTGCACACTGCCTGTTCCTACATTAATGGCAGGTTAATATGATCCAAGCTGACCTGATCTAGCTTACTTTCCAAGTCCACTTTGAAAACTTGGAAGTACAATGGCTTACTGTTATGGGAAAAATAAATCATCCAATATAGATAAGGTCAAATTGAAAGCCCATGGGATAAGCTAGCTTGATCAACAGCCGATGTGGTTTGAGACACCACTCCCAAATAGCAAACTAGCTCGAACTCGACTCTACCACCACCTCCAAGGGCAGGTTGAGGAGCCCAAAACTAAATGGACCTCGGCTACCACTCACAAAGGATCCAGGTCGACATGACCCTGGAATGGCGATTACCCCAAGTCAGCACTACCCCAGGTCAGCGTAACCCCAAGTCGGCATGATTCCACTCTTGATGGTTCCGACCTAGTTTCGACCTCATCTACCTGAAATTTCAACCGAATATCTAGCTAGTTGCCCCAAGATGGGATTCACCTGAGATCTCATCTGAGGATCTCGGGGGATCTTCCCGACAAGAACGGGATTCAAATCCTTCCGCAATACATACCTACCAAACAAGAGAACCGCCTCCACTACACCACCATCTCTTACCTATAAAGAAGAGCATCACTGATGGTAAAAGGTACGCATACTCTTTAACCTAAAAACCCTTGGGTCTCCCATCTTAGTTAGGATCTCCTTTGTCCATTCCTTATGTAGGTATACAAAGGTTCAAAAAGACGAACCAAATTTTTGCATCAACATAATACATCATGTTATACTCTACCAAGAGGTTTCATAATTGGATGAGGATTTTTTTTTCATTGACCCAAACTTTTATGGGTCTCACATATTGAATATTTTCAGCCTTTGATCATCGGAAAAGGTTACGTTGACCGCCCATATCCAAAGTAAAGAGTCAAATAATAAATGAGTTGAAATATTACAATATTAGAAATCCCATTTTCTTCTACCCTCCATCCAATGTGAGTCCCATCATATGAAAGGTTTGGATCACTAAAACAGGACTTCGTGTCTATCTTAATCCTACAGCATCACATAGGAGATGTATTCAAACAAACCTCCCGCTAATATGCGACTGCCGCCTTCAAAGCATGGATGGCAAGAAAACATACTCGCCCTAATTATCTAAGAAAAAGACATTATCCATCCACATTCATGGGCTCACATGCTTTTCGCACGTGAAAAATACAAAAAATCCACGTGGGTCCACTTCATTGGACTCTTGCTGGTTCCTGAAGTGGTGGGCCACATGTGATTTTAGTCAAGGTTGGGGCTAAGATGTGAAAATCTTAAAGAAAGCCACCCATCACTATCTTTGCTTGAAATATCAGTCATCCCAAGATATTCCTATCTTCCAAATATAAAACTCTCAAAGATTCTTGGAGCTCTCACTCGAGATAATATATTTTTATGTTAAAAAAGCTTACTCGGCCTCACATGTGCATATCTAAAGAGACTTTGGACTTTTCTTTTTCTATCCTGCTTGATAAAATCTCCTTTTCACTCCATACAACAAAGGCCAGTGGCCCACGTCGCACGTTGGAAGCCATCCAATCAGAAGATGCCATGTGTATCGTCAAGATAAGGTTTCCACCTTTGTTTAATGAGATGGATTAGATAATCAGCTTTTTGGTAAGTTAACATAAGGTCAACCTTATTTTAATCAATCTAAGTGATAATTTTTACATTTTGATGTGGAGGAATTACAGTGTCCTCGATTCTTGTTTATGGTGTATGGTGCAGAGTTATCAACGGTTGGGATCAAGTGGGATTATGGTGAATCTAGTTTAGAAACACAAAAGCTTGATCACTAGAAACTCCGGGTCTGGTGAGTTTCTCAAAAATGTGACAAAAACTCGGGTCAAATCCAGATGATTGGACCACAAGTGATGGTCCACCTAGCAGGTATATTCTAACCTACCAAACGAACATGAAATCCAACCCTTTCAATTGATTTTCTCCACCGTGACAATTTCCTAATGCAAAAATCATATTATTTTACTGATCAGTGGACCACTCCATAGAAAACAATATATAGCCATTGATAAATAGAAAATAAAAATGTGGCTTATTAATGAATAGATGTGGCTGATTTTTGTATAAAGAAATCCTCATGGCTGGCCAAACCTGTTGGAAGGAATTGATATCGCAGGAACACCAAACGTTAGAAGTTACCATCTGGGTGGACGATAGCTTATGGTCCTAACCAGTTGGACCACGGGCTATAGTCCACCAAGCTAGTAAATTCTAACCTATCAAGTGATACATCATCCCACCCTTCCAACTGATTTTCTCCACCACAAGGATAACCTAGTACAAAAATCAGTTGTACGTATATCTACTAATCAAGTGGGCCACACCATAAAAAAATGTCTGGCCATCGATACTTAGAAAAAATAAAGATGTTCCATTCAATGCGTAGATGTAGATGATTTTTGCGTAAATAATGCCCATGGCAGGCCAAACCTATTGGATGTATTTGACACCGCACGTAGACCAAATGTTGGAAGTTACTAGCTGGGTGGACCGTTATGATCCAGCCGTTGGACCACAAGTTATATTCCACTAAGCAAATATATAACTGCCAATATTTCATTTACACAAGACATCCAATGCGTCCTGCCAATATTTCATTTACACATGACATACAATCCGTCCAAACGGTTGCCCGACCATGAGTTGGCTTATGCAAAAATCAGTGACATCCAATATTCATTGAGATTGTTATATATTAAAAAAAAATAATTATGTTGCGACCCAACATGCAGATAAAGAGACGGATGATTTTTCGTACTAGGCTATCCTCACGGTGGATCCAATCTACTCTACTGGAAGAGTTAGGTGTCACATTCACTTAAGATGTGGGAAATTATCCATAGTTTGCGGTCCAACTAGTTTGGACTTCATACCTCTCTGTCACAAACTAGCCTTGCCTTGTCCAGGCCATAGGCAGATTAGACTACTCCTGTTCAAAGATTGACCGGTTTCTTCGATTCTAATTTGCTTGAGCCCACGAGGATCATGCTTCTAGCTTATCGAAAGAAGCCCGTTCCTTAGTCTCTTCCCTTCCTTCTAACTTAGGAATGAGTACCTTAAATGAATTTTACTTTGCTATACCTTAAATCAGTCAAAAAGCTTATTGATTTAATTCATCCTATTTCATTTGGATGAGAGGGAAGCACTAAAGTCAACTAGTTATAGTGCTCCTGATTGCAATAATTCATAACAATCCATGGAACTTCTCTAAACTCCTCTCAAAGACTTTTCGAATCTGAGGTAAAGAAATAGATATAATTTTAAAATATTTAAAATAAATTTATTAAGGATTGATAAATGAGTCTACAACCCTTGAAATAGGAATACCAAGATTTGAAAGGAATTTATGAATTAAACTATAACTAAAACTCTATAAAATTCGTACTTACCATAAATAGTAAATTTTTTGTTTATAGTAAGTGGCCTGTGTGGCCTAACTACTTTATTTTTCTAATTTTTCTAAACACTTTTCATGTTGGACACAACTCCTAAAGCTTAATGGATGAAGAGTTACAATTAAACTAAAATTTACTGAAAATAGTAAAAATGAAAATAAATATGGAATTCGACCGTGGATATGATAGAATCTTGCAAATTTGACGTGAGTAACCAGGTTGGTTGGCTAAAGTAGCTTGTCATACCCCAAAATCATATACGGTATGACGAATAACTCAATCCGATTTGTGATGTATGTCTGTTTTAAGGTTCCAACGATCTTGATAACTTTTGCCTTTGATCAGGCCTTCTCTGATCCATCTTGAACATAAAAGTATCCACAACCTGCTCTACATCATCCATCAAACTTAATCATCTAGCTAAGTTAAATTCATCTTATGGACTCTGGTGTAAAAATCAAAATGTTGGATGATCCAACCAATCCTTTATTTTGCCTCTTTTAAAAACATAAAAACTTGTTGTTCCCTTTTCAAGCAAAGATGGGATGGATACAATTGCCTTACAAAAAGGATTCAATCAAGGGCAATTCAAGTGGTGCATGGAAAGATAAATAGATTAAATTGTTTAGGGGTCATTTGGCACCATGAATTTGAGGGGATTTCAAATCCATTTGTATGTTTAGCGGCATAAAGTAACTAGGGGTTTCAAATCCCCCAAAGAGAGTTTGAAATCAAAGTGAAAGCTTGGATTATCAATTGTCCATGTAAATCAATGGTTAACATCATTTGTTAGCCACTAACATGTGATCTTATGCTTGTGGCCCATTTCAGACTTAGAATTTCATTATTTTCGAGTAATTTATATATTTCAATGGGCTTATTATAACTATTGTGTCAAATATTATATACTTACACTAATTAGAGAGATTAAAGTTGATTTAGTAATTAAATTCAAATCACTATAAATCCCTATAAATTAAAGTGGATTATAAGGGATTTTTTTTTTCTTTTAAATTTTACACATGCACACACCCCTATACACTCACACGGTAGTGGAATTTCACCACCTATGGATACCTGAACCCTTGATCAGGTGTTGAAACTCCCCAGAGTCTACCACCAGAGGAAGAGTAAGAATCCAGATTATAGGGATTCTGAATCCAATGGCTAAACACAACAAGAGGATTTCAAATTTAGTGGGTTACAAATCCAGAGAGTTCCAAATCTATGCTCCCAAATAGGCCCTTACTAGACCTGTTTTAATGTAAATAATTTTGACCATTTATATTAAAGGTCATTGATAAAATGGTTGGTATTTGCCGGATTGGTATGAAGTTTGCATGGTGACCCAAGAAATACAATTTGGACCTAATAAACAATTTGGATGTGAATTAGATTAAGTGTCCAATCTAACTAGGAGCAGTATAACTTATACTGCTCTCAAGTCCAACAAGCCCTACAAGGAGGAGAGTTATTTCAATCCCACTTTGGAAAAGGGGCCCCACAGTGTTAATGTGAAATCCACTCCCACCATCAGGCATGTCACTTAACCTTAGTTCTAAGGCTTAAAAATCAGCTCCATCTGTTGTTGTTCAGTGAGTCACACAGTTCAAAATAATATACAAAGATTTTCACATGCAAGGATTTCCCTTGATGTGGCCCACCTAAATCACGGATTAGCTTATTGTCTTAGCTACATGCCTAAGTTCTCATGTGACATCAAGCAATTGGAGTAAATTACATATAATCATCACAATGGCCCATGTAAAAATCAAGAGTGGACGTCTCTTTCTCGACTGTTTCTGTGGCTCGTCTTAAAAACAAGTCAACTTGTAATTTTCTCTGATTCTAACATGGATTACACATATAATGATTACGACATGATAGACACGAAATATATAACACGAAATATATATATATATATATATATATAAAGCAACCACAGGTGCGCAGTAATATCCCTTGTTTTAAGTGTCAAGTTCAACGGGCATGATTACAAGTAAATGTCCACCAATAAATAACTTCCAACATTTTATGTGAATATAACAACCAGGCCGTATAGTAGGTTGGCCGGATTATGATAATCAACTTTGGAAAAGCTCTACATCATCTACTCATTGATTGGACCACACTTGTATCTCCCTATTTACCAATGTATGAACTATGTTTTATATGGCTTGCCCGCTTGATATGCAGATAAGACTAAAAATTATACCAGGCAATCCTCATGGTGATGCTAATCTCTTGAAAAGACTAGATGTTACATTTATTTAATACTTTAGAAGTTCTCACGCGGCGGACCATATGTTGTGGTTTAATAGTTTAAACTTAAAAACTCATCTTCTGGGAATATATAGCTGTTACGTGGGACAGGTAGTATAGATGCCCATTGTTGATTAGATGGGGCCCATCATAATGTATACGTGAGATCCATTCCAGCCGTTAGATATATAATCTCATGTTGGGCTCAAAGCCAAAAAATCAAACTAACCCATGCTTGAAGTGTGACTCACCAAGGAAATTCTTCAGATAGAGAAGTCCAATGTTGATTATATGCAATCCACTCTAACTATTATATGTTATATCATGTGGGCCACCCTTAGGAAAATAATTTGGAGGTTGATTTGAATTATGTAGTCCACCTGAATCATGGACAAGACTGATTTTGAGACAGATCTAACATAGGGTAACGTATTTGATGGTTTGGGTGAATTTCACATTACCGCTATCAGTGGAGCCTACCCAAGCTGCCAACATTTATTAACATTAAGTAATCCTTAATTTCTAAGCTGGTTCTACATCCAACCTGGACTGATTATTAGCCGGGCTTGAATTTGGATAGAGATCTTAGGATATACACAGATCAGATTACCCATTGACATCCCAAAGTGGGACCATGGCTCTTTATCCAATTTGTTATATGATGGTCCTACCATGACCCTTGATTGTACTAATCCTTTTATCCTATTGTTAAAATAATACGATTGTACAGATTGCACGTGGTTGTGTTGACAAATGGATGAAATAGATTCATCCCAAAATTCATTACGTTTTGCAGCTTGCTTACCAAATAGTGGGCCTGACCAGGGGTCAGTGAATCCTAGCCACTAATCAGGTGGACTCGAATAAGACGTAGAATCATCTGACCAGAATTGTCGTTTGTTCACATGATAGAGCCCACCAGATGAACGGTCCAATCTTACGTGGAATGAATGCTTAGTAATTAACTAAGCAAGATATTATCGAATGGATTTCCTGATGTGACTGGCAATCATATCTGTAAACTATTTTAGATGGGAATTAAAAGATGGATAGAGAATATATCATTTTTTTCTCTTTTCCCCCTTTTCTTACTTTTTTTTTTTTTTTTTTTTCTTTTTCTAAAATCTAAGTGAGGCATTTTCACCCTCGAGTGGTAGAGAAAGGCGTTGTAAAAGCAGAATGATAACAGCTTTAATGAAGAAAGCTAAGGTAAGGTGAGGTGTATGCACGTGTAAAGATCTGGTCCCTCAAAAGCTTTCGAAGGACCACGCTTCTGTGGGCCCCACCAAAAGTAGAGGTTGAATTTGGTTTTGCCTTGTGCTTCTTTTCCTCGGTTGGTACACTAATAACTCTCCAGATAACTTACTCGGGAGTCTCGGGTAATGATACAGAGGAGAGAGTCATGTGAGCCGTCAAGCAATCCACTTCCACCGTACACGTGGCCCGTGGAATAATCTAAAAAGTGGGATCTGACATGGATAGTCCACAGTATCAAAACAAAATTGATTGGACAATCCTAGCCGTCCAATGATTTTATAGTGGTCTATATTCATCAAGAAGAGTGGTCAAAATTCATTCATTGACACGAGGCTAGGATCGCCCAATCAATCTGCCTTTGTGTACATGACCCATGCGAGTATTGACCTTCTGCCAGATGAGGGCGGTTTAGGTGTGACCCGGGCCCGGGTAAAACCTTAACGGGTGTTACCCTTACCGAGGGGCCCACCTTGATGATGTGTTGTATATACACGCCGACCATCCGTTTTTTTCCAGCCCGTTTAAGGATGTTTTCCCAGACATTAAGCAGATCCATATCTCAGGTGAACCATACCACAGGAAACAGTGGTGACTCAACACTCGGCCATTAAAAAACTTGGTAGGGCCCACTGTAAACAGATCCGTAATGTTTATTTTCCATCCAACCCGGTGAAAGTGTCAACCAGACCTGGATGAAGGGACAATGCAAAGATCATATTGATCCCAAACTATTTTGGCCTACGAAAAGCCTTTAATAGTCATTCATTACTTTTTTGCAGTGGTGTGGTCCACCATAGAATTGAATATTCCTAATTTTTTGGATGACGTCCTAAAATGATATGAGAAAACGCATGGACAGCGTGGATATAAAATAAATTTATCAAGGTGGGCCCCACATGGTAAGTTTAACACCAACTCGGGTGTTACCCGGTGTTACCCGGGTAAACACGTAATCAACTCCCCTGCCAGAGCATCAATGTTAATGTACTTCACCAAACCATTTCCTCGGGAGTCCTTTTCACATGGGATAAAAGAGGGCGCACATGATCCTTCCGTTCCAAATATTGGATGGCTGGGATCTTCCCAATCCCATCGTACGGAAGAAACTCGATAAGGTTGGTGAGCTAAAAAGATCCGTTTCCGCACCGCCACTGCAAATGGAACCGATGATATTTCCTTTGGTACACACGCGGGCTTTTTGTATTTGTAATTTGTACAGAGAACTAAGGGCAGTATAGTAATTTTATCACGGACATTTATCATGGACAAAGTGTACTCTGGCTTTGGATGATGTCGCCTGGCTCCACTGGCATGGCATTTTCGTAACCATAGATCCTATCCATACACTTGGCATGTGTGATGAGATCCGAACCACATGTCTGTGGCTTCAGCCTCTGATCGGCCATCAACAAAAAATGAAATGATTTAACTATCCTAGCCGTGTACAAGTGGACCCTTTATCTCACTAAACACCAACCGTTGTTAATTTTGTCTTTTAGCGTCCAGTTGTCTGACCAATATTAGATGATTAAGATTATTCAAACGGTGTGGTTTTTAGACTATGATCCATTCGGCATTTGACCTATCAAATGAACGGATTAGATTTATTACATATATCCCACGTGTGAAGAAACGAAATGGAGGCGCGGTACGTGCCATGCCTCTGATGCACTGGATCCATTCCCTATTTGACGGTCCCTCATTCAAATGGACGGTGCATCTTGGACACTTTTTTGCGGCCTGGAGTTATCATGGGATTCGGTAGACGATTTAGTGGAGCCGGAAAAAGGGTGAGAGCCATCTTTCCAAATAACACGTGACTGGTTGATGTGCAAATCAGTTCCGCGCACATGAGATCCTGGACGGTGTGTATGTATAAAAAATCCTAGCCATTAGACAATCCTGTCGATATGATCTGTGACCGTTAAAGTGCTGGTGGAAAACGAAAACATTCACCGTTAAATTAGCAATGAAATAAATTGCAGAAGTAATCGATGGGATTGTCTCATGAATTTTATTTTAAAATATAACCCATCCAACAGGTTGCCATTACATGAATGGACCCGTTCGTTGCGTTACCATGCCACGTGTACTTTCGTTTTGGTTTTTTTTTTCACCATGGATGGATCATGCTTCTCGAGGACTTCTATTGGATCAAGCTGTTTTGACTATACAGCGTTTGTTTGCCACGAGTAAAAATTTTTTTCGCTTTTCATGCATTGTGATTGGCCCATATTTTCATTGACACTGGTTGTCATCATTACATGTTGTCTGGCTATACTGTGACAAGTAAGATACTTCTGCTTAGGGTAAACAGGAGATTTGAATGGGTAAGCAAAAGATTTGCTTTTATTTTTTTTGTTTTTTGTAAGTCTGTGTAACCTTGTCAATGGAAAATACATATTATGATGTGGCCTTGAAAATTTTCTAATAGGTGCATTACTGTAAATGTGGTGTGATTCTTTTTAGATCTGTATCTACTTTATTTATCATCTCATGCCCTAAATCAAATTCGCAAAATGAATAAGCACGTGGATGTATAATATATACATCAAAGCAAGGCCCACAATTAATAGCTTCACCTACGAAGTCGTTACCCACTTCAAATAATCCATGATCGCTCTTGTTAAATGAGCTTGGCAGGACTTCATTGAGCCATACAATTAAGTAATTATTGAATTATTAAAGTCTAACATAACAAAGCTTAGATTAAGCCATATTGAAGCGGTCTGAGATCAACCATGCAAAGGATATATGAAAATAGTTTGATCAAAATATCTACCGATGAATGCGCTCAGAGAGTTCGATCAGAAGAATTCGTTTAGACAACTACACGTGAGAAGTCTCGTCAAATTCAAAGTCAACAGTGAAATATGATTCAATCAAATCAAATCGGGCCACATTAGTGGTCGTAAATGGCGGCAAGTCATCATGCAATTCGTCTCATAAACATAAAGACTCCGGAGGACCATTGGATAGATGGGTACCCCGTTGATTACACATGAACCATGGATCAGATGATCATATCCATTTGATTACGGGAACGCGAAATGGAAAACCACTGATCGGATACCGGTGGTTTCTGGTCGATGATAATCGAAAATGGGCCGTCCTATCAGATGGTTAGTGATCGTAAGTGCGCCCACCCGGTCTTCATATGTATACCCGCACAATGATCAGGTGCGAATTTCCTGGGGGGAGGGGTAAGCGAGCCCACTTACCTTACAAAAAACCGTTGGGACAGTGGCGGCATCTATCAGATGCTGATCTCAACCATTAAAATAAGATCCTGCAAAGTAGGCAGTAAAAATGCAAATTTACTTTTTACCCTTTTCTCCGATGTGGATTTATTAATCGCATGTTTGAGATGCGTGGTATAACGTGGATTCATCTAGTCCAACAGTCTTTTTGTAATCATAGGTGGGCCTCTTGGGCTCCATGTAGATTTCGAAACAGACAATATCCTACCTCGCCCAATTGAGCGTTTCAAAACTAAAGTTCGCACGAAACTTAAGATATTCGCGAGCGGAAATGTAGAATGGCCAATCACAGGGCGTTTGTCCATTAGACACGCGTCAAGAATCCATGCCATTTATCTGATTTCAACCACTAATATTCCCTGTCCCATGATCAGGCTCATCCAATCAAAAGGTGAGTTATGCATGTATGAGGAAAATGTACAGCTTGAGTAATTCTCGTAGCCCGGACCTCATCAGAGGCCGGGATATCTCACGCACGTTCCGCACTGGCACGTGACTCCTCTATTCAATCTCTCCTCGCGCGAATGGCCTCAACGTCTCTTGGTCAAGCGACGGAGAGAAAATTTGCAACCTTATCGCCCCTGCATTTCAGTCGCGGGAGTTATTGATACTCCGGCAGACTGCAAACTTTCATACACATGCATTAAATTCACGAAATGAACATAATATAAATCAAAATAAACCGTTAAAATTGTAGAACCCAATTTATCTATCACAATAACATAAAATTAGATCGATCAAGTGATTGTAATATCTGTTCGTTCCAGCATTTCCTAATTTTTAATTACAACCGTCCAGTAGGTATGTCCACCAATCGTTTAGATAGGATATCACTTCGCAATTAATTTTTAAACTCTAACATATCTTACAGCATATTACACGATTTGGACCGTCTGATTACAGTCAGAATCATGTTTATACGCATCCCCTGAACCATCATGCTCCGCACGTGTACCAAAGTTTATTAATCTCAGTGGTAATCTCGTGAATATCATGAAATCAACGGCTAAACTAAAATCCCGTCTTCCCGGCATACCTAAATAACCCAAACGCATGCCTCCGTTGTAAACATGTGTTCTCCATTTCATCTCCAGAGGAAAGAGAAGAAAAAGAGCTTCGGAGTCGTTCCGGCCGAGTCGGGTGAGTCGAATCATGACTCGACGATGTTCCCATTGCTGCAACAACGGGCACAACTCCCGCACGTGCCCGTCGCGAGGCGGAGTGAAGCTGTTCGGCGTCCGGCTGACGGACGGTTCTATAAAGAAGAGCGCGAGTATGGGGAATCTGTCTTCCGCAGCGCATTACCACTCATCCTCATCAGCTGCGGCTTCTCCGAACCCTAGCTCCCCTTCATCCGATCCGCTCCGCGATCCGGCGCCGGTCGCGGGAGGATACGTGTCCGACGATCCCGTGCATGCGTCGTGCTCATCGAATTGCCGCGGCGAACGGAAGAAAGGTCAGGAGATCTGTTTCTCTCTCTTTGTTTGAATTTTTTGGATTTTTTTTAGAATAGGGTTTGTTGATTTTTTAATAATTCCATTGTTTTCTGATTATTGCTATATTTTTTTAATTAAATTTTGCATGGTTTTGGATTTCAGGAATCGCTGATTTATTTTTTCTGTTTTGGATCCTTCTTTTTTTTTTTTTTTTTTTTTTCATTTTCTGATTTTATTTTATTTCTTTAAGATTTCGTTCTGGTTGTGTTTATTTAAATTTTTTTCAATGGTTTTTTTTTTTTTTGGGAAATCTAACTGGTACCCGTGCATGATCTTGCTTATTATCGCTGTGCTCGTTGTGTTATAATAGTGATCTGGACGGCTTGTCTACTTGGCCGAACTATGGATGTTCCATGACCCCAAAAATCACCGGTTGGATGATGATCATAATCATCTGACCGTTTACATCCAAATGGATGGTTGGGAAGAATGCTTGTGACGTTTGTCATTGAACGGGAAAAACGTCCAGGGGTTGGACGGCATATATTACTTTTCAAGCAATGGCCCATGTACAGTGGGTCCACCAGATGAACAGTCCGTATCAGTAGGCTGTGTGCAAAGGATGGATGACCTTTTCTTATTTTTATTTCATTATTGTTGGATTTACCAATTCTTTATATATATATGAAAATCTATCCCATCAGTCAGATGCACCATTCCATGGTGGGCCGCGGGCGTACAAATCAAGTAAATCCATGACTTGGGTGGGCCACACCACATACAACAGTTGAGATGGGTTATCCTCCCATTAAAACATTCATAGTCATTTATTGGGCCCACCAAGATGTGGTTCACAAATCCAGGCCATCCATTGTGTGTTCCACTTGGATGAAGGGTCAAGCTAAGTTTCAGCCGCAATAAAAACTAAGGTGGGCCCCACCAAGTACTTTTATATGTTTTAGGCATGTCTTCACATAGTTTTAGATGGTATGGCCTACCTTAGTTCCATATAGGGCTGAATTTTGGCATATCCCATAACCTAAAGGGGACCCATCAAATGCATGGTGTTGATGTTCAACACACATCATGGCGGGGCCCACACAGCTCGACCTCATGGGAAGTTCCCATGAGTCAACCTCATACTACCATTTCCCACACACACACTCTATATATATATAGAGAGAGAGAGGCAGCATTTAATGGTGTTATATTGTGTTTGGATGCTGTCGGGATTCATCTCTGTTCTATATTCAGTTTTTCTTTTTTCTTTTTTTTTACACACGCGCACACACCTCACACACTCACGCTAGTGGAATTTCACCACCTATGGATACTCGAACCCTTGACTGGGAGGTTGAAACTCCTGAGAGTCTACCACCCGAGCAAGAGTAAGGACCCTGTTCTATATTCATTTTTAATTTGTCTTGAATGAGCTTTTAATGAACATGTTCAGATGTATGTATGTGTTTTGTTTGATTGAGAAGTTTGTTCCTTTGTACAATTGAAGAATTATTTATTGTGGTAATCCAATACGACATCATTTTAGTTCTCATCATTCTTCCCACAACCTAGACCATCCAAATCATTGACCCGATTGTAAATGGAGCATAACTGAAAAATTGCTCTCAGATGATGATATTAACTATCTGATTTTTCCTTTTAGATTTAGATCACTCACTGTTTTAGTTTTACCATCCATCTGATGTTCATTAATTGGATGTTCGAGATTGATTGAACAGTGTGATTTTAGTTATATGATCCATCCACAATAGGACCCACAATTTGGATGGTCTGGATAGCTGTATGTCAGTGCCACATGTGAGGATGAGTCACCAACATTTTTTTAAGGTGCAAAATTTACAGAGGAGTCCTCCATAAAGTTGTTCCCCTACATGGTTAGAGAAAATGATCTCCCTTGTGCCTAGGAATCTTGCTAGTGTAGTTCTCTTGATGAAGAGTAAAGATCTGATGTGCATCCAATACCGTTTAGTAATGGTGTTAACCCAACAATCCATGGACTGGTGCACTTTGGCAATTTATCTGGACCTTTGAATTAGTGGATCATCTCATAAATGAGTGATGGATCTGGATGTGCAATAAGTCCGTCACCTACACCTGGACCATTGCATTAGTAGACCATCTGAGATGAGATACCCCTGGACCATTGCATTAGTAGACCATCTGAGATGAGATACCCCTGGACCATTGCATTAGTAGACCATCTCGTAAATGAGCGATGGATCTGGACGTGCAATTAGTCCGTCACCTCTTAAGATGAGAGACCCCAACAGACACAGACCCAAAAGAAAGAAAAACAAAAAACAAAAACAAAAGCTATTTGGAAGTTTCTATATCCAATCCATGTTTGCTTCTTGGATGGGTGTGATAAGTTTATGTCAACAGTCTATAGAGTGTAGATTATATTTTTAAAAAGCAGAAACAACAAACTGTTGTGAGGTGAACACGTCAGCTTGTCCGGATTGATCAATGATTTTGCCAATCTTATCAGCCATAGGGTTGGTGCATTTGCTAAATTGTAGTGGATGTGCATTGAATCAGGTCCCTAATTTGTATATGAAATGAGTGATGGGTTCTCTAAATATCTTTCAGATAATTCATCCTGAACTGAAAGCAAGTAGCAGACATTTGTGTCTGTTCCCAGTTCATCTTAGAGGCATGACTTACTTCTGATGCTCTTTCTCCCTTTGGACAAATTCACATCATCACATGTATCTTTCACGATGTAGGTGTATGTCTCGATCCATCATGGATGCTCCTGTAAGTAATGTCCTATGTACCTCTTACAGTTTCCTCTTTTTCTTTTCGGGAGCGGGGCTGGTGTAAACTGATGGGAGCTCAGTACTTGGGAGATGATTTCTAACTAGTTCAAGAATTTAAAAACTGTTGCAATGATGTGTACTCTTCCAAATTGATCTGGAGATGATTTCTAATTAGTTCAAGAATTTAAAAACTGTTGCAATGATGGGTACTCTTCCAAATTGATCTGGTAGTTATCTTTCACTGCTTTTATTTGTTTTTCTACATTTTGAAGAGGACAAATTGATAGAAAATAGATAATGATCTTGGATGTGTCCTCCTCTCCTTACCATTCTTTTTAATTCTATTCTTTCCAATTTCATCAGTTTCCTTGGTTCATTCAGTCATGCTGCTAAGAGTCTTCATTTCTTACTAGCTCTCTTGATCTACAACCATTTAACATTCTCTATTGTTGTTTATTCAGTGTGATTTTGTTCTACTTTTTTTTTTTTAATGGATATTAGAACCTTACTTCAAAATTATGATAGGCATGTTATAGTTGTCACATTTGATTACATTCTAAGGACCCGTTTGCTAGACGCCTAAAGAACAATTTCATCTCATTTTAGTTAACAGTAATTATGTATTTGAGATCTTGAGGTCTAATATATAATTACTGTTACCTAAAATGAGATGAACTCATTTTTAGGCGTCTACCAAACGGGGCTTTTAAACCTTTTCTATCATTATTCAAAGAATTTGCAGGGTGGGGAGGACACCTTCCCTGGATTTTTGGTTTTGTAAGGTGCAAAAAAATTGATTTGCAAATCATGAGATTATCCCCATTATTGGTTGAAGACATGGATACACCTGAAAATCATAGGATCTTTCATGTTTTGCACAGTCCTCAGGTTTCAGTAGCCAAAAGGAGGCTACAAGGATATATATATATATATATATATATATATATATATATATATATATATATGGTACTCTGAGGTCGACCTCATGGGAACTTCCCATGAGGTCGAGCTGTGTGGACACCATTGTGATGTGTCGAACATCTACCCCATTAGTCAGATGCACCATTACATGGTGGGCCATGAGCTTAAAAATCAGGTCAAATCCATGACTTAGGTGTGTCACACCACATACAATAGTCGAGAGGGGTTACCCGCCCATTAAAACCTTCTTGATCGTTTATTGGCCCCATTGATATGTGGCTCACAAATCCACCCCATCCATTGTGTGTGTCCCACTTGGATGAGGGGTCAGACCAAGTGTCAGCCGCAGCCAAAACTCAGGTGTGCACCACCGAGTGCTTTTATATGTTTTAGGCATGTCTTCACATGGTTTTGGATGGCATGGCCCACCTGAGTTCTGTATATGGATGATTTTTGGGATATCCCATAACCTGAAGGGGACCTATCAAATGCACAGTGTTGATGTCCCACACATCACAGTGGGACCCACACAGCTCTGACCTCCCATGAGATCGACCTTATAGTACCATTTCCCATATATATATATATATATATATATATATATATATATATATATATATATATATATATTGATGAGGACATGCGAGCACCATACCAGAGGAGGGTTGAGCCAGTCTCCTTATGGCTAGACGACCATTACATGGGGCCCACTTGGCCCAATTCACATTCCTAACCACGTTGAAGGCCCCACGTGCATGTTCATGCATCTTTGAAGACCTGACACTGGGAAGATGCACGTGAGCTGCATATAGGAGCTTGATGGACACAATGATCGAACCGTTGGATCATCATCATCAGACATCTTGATTGTGGACCCCCATGGGCTACAAAATAGTTTAATTGTTTAGATTATTTACATGCTTCATTATGTTTAGTATAACTTATATTTGTGTTGACATTAGGGAGTTAGGAACAACTTTTAATTTATTAAGCGTCTGTATGTTGAAAATCTTATCTGAGAGTGTCTTTTTTGTAAAAGGTCTTTTCAAATACTATAAAAGAAAAGGATGGGTGTGTGAAGCCCTAATGCCATTATTTTGAAAAAAAAAAAAAAAACTTTGTGGTTTCTCTTCTTCATGCAATTTGAAGAATACTTTATGTGATTTGGAGTTTGAGTGTGGTGTGATTCCATTCCCCATTCAACGGAGGTGCAAGGCTTCCATCTATCATCTACTTTCTCTCTTCCTTTCTATCTAAAAGAGGTATTTTTTCAAAAACGCCATCTCTCTTCTTCCTTTCCTATCCAAAACCATCCAAATTATCTTTTTCTTTATCTTTTCATCATTCAACTTCAACCCCAATCGAAATTAACCATTGAAGACCCTAAAATCCTTTTCCTTCATCCAAAACCTTAATTCTCCTCTACTAATACCTAAATCCGTTATTCCCCTTAACCAATTCACACAATTTATTCGTAATTTTATTTTTTTCCCAAATTCTTAAAAATCCTAATTTTCCAAATTCCATATTTTCCCCTTTCTAACCCTAATCATAAAAACTACAGGTCAACTCCTTGAGTGTGGAACGTGTTTATGCTAAATTGGAAGTTCTATCTTTTCATCAGGTCTAGTTTTAATTGATTTATGTGATTTCTTAGCATGCGGGCATGTAATTTAAGTTAAATCATGTGTTCCTATGCAGTCGAGTTGTGTGGGCCCCACCATGATGTATGTCGAACATCAACACCGTGCATTTGATGGGTCTTATTTAAATTATGGGTATCCCAAAAATGAGCCGTATACGGAACTCAGGTGGGCCATACCATCTAAAGTCATGTGAAGACATGCCTAAAACATATAAAAGCACTTGGTGGGGCCCACCTGAAATTTGAATGCATTTGAAACTTGGTCTGACCCTGCATCCAAGTGGGACACACATAATGGATGGGCTGGATTTGTGAACCACATCTCGGTGGGCCCAACAAATGATTATGAATGTTTTAATGGAGGGCAACCCCTCTCAACTTTTGTATGTGGTGTGGCCCACACAAGTAACAGATTGACTTGATTTTTAAGCCCTAGGCCCACCATGGAATGGTGCATCCGACTGATGGGGTAGATGTTCGACATACATCATGGTGGGCCCACATAGCTCGACCTCATGGGAAGTTCCCATGAGCTCGACTGCATAGAAGTGATAGAACCTTTTCCATATATATATATATATATATATATATATATATAGTGAAATGCTCACCTGTGCACCCATTCTCACGAGAACTCGTGAGAACTTTTTGAGACTCATCTCACGTGATGTGAGCCCAAAATATGAACGGTTCATGTGATGCAGTGCCCCATGAAACCCCCAAGGCCCAACTTTTACCCCGATCCAAAACTCTAGTGAGCCATGGCAAACGGAAACAGTTTCCTCGCTTTATTTGCCTCTCTTTTTGTCACATCCCACCAGAGTTTGGATCAGGGTGAAAGTTGGGCCCCAGGGGTTTCATGGCACACTGCATCACATGGACCGTTCAAATTTTAGGCTCACATCACATGAGATGAGTTCTCATGAGAACTAGTGCGCAGGTGAGCATGGCTCTGTGTGTGTGTGTGTGTGTGTGACATCAGAAAACCTGAAAACTATAGTTCTCATGGATGCTAAAATGACCCTTTTTGTAAATTCCTTTTTTGTTATGCTTAAGCATATTATTCTTAGTTTCTTGTGTTAATTATCAGATCTGTATTGAAAAGTTCATGTTCTAGGTAAAGATGATATTTCTGTTGGGACAATAGGCACCTTATGTAAGCCAGAGTCCTTTTTCTACCCTTACTACCTTATACGTAAGCCAACGTCCTTTTTCTATCGTTAGTCTTTAGATTTTTAATTTCTTCTGGGACAGTGGTATATTACTTTGTGAAGAATAGTTGAACACACTAAATACTGGATCTTTGATGGGGAGATGAAGGTGAGCATTTGGCAACTCTTATCTAATCCAGTAAGAGCTCTAATAAAAGCTAGAGAATTAGATCCTTTTGTTCTATAGCTCTTATTTTACAATAAGATCGTTTGATAAATTCACTTTTTTCATAACCGAAAGAAGTTCTTATTTGAAATAAGTGTCTAGTAAATCATTGAAATGAGAGTTTTTTCTTTTATTTTTTAATTTTTTTAATTTTTTTAAATAGTCAATTATGCGGGGCACACCTTTAATGTGGACCATCCATCATGCATGGCCCAACTTCGAAGTGGGTTGTCTATCATGCAGGGACTGCCTTGGTGTGGGTAATTCATTGTTAGGGATTGACATTTAATGTTGACCGCCCATAATGTGGGGCCTACCTTGATATGGGTCTTGTAAGGCCCACCTTGGCTGTAGGCCGTCCATCATATCAGACATTGGATTCGATCGTCCATTATACGGAGCCCACCTTTAATATGGACCATCCATCATGCGAGTCCCAACTTCGAAGTGGGTCATTCACTGTTAGGGACCGACCTTAAATGTGGACTCTCCATTATGTGGGGCCACCTTGATGTGGGTCATCCATCATGCGGGTCCCACCTTGGATATGGACCATTCATCATGTCAAACATTGGATGTGGATCATCCATCATACGTGGCCCAACTTCGAAGTAGGGAGTCCATCATGCCAGACCGCCTTGGATGTAGGTCATTCATCATTAGGGGTCAACCTTTGATGTGGGTTGCCCATTATGTGAGGCCCCCCCTTGATGTAGGTCATCCATCATGCGAGGCTTGCTTTGATGTGGTCATTTATCATTAGGGGTCAACCTTTGATGTGGATTGTCCATTACATGGGGCCTGCCTTGATGTGGGTCATCCAGGGGGCTTGGATGTGGGTTGTCCATAGGGGTGTACATCGAGTCAAACCGAGTCGACCTCAGCTCGAACTCGGCTCGGCTCGGCTCGGCTCAGTTCGGCTCGGTCCTTGAGCTTGACTGGCTAGCTCGGCTCGGTTTGGTCAGTAGCTCGGGCCAGCTCGGGCAGAGTTTGAGCCGAGTTCGCTATTGAGGCATTTTTCACAAACACCTGGACTGCACCTTCAAAATGTCACTGTATTTGAGATAGCAGCAATGGTTTTATAGGTATTTTATCAAACACCTTCTAAGCAACATAAAAATCAAGAAAAAAGGGTGTTGGTTTCATATACATACCTTCCTTGCCACCAACCACACTTCTTTGAGTCATTTCAACAAACACTTGGTGAGCAACATCAATATCAAAGTAACCGAGTCACCGAACTGGTTTGATTCGAGCTAGGTTTGATCCGAGTCAAGTCGAGCTGGGGCCAGCTCAAACTCGGCTTCGAATCGAGCTTTTTCAAGTCGAGTCAAGCGAGCTAACCGAGCTAGCTCGGTTCGTGTACACCTCTAGTTGTCCATCATGTTGGACATTAGATGCGGATCATCTATCATGTTGGGGCCCACCTTTAATATGGACTGTTCATCATGCAGGGCCTAACTTCGAAGTGAGTTGTCTATTACGTGGGGCCGGCTTGGATGCGGGTCATTAATTGTTAGGGGCTGACCTTTAATGTGAACCGTCCAGAATATGGGGTCCTCCTTGTTGTGGGTCATCCATCATGCGGGGCCCACCATCAATAATTATTGTCCATCATGCAGGGCCCACCATCCATTCATTGTTAAGGGGCCAACTTTTAACATGAACTGTCCATAATGTGGGGCCCATCAATAATAATTGTCCATCGCATGGCAGAGAGAGAGAGAGAGAGAGTTATTAAGTAAATTTTCCTTCCCTAAAGAGTTAAAGAGATAAAACTCTTATCTTACCAAACAATCTAATTTTGATAAAAAGACTTAATTTTTTAGAAATAAGCAAATAAGCTCTTATTTGTAGAGATGCCAAACGGCCCTTTCAAATGAACTACGATTAGGTAGATGCTATAAAGGAACCACCAACTATAGAACTTGCGAATGCCTTTGGCTGGTTTTTTTTTTTTTTATTGTGGGGGTACCTAGACGAGTTTATATCACCTCCTCCTGTCCAGTTGTCCTTGGGTTTTTTTACTGGACAAAGTGTTGACCCTTCCTTTGGGATCGAAAAGTGAGCTTGGGACTTTTGGGTTTGACATCTTTCGAATGTTTGGTTTGAATGTTGTTAATGTGTGGAATGGGTTGTTAGATTCATTGGAGATACATCTTGGATGAGGGCTCAGTCGCATAGTTTGGAATTTGAATCTTGAAATACTGTTGCAGGTCTTGCTTTGGCCTTGGTGATGCAAGACAGGCCCATGTGTTGTCGGGTCCACGTGATGGATTGTTTTAGGACTTTAAATAAGTCTTGGCCTTTTTTTTTTTTAGGAAGATAAGTCTAGGCCATTTTCACCCCTCCAAAAGGATTGCAATAAAAATCCATTTTTTTCTGGAATGTTCTTTTAAATCTTTGATCTCCTGACCCCAAAACATTTACAACACATCATCTGAAACCTACCCATACATTTCAGTCTCATAGGCAAATGGTATATTCTGCTAGACAGATTTAATTTGCTTCCAGTTCATAACAAGAGAATATAAGGTCCTGATGCATCAGAGCATGACTAGCGTCTTGTTGCAACAATCTGGTACAAGCAGGGGCCAAGCGATCAGAGTAATCAAAACTATTGGCCCCAGCATGGATGGTGGAGGCTCTTTAAAAAAATTCCAGATTTAATGATCTTAGTGATCCAGCACCTAACCTTTTTCTGGATGGTTGCTGAATTTCTTCTTAGCTGTGTGTTTGTAGGTCCTCATCAAAATATTAGATTCTTCAAACTAAGCAGATGTACCTAACCATTGCCCCCATTTACATAAACTGGTATAATTCAGGACACTAATCATGTTCTGATGCATCTGGACCTTATAATCTCTCTCATAGCAGTGGTTGCACTGTTCTGGATTTGCTAGTCAGCGATCATGAGTGAAGAGATCTGGACTTGTAGTATTCTAGGAATCACCTATAGCATTTATCGATGACAGAAAAGAAAAAACCACGGTTATTGCTTCTATCCCAGTGTGAATCAACCGTACGCCTACTTTATATTCTTTCTTCGCTTCATCTAATGAGGGCATATCCTTTTATGTGAAAAGGTGAGATGTTGTATCAAAACTGGTTGGTAGTTTCCTGCCATATTTCTACCTTCAACAATTTCTCTCTATTTATTTAGGACTTGATGGAGTTGTTTTCATAAATTGTCCTTGCCTAGTTAATCAATTTCTTATCTCAGGTTTAGGGAGAGAATGGAAGCTGAAGTAGCCTGGCCCTGAATCTGCTTTTCTTGTGCTGATTGAGTTCTAAAGCTAGGGGTGCAACACAGCCAGGGTGGGTTGGGTTGGGTTGAGGATCAACCTGAGCCCAATCCAACTAGGGGTGTCAATGGGCCAGACATGGGCCTGAAAAATCAAATTTTTGAATAGGGCCAGCCTGATGACCCAGTCCGAAACAGTTCAAAATCTGGGCCAAGACCTACCACAGGCCAGGCCTGGCCCGTTGACTGCCCTAAATCCAACCTCAAGAGGACCCAACCTGCAGTTGGATTTTTATGAAACATAGCGGAATTTTGAAGTTTTTTTGAAAAATCCAAATTTAAGTAATCCTGGGATCCCCATTTTCCCTCTTTTTTTTTTTAATTGTCTCATATTTCTGGATCCAAATTTCCAAATGAACAGTTTAGATTTTACCTGAACGAAGAACATGTGTGATGTAAAAACTAGAACCGTGTTGATGCTGTTCTTCCAACATAGGAAGTCTCTCCCCTATCTATCCCAGGTATAGGACAGTGAGACCTTCTCAAGTCAGCCCTCAATGTCGGATCAAGGGAGATGAGGGTACAAGCCAAGTGGATCCCACATGTCACATGTGTGGAAATGGATGGAGGGAGCTGAGAGATGGAAGCTCTCTCTCTTTTTGCAATTCACACCATGGGAGGCGTCCAAGCTTTCTTTTCTTTTTTTTTTTTCTAGGGCTCTCTCCTCTCTGAGATAGGATCTATTTTATGAGTGGTTAGGGTTTGAGAGCAATCTATTCCATTTGGACCCTAGGTCATCATGATCTACAGCTAAGATCATAATTATCACATCCACATACCAGTGGATTGGGCTCACATTGGTTTCCCAGGGCACAACTCCACCTGCAACCCAAAGTCATCCATACTCAACCCAACCCAAACCAACTGGATCCTAATGCATGTGATTATTCCAAACCGACCTAACTAGACCTGAATTTGGTCAACTGAACTCAACCTGAATTTGAACCGGGTTGGTCTTTTCCAACCCGAACACAACACAAGGACCTTGACAACCCAAAGCTATGAATTGCAATTCTTCATGCTTCTTTTCTTTCATACATGATGATTCCAATCTGACTATTGGATGTGAATGGTTTTCAGGCATCCCTTGGACAGAGGAGGAGCACCGCATGTTTTTAGTAGGTCTGCAGAAGTTGGGAAAAGGTGACTGGCGTGGGATAGCACGAAACTTTGTTGTGTCAAGGACTCCTACACAGGTAGCCAGCCATGCACAGAAGTATTTCATCCGCCAGGGTAACTCAACCAGAAGAAAGAGACGCTCAAGCCTGTTCGATATGGTTCCAGATATGGTGGGTTTTCTGCTTTTGCAATATCCTGATTGGAATCGCTGTTTACACCCCACCTGTTTGATAGATTAATGTTTTGTATGTGTTTGTGTGTTTCTGTTTATATAATAGTACAACTTGCTACTACTGTATTATCATCATCAGTAAAAAGGTTGTATAAAGGGCCCTGTTTGGCTGCCACTTGCAAAATGAGTTCTGGGGGGTGCGTGAGGATTAAAAATGATCTTGATAACCAACAATCATGATCTCTAATGCTTAATTACAGTTAACTAAAATGAGATGAACTCATTAGTGGCACCCAAACGGGCCCTAAATAGAAATTCATTTTTGTTATTTTTTTAGAGCTTAATTTCATCAACTGTCACTCTATGAAAATATTGATCCCTCTTTTTATTATTATTTTCATTAACATGTTTTTCTTTTGTAATTTCATTTTCAGTCTATGGACCCGCTGCCAGTGCTTGAAGAACAGTTCTTGGCCCGTTCTTCTCCGGCTGGTGAAACTGACGACATAAACCTGCTCCCCTCTTTAAATCTCTCTCTTGATCAGGAGTGTGAACCCATGGAACCAACTTCAAACAATGCCTCCATGGACCCTGAAGAACCTGCCCTGTGCAGCAATTTTCCACCAATGGTTCCGGCACTCTTCCCCACATATCTGACTGGTCCATTCACATTTTGGCCACCGAACCTGGGCCCAATTGGAGAAGAGAGGGGGGAGACGCATAAGGTCCTGAAGCCGATCCCGGTCCTCCCCAAGAATCCCGTACATGTAGATGAGCTTGTGGGCATGTCAAAACTAAGCCTGGGAGAGGCTGCTGCAGGCCGTATAGAGCCATCAGAGCTCTCTGTAAAACTGCTCGGAGCTCAATCAAGGCAGTCGGCATTTCATGCGAACCCGACAGCTGGGGGCTCAGATTTGAGCCCCAACGGCAATGTAATCCATGCACTTTGAGGTAGAATATGGGAGGGCTGCGTATATATCTTTTTTTCTTGCTGATCTTTCTTTATTTTATTGAATCTTTACAAGTAGGAGGATATCTTATCCCTGTAAGAAAGGTGTTATGTTAGGGACGTGGTTCTCCTTTTAACATATGAACTAAAGTTTATTAATAAGCGATTTCTTTTGCAGAGATGATTGGGTATTTATTTTAGAGGCATTTTGCATGGTTTGCCTATTCTCGTGGACCGACCGCACGTTTCAGTCAGTGGGGTTCACATGCTGAATCAGCAAATCAGCTGCCAAAATCAGTTAGGCAGGCTTATTCAAGCCTTACTTTGAGAAGGTAAGAAAAGGGCTGACACGACCTTTGGACAATCAAGGCCATTTCGAGTCGGGCCTGTCCATTTGTTCCATACGACACCACTGGCAGGCTTGGGTGCAAAACTCATGCCTGTCACATGATCCTAACCCCTCGACTGTCCCAAGCCATAAACAGGATTGTGAAATGCTGCTTTAGAAATAAGCAATTTCATGGTGGGGGCCAACAGGAGCTGTTTCAAGATGATGATTTCGCCTACTATTTTCTACTCTCAACATGATGATGATATTTTTCCCAACCCCATTTGTTCTAAACTGTATATTTTTCATGTTTTAACTTGGATGGTTATGTTCATCCAGGAAGGTATGAACAGTTTAGATTGAAGCATTTAGAGAGTGAACAGCCACATCTAAATATATACGAGTGTGGGCGGCACATGCCACCAGCGTGAGGAGTGAAGCGGTTTGCAAGACCTGGAGAGATGTGGGAATGGCACATGCAGCATAGAAGGAGACAACTGCCTAACGCCGTCTATGCAATGGGCCTAACTGTGGGTGGAGGATACCTAAAGTAGCTCTTTGATTTTACTTTTCACCCTCTTGATTAGTTAAACGGTTATAGACACCCTTTTGATTAGTTAAAGGTTATAGACAATCCAATGATGAAAGGAATAAGATAACACTGCAGAAGAGTTTATTTTTAATTTATTTTTATATGAGTCCCATCATATAAACACAGCCAGTTTGGAATTAAGGATTAGGTGGTATGAAATTACGTTTGGTCTAATGTAAATTCCATCCCATGTTAGGAATCAATTGGAAGGATTGGATTAATCCAGGTATTTAGCCTTTTAGTTGTGGCTAAAGATTCAATGGAATTTATGGTGGAATTCAAAATCACTACATCTGTGGGTCCCACTTTAATCCATCCATATGCATCCATTACACATGACACTCAAGTTGCATATGAATATAGGCACCCAGCATCAGTTGTGAAGTCTGGCTTGTTGATTAGAATTCCAACATCTACCAAATGTTTGTTTCATGTAAAACAGTGTTTTTCTTCAAGGCAGACTTCAATCCCTAATGTGGGATTAGCCTGTCAAAATACCATGTTATTTCCAGACATGTAATCATAGTATGATAATGATGTTAATTCCATCTAATGCAGTTCAATACCACCTAATCCGCCGTAGGTTCTTCGGAAGATGACCGTAGATCCGAAGGCAGAAGCCTGACGTATGCTATAGCAACATGTCATGATGTATTATCCTAACAAGCCTTCTTTGGTTGTGTGGCGTAGATGTCTAAATTACATAAATGCATTTACATTTGGTTTAAATTCCTTCCAAAATCTAAAAATAATGAACAATCGAGGGTCTAATCTAACAACAATGGCTGATCAATGGCTAGATTTAACAATAATGGATGATCAACAGTTGGATCTAAAAATGGTAGATGATCAACTGTCAAAACTAGTGACCATTTCACACAAGGGGATATTCATGGTGTGGCCAACCTTCTGCGTGGGCTATATATGCCGACCGTACTCACAGAGATGTTCCTGGTGTTTGTTTTTTGCTATTAGGATTGGCCAAAATATGCTAGCTCTACATAAAATGTTTCCATCCCATGGTCTAATCACATGATTGTTCAGATGGTGTGATTCATCAAAATTCTCACGTTGGTCCACCCATCTTTGAGTCCCTAGATGGACGGCCCAGATATAGCACAGATAAACCTAGTGTCCCAGGAGAAATCATATCACTTCTTTTGATTCATGTACAACTAGCATTCATCATGATACTACTAGATTGCGATATATAGTTTAAGTGATCCAAACATACTCAACAATGAAAATCACAGAAAATTGTGATTTAAGGTAGATAGGCCAAACACGCCGTTTATTCTAAATAATAATAATAATAATAATAATAATAATAATAAAGACAATTTCTAGGATGGAAGTAGTTTTTCATTTATGAAAACCTGCAATTTTAGAAACTTTCATTTCAAAACAGAACATTGGAGGGCCATCCAACTTGGCCTATGAGGCAGAAACTATATAAGAATGCATGGTGGATATTGCTTGGTAACCTAGCAAGGTTGTTTATTAGGTTAAGATCTGTGGTTAAGATGGACAATGTGAATATTAATTATGTTTAACTCAAAGAAAATTATTGTGAAAAATGCATCAGTTCTGTTTTGAAAAATAGTTTTGAGGCTAAAGATCACTGTTTGCATTTTTCACATATTTCTTAACAGGTGGCAGCTCATTCATCCTACCCATGTCATGAATATATTTTAATCAAGACCGGACGAAATTATGATGCCGTGGAAAATGGATGATATGTTAGAATTGAGGTAAGAAAAAATAGAAATCAGCTCGAATCATGTTGTGAATGTTGCTACTGATGGTCGAATTGGTTCACAAGAGAGTTGCCGGTAAATCGGCTTCCAAGATGAATCAAGCCTCATCTCTCAATTAAGAGAATGCATCCTATAACTTACAAAACCAAAGAGAACACCCACTGAATACTCACAACACACAAATTAACCATACTTGCCAAAAGACAATTTTTAAGTGAAAACACAATTTTATCAAACATCACTTTTGTGGGGCTCAATAAAACACAGAGGGATTTTTAGAAGAAGATAGACTTTGATAGAACAAGTTGAGGTTATTCTGAAATGAGTCAGGGTTGGTTTTTTGTTTTTTTTTTTTTTTTTTATATACACCTAGAAGGTATACTTTGGGAGCTGAACATGGTTATTCAGTCACACTAAACAGATACACACCCTCTTATAATTAGTCTCATGCCTTTCTTGATGTCACTTGATTTGTTTGCAACTTCCACCATCATTTGAATTTAAATTTGCTTTTGATGGTTATTCACCAATTGGCAAAAAATACACATTATTTTGAAATTTTCATAACGCTAGAAATAATATTTCTAATTGAATGCCAACGCTTTCTTAAATCTACACTCACACCACATTGGGATTTCACCACAATGGGTACCTGCACCCGTGACCTCATGTTGAAACTGATTCTGTCTAACATTGAGTCATGGAGTGAGACCCTTTCTTAAATCTACTTGCTTTCACTTGTAAGAACTCATCTGATGGAACCAGAGAAATTGAAGGACGCGGATTGTGTCCCCCCCACCACACGATGGATTACTGTCCGGGCAGGGCTCTGTGAGGCCCACTGTGATATAAGTGGTTTATCCACGCCATTCATTCCTTTTCTCAGATTATTTTAAGTTGTGATCCTAAAAACGAAGAAGGTCCACAACTCCAGTGGACCACGCCAAAGGAAGCTGCAGTGATGATGACATCCACCGTTGAAACCTTTCTAACGGCCACTGTGATGTTTTTTTTACCATCCAGCCTATTAATAAGGTCATGCAGACGTGCATGAAGTGAAAACACAAATATCAGCTTGATCTAAAACTTCTACAGCTTCCAAGAAGTTTTTAATGATGGACATTCAATCCCCACTTTGTGGTCCACTTAAGATCTGTACCTGCCTCATTTTTTGGTTCATATCTAAAAATGATCTGCGAAAAACAGTGAACGGCGTGGATAAAACACGTACATCACAGTGGCCCCACGGAGCACTGCCCGGACGGATTACGTCCGGCGGGGGTAGGACGCAATCCGCGTCCAGAAATTGTAACCCCACTGAGTGGTTTGAGATACACCCTCCTCAGATTCTGCTAAATTCCAGATAAATGAAAGATATGCACGTCTTTCACCTTGAAGCGATTGAAATGCAAATCACCTAACTGTTAAGCCATTTCACTCATTTCATGGCTTTATTCATAATGTGATTATTGCCACATGCTTATTGGTAAGCTTGCGCCGCCTCATCCTTTCCGTCCAACTCAATTTTAAAATCTTCTACGTCTTATCATTGCATTATTTGAATCACCAATTAAAACTTCCTAGAGATCCAAGAATTACAAATGGCTCCCTCAATAATGCACCATTGTTTAAGCAAGTTTTATATACATGAATATGATTGTAGCTGATGGTCCACATCAAATTAGGTTATCCATGTACTATTACCCTATTTCTAATAGCCCATCATCAATCTGTACCTTTCATTTATTTGTATAACTAAGACTAAACCATGGTGTAAAAATCACGCCAATCTGATGATCCTAAGCATCCAATCAATATCATGGAAATTAGACAACTAAGATTGAGCAGATAAACAAAGTAACTCCAATCATCATTTCTAAACATATATTGGATGGATCTCACTCTGTATTGCTTATGATTTCCAAGTAGTACTTTAGTTATAGATGATTCTAACCATATGATCAATGGCCCATAAACAACGAAAAGTTATAACAAATTGACCCCATTTAGAGGGTTAGGATCATCCTATTCGTGTGATTTTTGGGCCATGACTTGTTTCAATTGGTACCATAGAATGAACCGTCCATATTAAAGGGTGGACGGCTCACATGATACTCAAAAAAGGTTTGGGATACGTTGGCAAAACCATTTCTTATGGATTCATTTCCTGAAAGAGGACAGAACGGTATACTCTGGTTTTTAGCCCTCCTCCCTTTTTCCAACTGAACGTAGACGGTCGCCGTATTTTTCATCCTAACAGTCCATTTGCAGGACTCCAATTTAAAGGATCGGTTTATTTGGTCAATGATATTTTTAGAACATGGTTAATCCAAATTGGGGTACAACATACCAACGGTTTGGATTGCTGATCAACTGCCCCACTTTTATCATCTAAAAACCAGAGTACGCTATTGGTATCCTCGGCCCAATGATCTTATTATGCTTCTTTTATTAAAAGGCTCTTTTATGGAAATGATTTAGTACGTTTCAAAGGCTATAACGTGGCTATTTCTGCTCTAGAAATGGACGGTCCACATCACATTACATTTGGTAGGCTTATAATATGAGAAATAAAGGTCTACTGGTTTTAAAAAAATGTGTGGAAACAGCTAAATGTTAACACGTCGTTTGGTTAAGTGGCCCATCCTCTATAGGAAAATATTAAATGTTTTCAGCATTCGCTATCATAAATAAAAGAAGCGGTCGTTATCTTAGGGTTTGTTAGGCCCACACGCTCCTTGACACCCACCTTATTGTATGGGACACATCTGACCCGTGCATAAAGTGGGGCCCATCACGAAGATGACTTGGCAAAAACAGTGGATGGCTTTCAGAAGAAAGTGCCAATGGTCCACCACATTCGTGTGGCCCACCCAATGAATTTACATATGCAGATTACCTGCAAACCCCTGATACAGTCAGAAGTTAAGTGGGCCCATCTATGATGTTTCTGAGGAATCACTCCGTCCATCTGTTTTAACAGCTCATGTTAGAACATGAGGTAAAAATTGAGATAGATCCAACACTCAAGTGGGCCACACGATAATAAACAGTGGGGTTTGAAAGTACACTGTTCAAACATTTGTGGAGCCAGTGGGTTTTGGATCAAGCTAATATTTCTAGTGGTTTTTCAGTTCATCTGAGAGAATAACCTTGGTAGCAGAGGTTATCGAGGTTTTAACTGTAGTCATTTTCCTTCTCAAGGTTTTTCCATGGTTTGGCTTTCTTGAGTTTTGAATCCACTATATTTTTATTTTATTTTATTTTATATATTTTTTTGTGCATTTTAACATAAGGGGGCAAAAGGAATAGTCTTGATTATATATCGAATACATTGCAGTGGGCCCCACCTAGCTTCTGACAGCAGGTGGCAGGCAATGCTCCTTCTGAATTGACCAGCCTGATATTCCAGCTCATCTTCACAGTGGACCCTACCAAACACCTCAGATGTCTCATGTAAAGGGTGCATGTGGGGCTAGAAATCTCTCATTATCTATAACAGTTACTTGATACGCTGGAGGATTACAAGCTCATCTTCAGGCATTCAGAATTATACACGCGGCTTATGTGAACTCAAATTGAACCGATAAAATTGTGGGACCCACTGTCTCTAAGTCAGGGTCCCAAAATCAAATTGGTGGATGAATCCTAACCTCTGATTCAAGGATAGATACTTGTTTGTTTAAATAGGATAGTTGGATGTTTATGTCTTTAAAGGTCCAATAAATATCCATCAATTTCTATAGTTAGATGATCAAATAAGCCTAATTTCTAGGACATGATATATTCCTAACCTCTGATTCAAGGACTGTTAAATTTGGCTTGCTTGTATGCCACACATGCAATTTCTAATTCCGTACCTCCCTAGCATTTATCTCATTCTGTCGCAATATCTAAATGCTTCTATTTTATATCTAAATCATTATCATTAGCATTATCATTATTGGTATAAGTTTATAGCCGGATGCTGACCATATGCAACCTTCCTTTTATGTGGGAGTGGATTTAGTGATTATCGTGTAATATCAAACTTAGCGAGGCTTTGACATGGTGTTATTTCATTAGCAAGCATACACTTGTTAAAGAAGAGTTCAGTGGGTATTTAGACCGGACAATCTTTTGAAAGTTGGACGACTCCTCTCTAAGAGGCATCTGCATGCCAATTTCAGCTGCTATTGTGAGGTTCCGTTGGAGAGGTGATGCTAGTGATGGGAAAGAGGCTTTGGGGTTGTTCGATAGTTAGGTGTCAGTTTTCAATGGATCGAAGCAGCAACGTTAGGGATTTGCCAGATGTGTTGATGACAACAGTTTTCACAAAGGCCAGAGATAGAGATTCAAATCCGAATTGCCCAATAGAAAGAATAAAAGATGAAAAATCATAGTCTCATATCACAAGCTCTAATACCATAATAAAATTAAGAGGAAAAAAAAGAAAAAAAGAAAAAAAGAGCTGAATTATTAAAGAATTTCTTATAATCCTGAATTTATATATAAGAAATTTTCCCAGTATGAAATAATATAATAAAAATAAAATCTAACAAAAGAAAAAATATAAATAAAGAAATTAAGTATTTTAATAATATACACATGAAAAATGAAATCCTTTCTAATAGAAATGGCAAGACGCTCTATCTTCACAAAGTTCAATATTAATCTCCTCCCTTTTATGGGAGTTTATGACAAGAAATGAGAGTACAAAAGTCTCACATATGCAATACAATAAATTATTACATAATTCGGCCACAATCAATTGCTTTCTAATAGTCTAATATATAGGTTGATACAATGAACAAGAATCTTAGAAAATCAATAATATAGTATTAAAATAAGGGAGAGGTTTATGTGTCAACCGTAACTAGTTGACGTCCAAAACCTGTACAATAGCACACGTGGATGAGATCCAACGATTCTTGATCAGCTGGGACCTACAATGGATGATCCTAACCCTTCAAGCAAATATTTTAGCCCCATTGCATACATATATACCATTAGTTATCTCCATATTAGGAGCTGGATTGTCCGTTCAACGCGATTTTTCAGTAATGGACACTCCATATTGGGGTCATCTGATGAACGGCCCAGCTCTCATCCATATGTACTGGTATTTGGATGTCTTGGAAAGAGTTGGTCCCGGAAATTGAATCACATGAATGTGAGCCTGCGATGTACCTAAAATGCATACAAGCTAATTACTTTTTAATTGCAGGAGTGACATTACATCAATGAAAATGTCATTTCATGTATATTTTTTGTGAAATCTGTAAGTTAAAAACATACTCACATGCATCTAGAAATTACTATGTACCACTTTCATACCTATAAAACTTATGTTTTGGATGGTTATCCTTTGTTGTTTATGGTGTGTCCCACTTGATGATTAGATGGACTAATTTTTAGTCTTCCTATTTTCATGGTGAACCACCCTTGGATGCCATACAAACACCATGGTGGGGCCTGGATTAGCCAATTGCAACAAAATCTTATCTCCAACAGTTTGAGAGGAAGTGGGCCCAGGTATAACATTTTAAAATTAAGATTATGAAATTGATGGGGTTATTTTCCAAGCATTGATCATTTATTAGAAATATAAGAGGTTGATAAAAGGGATTGTAGCAATCATGCACAAATAGATATTATGAAATTTGGCCATTTTCCAATATTAGAATAAAGTCAAAAAAGATTCCATTTGAGCTTTGATAAAAAGATTTCAGCTGGGCTTCAGAATTCAAATTGACCAACTAATGGTTTCATTTCAAAATAATGGCTTTTCCCTCGAGATTTTTAAATGATTTGACTAGTACTTTGGAGATTTAGAATAATTTTTCTTTTTATTGTAATAAAATTTTCACCTAATCTATGTTAGATCTAACAACTCCAATGGTATTACGTGATAAATTGATAATAATATTTCAATAAAAGACTAATAGAATATCTCTTCAACTTGATAATTAAATTTGATCAGAATCTAAAAAGCCACAAGCTAAATAATTGAAAAATATTTTAAAGATTTTCATGATATATATAAAACACTTACCTATCAATTTCACCAACTCATTTAGAACATAAAACCCAAGGTCATATAAAACTCATGCATGCCACACCATTCCAACAGTAGGGATGAAGACAACAGACGCTATTATGGGGTGACATAGATGTTTATATGCCACCTAACCTGTTCACACCCTACAATAAAGGTGAAGGGAAAACTAATGTAGAACCCTGGAAGGTTTTAATGGCATGTCTTCTTTACCCTTTATTCCTTAAGCTATGTTTCACTTGAGTTTTGTATTAGTTCGATTTTTAAACCAACATCCTAACATGATTTGTCTCAAATGATGATAGAAGGGACGTCTGGCTCCATGCTCTCTCAGTAGGCATGGGCGAGGATGGACATGTGTCGCCAGTAGGTGGCAAATCGCAATAACATAGTTGGAATGATTTTGATGGTAATGCCATAGGTTGACCAGGTTGGAGCAGGACCAATTTGGACGGAGCACCTACCAAAATGGGTGGATCAAATCAAGTTCTAGGAAAGGATCCATTTGAGACTTATCATGCTATATTTTTCTATGTATCGTTGAATAAGGGGATTTTACTATCATTGCTGGTTCGACCAGGCATCCAGGACCAACCAGATTAAAATCTGGGCCCACACCAGCTCTGTCCGACCTTGTTGAAGGTCCCACTCACTGCTTGGTGGGGATGAGCATATAGGTCTATCACAAATGCTAAGGCGAGTCAGCACACTCAGAAAGTATCACCTTGTCTGGCCAATTTGGTCAATACATCATTGATGGACCCCAATCTCTCTTGTTGGGAGCCCGTGCAACACGAAGGGCTGTGGGTCCCACTGTGATATGTATGTGGCATCCACTCGGTTGATTATTTGCTCTGGCTCATGTCAGGACCTGAGATCAAAAAATGAAACCGACCCAAAACTAAAATAAGCACGTCTGCATTTGAGACGTTATTCGGTACAAACGACGTTTTTTTATCAGACTGCTATTTGGGGTTTCTATTCTGATGTGTATTACCTTATCTACGGTTTGGGTGGCATATAAACTCTTGGATGCAAGAAAAAACTTTCTTGAATCTTTTGGCTTTCATGGCCCTAGGAAGGTTTTTAAAAAATAAAATAAAATTTGTGCGTTGCATTACCACCTTTACATGAATGTGGCCGACTTGATTTTTGGATTGTCATGATTATTGATGTCCACTCCTAACATTAGATGATCCAAATGATGGACAGAGTTTATGTCACAACATAACGGTGGGCCCCACAAAAAAACTCTATTGCACCGGGTTCCTATTTTTGCAGGAAATTCACGGATGCCGAAGCATAATCACCGTGATGAATGTGTCTTATCCATGCCATCCATCCGTTTTTTCAAATCATTTTAGACCTTAGCCCAAAATTGATGTATATCCAAAGCTTAAGCCGACTGCACCACAGGAAAAGGTGTGAACTGAATGGCTACCGTTGAAAACCTCATGGAGTCTACAGAAGATGATGCTGATAGTTGTCTTTTCCCTTCATTCATATATATATATATATATATATATATATATATAACCTCATGAACAGGTTGGATGACAAATAAACATCAGTGTGCCCTAGGAAGGTTTTAATGGTGGACGGACGTCATTATTCTCAGTGTGTCCTGAGGTGTGGTCCGATTGAGCTTTGGATATGCTTCAATTTTGAAATCATACCCTAGAATGCCCTGGGATAAAGGATGAACGGCGTAGATAATACAGATACATCTAAGGTGGGTTCTACAGAGTTTACTCAGTACGCTTAATTACCCAATTGGCTTCCCCATGGATGCCATTGCCTGCGGGGGCGTCACCATGTGATGTCTATGCCATGTCGCCGTCACTTTGTAGAGAGGGGAACACACCATGACCCTGGGCCCACTTTGATGTGTCTGCTGCATATCCACGCCGTCCATTTGTTTTGCCGGCCCATGAACGAGTTCAAAAATAAAATAGATCCAAAACTTAGGTGGACTACACCACAGTAAACAATGGTAATTGGATGCTCACCATTAAAAACTTACCGTGGACAACCAAAAGTTTTGGATCAAACTGGTATGTGTGTTTTCCTTTCATCCTTGTCTGTGTGGCCTTATCAACAGGTTGGATTGGCGAGCGTTCAATCACCACTGGATTTGGATTTCCAGCTGGCAAAACGGATGGACGGCGTAGATATAAAACATATACATCAAGTTGGCCCACAGTCCCGGCCTCACCGAATCCGCTGTCGACTTGTAGCACCATTGCCACGTAGATTCCCTCCGCGCCGACTCGCCGAGGACCCTCAACGGTGACCGTCATTATATCCCCAGTTTCCTATGGTGTGGTCCAATTTAGTTTTGGGTCTGTCTCATTTTTGGACTCATGCACTAAAATGGTCTGACAAAAAAAATTGTCGGTGTGGATAAAACACGTACATCACAATGGCCCCCACAGACTTGTACCACCCTGTTGGCGGTGATACATGCAATCTCCTTTCCTTACAACGGTGCCACGTCAGTAGACCTGATGCCTGATGGACAGTACTGAATCCCATCCAAGATGGTTAATTAGTCTCCAGTGCCAGCTTAGGTATTTGGTTTTAACTGTCAATGTCATGATAAAGCTAATCGGGATCATGATCCCTCATGCACACGTGTAAGGCCACCTGCCTTTGATCGTGATAGGTTATCCTCCGGAGAAATTTCAGGGCTAATGAAACATAGATATCAAAGTCAAATGTATGAGCTGAGCGAATTAAGGGGCGCTTAGATCACGAGACATTTCCAAAATCTCTGCACCATTCACACACGTGCGAGTGCGGCGCATGTGCATGATATCTGGATAGTTCATCACCCGGAACGCACGTGAACCAAAAAAATGAATGGTTAAAAATGAGTGATCAAAATACCACATGCATGGTAAGTATAACCCACTTGAAGACCGGGCTGCCTCATTTTTGGGTTGGAGCACATTCACCGTAGGGCCCACCGATATACAGATCTTGCACACACGTGGTATGTCGGCACATGTGTGGTGCACGCAAATGCGCTGCGAATTGCATTCTTTATACTTCCACATGACTCAATTATGGGTGACTTTATATTTTATTGGGAATACTCGTAAATACCTCCCTTCACTTCTCCATTATTGCAGTTACCTCCCCTCTTGGACTAATTTATAAGCGTTGGGGGAATATGCACCGAATGACAAAAAATCTCTCCTTCGAAGACTTTGCTTTGCGTGCATGCTAAGGCCCACCATCATGTATAAATAGCATCCAAACAATCCAACAGGATTGGTCCATGGTGAAAATTGGACAGGGCTAATACAGTTATCAAGAAAGGTGGGCCACCTAATGGTTGCATGATATTGATTTTTTAGTGCCTTAAATGAGGCGATGAAATGCACACATACAAAAGGCCTACAGGTCTAGATTTAGTTGCGTGTGAGAGGGATTAAATTTTCAATTACTCAAAAAGAAAGCATCGTTTCCTTCTCCAAAAGGGTCTGCAGTGAATATTCGAAGCAGCAAGGAGGCATATGTAATAATCCCAAATGAGAGTAGATATTAATAATTATCATGCGGATGTATTTACAATTGTCCGTCTTTATTATATTAAGTGGGGCAATAGATTTCTTGTCATCCATCAAAATAGTAAAATAAATAATTACAACACAAGTACAAAAAGTAGTAATTAATTATGAAAGGTTTGCCATTTACACATGCGTACGTTTGGGACCCATATCTATTAAATATAGTCTCGTATGTCACAATGAAACACGTGCGAGATCTGAACCTTCCATCAAGTGACCTATATTATTATTTACGCCTAAAAATCATTCTGTTTAACACTCCAGGTGGATCACAACGTATCAAAATAAATGATTTGCTACAAAAAGACTTTGTAATTCCCAATTTACTTTATATTTTGTGGACAACTTAAGAGTAGACTTTTAGGCTGAAGATATTAAGCATTATTTCCCTAGGTACACGTGTTTCATATTTGCAAGTGTGATCCGCTGTACACGCACGTGAATTCGCAAACGTCAGTGTATTATACAAAGCTCAGGTAAAGTTTACCTTTGTGTAAGTGGAGCCCTTGATTCAGTGATCAAATCATTGATATCATGGACCATTCCACGGTGGATGGCCCCAGAGGAAAACGTAAAAATCCTAGCCCTTCAATAGGTTATCCAACAAATAGATGATTAAGAAAGGAGCTACCACAACCGTTATTCAACAAAAAAAAAAAAGCCAAACATTCCATCTTCTAATCTATGTTTTTTTTCTCTCGTCAATCATTCTAGGGGAATCACGTAACATCAACGGTTTGGATCATGTAACAATCAGCCCCACATGTAAGAACCAAAAACCCGAACATACTATCCAAATTCGGCCCGAGCATTGTACGATATATTCACCAAGTAAAAAACTTCACTTTTACCCACCCGACCCAAAAGTAAGAATCCCAACAAACCGTCCTACGCGAAAAAGCTATTCTTGGAAAAAAGTTCGAGAGAGACAGAGCGAGAGAGGGTGGGGGAAGCCAGAGCTTTTAGTCTCGAGAAGCTCTCCAAGTCCAACGTGTTGGACCAAAGTTTAGGTCCATTCAGATGATAACTTCTAACCTTTTGAATTCTTATGAATCCAATCCTTCCAATAAGTTGGCCCCGCGATAAGGATCAATTAATGCAAAAAATCATCCCTATCTAGTTGTCAAATGGACCACCCCCTAGAAAAAAAATTTCTAACCGTTGATAAATATAAAAATACACATGCGGTCCACTCGATGAATACAGCTAGTTTTTTCCCAAGTTGATCCTCGGTGGGGCCAACCTGTTAGATGGGTTTGATGTCAGATGCACTTGATAGGGTGGGGACCATAACTTTTTAATCCAAGCGGATGGACTTGAGACCACCTATTTAGTCTTAAGGAGATAATTAATTCTTGTAAACGTGATTATTAGTATTAAAATGTGATTATTATATTATTAAAATATTATGATTTATCTTCTCCAAAAAGTTATGAGCTGGGTTGCAGAAATCTTGAGGACATGAGACCCCAATCATGCTTTTTAGTTCCTTACATTATGCTAAACCCACGAGATTAATCATTAATCAAATCCAAATCCAATTTTCAAATCCGGCCATCCAATAGCAATGACTTGAATATTTTTGTGCCGGCGTGGAAGGAGTGGAAAGCTGGAGAAGTTCAATGACCATATTACCCTTATCTTCCTAAGGTTTGGAATTTGAAATGATAAAACTGCCCTTGACATTATTTTTATTTTCCTTTTTCTCTAATTATTTATTTTAATTTATTTATTAATTATCTGATCCATAGCATTTCTGATAATTATTGGGTGTTAATCATTGATTCGTGCATGGACAAAAGATACTTGCATTATATGTATTCGATATAAGACAATTATTGTATTGAATTCATTACAAAACAAAATTGGCTTAAAAATAAAACAATTTTAAGCTTTTGGTGGCTTGTAAAAGTAGCTTATTAATTTTCTAATTAAAATAAAATTATATATATAGATATATATATTTGGGTGATTTTCAAATTTTTCTTTAATATAGCTCATGTACTAATTGCATAGGTATGACTTTTATAACATCCTATTATTGTGATATAAATGAAAGTGAAAATGTTTAATGATGTGAATGACTATAAATAACTTAAAAGAAGAGGAGATGGTTGTTATGATAGTTAACGATAATCTCAAATTCTTAAAATTTATAAGTTAGGTGCCAAATAACCCTACTTTATGCTAAATAATATTTTATTTAAAAGCCTTTGGTAAGTACTATATTGTATAAAACACACCTTTGTTTGTCAAATTTCATTTAGACAAAATAACTTATGAAGTGGTCCGTGTAATATGAATCAAAATGAAAAGTTCAAGTCTCAAGTCAAGCAAATTCAACTATGGCTCAAGACCTAACTGAAGTACAAGTCATGAAGTAGATCAAGATGAAAAGTTCAAATTGGACTACACTTCTAGTAGAAGATCAAGTTTCATCTTCAACTACATGTTCTATTGAAGAATCATGCGGGAGAACAAGTTTCAAACTTCAATGTTCAGCCTTTTTAGGTATAACAAACCCTAGAAAGATCTTATACTTAGATGCTTTCAAAAGACAAACTTATACGGGTTTTTATACTTTTGTTAGGCTTAAGTTTGACTAGTCTACACTTTAGGTTCGAATTGTCTAAGCTATTGCTTTACTAGTCTAAGAAAATCTTTAACCAATCTAAGTTTAAATTCCAGAAATTGGATTTTTCCGTTTCTTCCTTTACCAGTCGAGCAGACTGCTCAACCAGTCGAAGAGGGACTTTCGACCAGTCAAGGGTTGTTCAACTCGAAGTCTAGCAACTAAAATTTTACACCCTTGACCAGTCGAACAGGACCCTGGACCAGTCGAGCAGGGTCTTTGACCAGTCGAAGAACGGTTTTATCCGATCGCGCTTAAATTTTGAAAATTTGTTAAATCTTATATGAGTCAAAGGAGATCTTGGACGAGTCGAAACAACAACTTTTTAGCCTATAAATAGAGACTTTCTCTTAATCCAAAATTACCAATCCAAGCTAGAAAAAGCCTTCATCAAGAAAGAGAGAAGTTTTTGTTATCCTCAAGCTATTGCATAGTATTTTTAATATTTTTTAAATAATCTTTTGTTTTAATTCTTAAATCTCTCTTTTTTTTTTATGAATCTTATTCTTTAAAGACAGTAATTACTCTTTTTGAGATCTTGAGGAATTAAGACAAGTAGCCTTTGGTTTGAATCAATTTAAAATCAATCTAGAACCTAAAACCCTTGTTTATATGACCAAACATTGAACATTCTACTTCAAGATAAGTGGTTCTATAGGTTACATCAAGAGATACATTTTCAAGGTGAAAATAAGTATATTTCTATCTTTTGTATTTTGATTTTGTAGAGATAGCCAGAAAATCTATTTTGATTGGTTTGTCTGAAATAGCTAGAAAATCTCAGTGTGGGGTTTTTGTTTGTGATAAGCCCTTTAAAATCACAGGTTTTAAGGTGACTCCATGAAAACCTTATTTATAGTGAAAGTCAATATCACGTGGCTTGTGATTATTGGGAGTGGAGTAGCTGTGGATGTTTGAGAATAGTTGGTGTACACACCGAACTACTATAATTCTTGGTGTTTATAGTGAATGTTTACTTTTTGCATATGTGGATAATAGTTGTAATTTTATTTATGCAAATGTGATGAATGCTTGTAATAGATAACTCTATTGGATCTTGCTTTGGTTTTAGATCTTGATCCTTACAATTGTTCGTGAAATAAGGTTGTCCTGCCTAAATTTTGTTTTGGGTATAGGTTGTCCTACGAATTAAGTTTGAATCAATTTTTCAATACTAATGAGAGTATATTTCATGATTTATTTATTATTTCAGCAAGTTAATTTTTAGTTGGCATAATCCTATCTCCCCCCCTCCCCCTTAGGACTGTTAAGCTCGCCCTTTTCACCTTTTTATGCACACGTGCACAAAGCAACACGTACGAGCATGCACCACTATGCATGTCAACATGCACATAATTACAGAACTAAATTCATCCTTCGGGAAGACTAACTATATAAATCCCTTGCTCAAAAATCAATAAAGTTGTAACGCTCTAGATATAATGCCCTGTATTTTCACGACCCGAGTATATAACCCGTTTCCCAAAAACCCGAGTGTTAGTTTATAAAATCCAGTGTAAATTTGAACTCTTTGTCATTAATCAGAGTTAACAGCAACGAAGCTAGAATAAACCATGTATTTAATAAGAACATTCCAACCATAATGAAATACCAAATGTAGCGCCCATACAGGACTTATACAATCTCAAATAACAAGGTTCAGGTAAGCAAAAATATGAGTTCGTCAACTAGTGGTGGGGGATCGATGTGGGCCACAGGGACCCCGCCTAGATCCTCAACTATCTAACCTGCTCTAGCAACTCAGTGAACAATATTGACTCGCTCTATACCTGCATCAACTGTTACGGTTTGATAGTGTCAATGGCTATCGCAGTGAATAGCACCCTCTAAGATTACGCACTCATCGTTCATAATCCAATATAGATTACAAGTCATGAAATTAAATACACTAAACAGGGCATTTCATAGTCATACTCATATTAAGAAAATTGAACCAATCAATAGAATTTCATCATAAACAAAAAATAATGGCAGTCGCAATACAAAGAAACATGTCCAAATAACCAAACAATCAAACATACGATTTTTTATTGCGCCTGAAATCACATTGTACGTGAACTCCACAAGATGGCTAGAAAGTCGATAAGCAAACTTTAGCTCCACCCAAAAATCATGATACAAGTGAAATTCGTAAGGTGATAGAAAATCAACCTTTAAACCTCTACTTTACCCAAGAAGCCTATCGTACGTAAACTTCGCAAGATGGATATAAAATCGATAAGCGAACTTCAACTCCACCCGACTGAACTCCACAAGATGAATAGACAATCAACATACAAACTCTATACCACCCAGAAATCATATCGTACATGAACACCACAAGATGGCTAGAAAATCGATATATGAACTTTAGCTCAACCCGAAAATCATGGTACAACTGAACACCGCAAGATGTATAGGAAACCAACATATAAATATCTACTTCATTCAGAAATCATATCGTACGTGAACACCTCAAGATGGCTAGGAAATCGCTAAGCAAACACCTGCTCCACCGAAAAATCATGATACGACTGAACACTGTAAGATGAAGAGACAAACAATATACAAACTCTAGACCACCTATAAATTATATTATACGTGAACACCACAAGATGACTAGAAAATCACTAGGCGAACACCCACTCCACTCAGAAATCATGGTAAAACTAAACACCGCAAGATAGTCAGGAAACCAACAAGATATGCGAATATAACCATGAAGCCACAAAAGGGCACCAATGGCCCATCAAAGCCACGAAGGGCAAATAAACAATCCAAGCCACGTAGGGTGAGTATGCAGTCTAAGCCATGTAAGGAAAAGTGTGATATATGGACCGTAAGTTGGTGAGTTTGGGACAGGTTCATTCATTACATCACTCAATTGTAACTGTCCAACATATAGTTAATTATCAATGTACGACTAAACATAGCATGTTGTCACCAAGTCGTTTATGCATGTTATAATTAAAGAGATATGTTCAGTATCAACCATAGGAATCAGGTGCGCAACACGTTATCATATTCACATATTCACATAATAAGTTAAATAACAAAATCAAGTAACTTAGGAGATACTGAATGGAAAGAATTAAGGCAACATTTATGATTATATCAATGAATTTAAGTGAAAAACTCAAAAGGTGAGTCGTCACTTTGACCAAGTATCCTAGTTGTGTTTGGCCCACTAGATGACACATGACTGTAACCCAATACGGTCAAATCCGATCGATAGGCATTTGGCTACGACTTAATCAAAATATTAAGGAAGACCGTTAATAATTAGCATTCTATGGATAGTAGACTCGTCAAAACTCACTAAGTTAATTCAACAATGAATAGATGAGATGGGTTTCGATTTACCTCGGTTGGTAGCTCGACTCAGCGACTCAATGCAAACTCATCACCCAGTAGCTACAAGGCTTAGAGTAGGTCAGGCCCACACTTAGCCTTACTCCACCGAGTTGACTTGACAGGTGCAACCCAAAATCCCAATCTCTCTCCTTCCTCTTCCTTTCTTTCTCTCTCTCCCTTTTTCTCCCTTTCTTCTCTTTTTTGTTCTTTTCTTATTATTTTTTTCCTTGTTGGAATCCCAGCTGGACTAGGCCACTCAACCCAGTCAGCTCAGTTCCAAAACCGAGTCGATTCGATTTTTGACCAGACAGCAAACCTCTCTCTCTCTCTCTCCTTTCCTTCTTCCCTGTCTCTTCTCTACCTCCTACAGCTGGAACGTCCAGCAACACTCTTCCCTTTTTCTTTCCTTCCTTCTTCTTCTCCTTTCTTTGATGCTCGAATGAGCCAGCTACCAAACTCAGACAGACTGAGTTTCGCCGCTCGGTGTGGCACAAGGGGTGCAGCAATCCATCACCGTCGCCACCCCACTCCTCTCTATCCTTCCTGCTTCCTTCTCTCCTGATCTCTTTCTCTCCACTTTCTTCTTCTGACTCCTCTTCTCTAGACCAGGTTCAAGTGGGCTTACCCGATAGCCCAACGAAAAATTGGTGCGGCAGCGACAGATGCAGCAACCGCACACACAACTCTCTCTCACTTTCTATTCTCATTTTTTTTCTCTCTCTATTTTTGGGGATGGGTTGCCCTAACATGTAGCCCTTTATAGGCCTTAAGAAAGCTCAGAAACATTAACTACTAATCCCTGGATTAACCGTGGTTCTGCGATTCTAACCGAAACAGGGGCTCGGTCCGACACTGATTTGGTCTCGAATCAGGTTGTATTGATGCAATCCCTAGTTATGGATGCAATCCTAACATTAAAACCTATCAAATGGTCATCTTAGATTGGCAATTGGGCCACATTACAAGTGCGTGGGTCTTCCACACGAACGAAGAAGGGGATCCGAGCTCTCATGGCGAAATGTGATCGAAAGGTTCATCTTTTGATCCCTTCCTTCTAGACGGACTGGATTGGTCCCTAGGGACTTGTGGGGCCCATAAAATGGACTATCATTAAGGTTCTTCTTAACATATTTGGATTTGAGTTGCGGCAACGGCGGGAGTTGGAAACTCGTTCGATTGTTGAGAAAGCCCTAGTTCGAAGGGCTCGGATTTGCTGAGGTGGAGGGCTGGGATGGTTCGAGGGAGTTTTCACGCAGATAGCCAGAGTGGAAAGAGAGAAAATGGATTCCTTTCCATTTTTAGAAATAGGTGTGCTTTTAGCCTAACTGGTGCCTGATTTTGCGTGCACACGTGTGAAATCCAACAGCTGAAACTGGGTGGGGATTTATCCTCTCTACGTCCTCTATAAGATGGACGGTTTGGATTTGTCAAGCCAATCACGGAGGTGGGCCACAGTCAACGCACAGGGACAACTTTTTAAAAACGCGCGGGCAGGAAGCTTGGGGAGAAATCTCCTTTTTGGGAGATATTGGGTCAAACCCGATTGATCGGCTCCTCCAGGACTGGTGCGTGGCGGGTGCACACATGAGTCGTGCACACACATCATGGGTGGGGCCCACAATGTTGGCCTAACAAAAATCCACTCCGTTCATCTGTTTTTTCAACCCAAGATAGGGCCCGACCCAAAGAATGGGGTAGATCTATGACTTAGATGGGCCATACACGCCATTTTAGTGTTCGATTGGTGGTTTGAGCGGCCCATGGTGGTCTTAAGTGAAATCTGATCCGTTCACTAGTTTCAATATTAGTATGGAATAATATGTATTAAGTAATAACAATTACATTAGCATATAATATAGTATGTTTTATCAACATATATACAACGTGTATTACATTTATAATTTATATTAGTAATTATTTTTCAAGAAATAATGTATTTAATTTGAAGTATTATATATATATATATATATATATATATATATATATATATATATATATATGGTATAATACAATAATATGTTGTTTAAATTCTAAAATGTAAATATTAGTCAATATACATCAATTATATGACAATGTGTTGACATATTATGGATCAACTTAAGATAGGCCACCCATCTGACTTCGAGTATAGCTTAGGTGGGCCATACTTAGTGATAATTGGGCTTTATACTTGATTATTATAAATCCGACAGTTAGCCTCATTCCAAATTGATTATCAATGGTCCTAAAAGTCAAGTGAAGCATCTAGGTGAAGTCCAATGGTCACTTTAGATGATCAAAACCCCAGACAAATGATGAGAGGTTCCAATCTAAAGATCGATCTTATATCTAACCATGGATCCTCAATTTCTTGAGATCCAACAACACAGACTTTCCAGATTTACTTTTCACTAGCTTTAGATATCCCTAAGACTGTATAAGTGGAAAACTAACCATTGATCTTATGATTAGAAGGTCCGGCCCGATTTTTGGATCCAAATTACCCCTAATGGCCAAGTTTAGGCTAGAGTGTGTGAATGTTTACTTAAATTGGGATTGCATTTATACTAAGTCAGGTTGCCATTGTAACACCTGAGTACAGAAAAGTACGGGGTGTTACAACCTACCCCCCTTAAAGAGAATTTCGTCCCCGAAATTCAATACTTCTACTTAAAATGGGAATGAGGATAATGTATTCTAATATGTCTCTTAGCATTCACCACCTTCCTCGTGATGTATGTCCAAATGCTCAAGGGCTCATGACTAACTATCAGGACTAAGGTTGTTACAATCTACCCCCCTTAAAGAAGAATCTCACCCACGAGATTCGATCATGCTCACACCAATTTCCTTTTGTGTTTATTAGGATCAAAAGTCTGCTCACATGACGTGAAGAGGAGTATTACTATGATTATCCCATTGGTATATATGAACTTGAAATTCACAATGACAGTTTTACATAATTTTTGAATAAGAATGGTATTTTATGCTCTCAATGTTTGGGTTAACATGAACAATCAGTTATGGTTGGCCTGAGCCTGATACGCCAAACTTCTGCTTGGCTAGGCAGTGAGTTTACTAGTATCCTTCTTAATCCCAGTAAGTATCGATCTTCTGCTTGATTAGGGCATTGAGATCATTGTAATCACTAGGATTTAGAATTTATGTCAAACCGCATATACTTTGCTTAAACATGGTTCCATCTATTCGTGTTCCTGATCATTCTATTCATTTGAGATATATTATCTAATTTTCTATTTTCCCAAGGAATAGGCCTAAATGATTCATTATGCTTCAACGTTGCAATTTAGCTATCTAGGGTGCTATCCTAGAATCTGTAATTTTAACTATTCCTAATTATTTTAGTCATATTACTATGCATTCTCAAAATTTTATAATCCTTGCGAACTACCTTATAACTACTAAGGAAGTTCTTTAAAGGTCGTACCATGATGGCTGAAGTTGTTGTACTCAAGGGAAGATCCTCTCATCTCATCGTTTCTTATAACACTGCTTCAAGAAGTGACCTAGCCTTCCACAATAGTCGCAAAGCTTATCCTGACCCGAGGAATGAGTTAGGTGAGGCACTAATTTCATACTCTTCTCGGCCATAGGAGATGCAATTGGCGTTGTCTTGGCTTTGCTTGTCGAACCTTAAAGAGCACGTGTTTTGGCCCTACCCTCGAAGTCCTTCTCTATTCGCATGGCTTTGTTCACCAGATCAGCGAAGTCAGTAAAGTCGAAGGTGCACAATCTCGACTTGATTTCAGGTCGGAGACCTTCCTTAAACTTTTCTAATTTATATTCCTCGTCCTCAACAACCTTTGGTACATATCATGACAACTCGACGAAGCGTGCCTCATATTGCGACACTATCGTATTCCCTTGTTCCAATTTGAGAAACTCAGATATTTTCTCGTGACGATAGCATGGAGGAAAGTATTTTTCATTGAACCTTTTCTTACACTCATTCTAGGTCCACTCATAATCAGATGAGACTCTTCTTAGCATGCCTTCCCACCATATATTGACCTCACCTTCCAAAGCATAAGTGATAAGAATAACCTTTTGGGTGTCCGAACAACCCAGCAATCTCATCATCTTGGTCATTCTGTTCAGCCAGTGTTCGCCTAGAATTGGATCTAGTGTTCCTGAGAAGGACGGTGGCCTTAGCTTCTGAAACCGTTCAAACATATGTGCTCCACTAACTTCTTCGGTCTTCGAGGCTGATGCATCCATATTACATTGGAGAGCTTGTAACAGCGTGGCGATCGAAGCCTATTGTTCACTCCCCAAGTGCAAGGTTGTGATGTAGTAATAAAGTCGGTAAGACCGAAGTCGAATCCCAAGGGACTGATACTTGTACGTTATCTGAAACTAGGTAGAAATAGAACTAGCCTAAGATGAAATCTAAATCGAATATAAATTGATGAATAATGGTGAGAGATTAATCTAAAACTTAAGAGAAATCAGAGATAGGAAACTAGAGATTCAGAGGATCCACTTGTAGAGATTAGGGAGATCTTACACCTGCTTCAAGAATCATGGAAATTAACTGAACTGCCATTAATATAGTTTTCAAGAGATGAAAGGTATATGAATTAGAATAGATTCCATCACCAATCATGCCCAAGAGACAAAACAAACAATAGAATTAAACTAATTACTAACCAATCAACATGCTATGAAGGTTAGGAAGGGTACCGTCATCCAACCATGCCCAGAAGACGATGGTGAACACCAGGGCTTCCTGATGTCATAAACATAAAAAGGAGAAAGAAATATTCAAAGCCATCGCAGATCTATTGTAATTTCAGTCACAACAAACCATTAAAAACTGAAAGTATTCTTACTAATCAACTAAAATTAATCATCAGTCAGTCCAAACAAAAGGTAGAAGCAGAAGAGTCTCTCATCACGCTATAGGCTTCACCTCTTAGCCCTAGCTAAGAGGTTTAGCCGACCATGATTAGGCTATCCTCAAAAGAAATAAAAATAGGAAACAAATAAAACTACTAAAAGAAATACTCTGTCTCTCTCTCCCTGACTTTTGATTCACGTCCACACCGAAGATAAAACGAACTTCTCTCTCACTCTCTCTTCTTTTTGTAGCAGGGAATCGTCGGTGGAGAACCGACTCCACACTTACGCAGCAGCGTGAGTAACTTCTTGCCCAACCGCGAGTAATGTAAACAGAAGATCCTGATGTGGGATCTATTCCGTTCAGCCTTCTTGGACTCAATCGGTTGTCTCTTGTGCATAATTTGGACAGCTAAGATCGACGATCCGATCCTAGCCACGAACGTAGAATGGCCCAGATCACCCCCAGCTCTTGCAGACGCTGTTACTGCGTAATCTATGCAGAAAACTGGTTGTACTTTAACTGGTGGGGCCCACATTTGCTGGTGTTGGTAAGATCCACTCCGTCCATTAATCTCATATTCAAAATCCGTTCAGATATGGCCAATTTTAGAGTGCTGATAACGTGGCCCACAGAATTCTCACTCGACCGTTCGTGTTGCATTTGAACGGCTCGGATTCCATCCTCATTATCTTTTGAAATTCTGTCACCTAGGTCTTGCTTAGACAGACCTTTAAATTTTAATGAAAGGTCAAGATTAGCTTTCTGATTCATGATGGTAGCCCACAAACATCTTCCGCAGGCTCTGTTGCGAAACAGAGCCTACGTGAATGCACTGTGATGGTCGGTGGGCCCCACAGTGTCATTTTCAATGAAATCCAATCCGTTCAATGAGTGCACAACAAAAAATCACTTGGAGTGGACTAGTTTTGGATTAGATTCGGGGTGACCCATGAAATCTTTAAAGCCACCGTCCGTTATACATTTGCAATTGCATCCGCGTATGTGCGCATGCATGGGTCCCAGAAAACACATGGGGTACGGTCGGTTTTGCCTCCCAGGCACATTGGATGGATCAGATCTGTAAAGTGTACGAGGGTTGGGCCCCACTATCAACCAATCGGACGGACAGCGTTAGATAATGTTGCGTCTTTAAAATTTTTAGAAATTTTATCGGTCAGCATAATGCTGACCGATTTAGTTGGTCTGGTGCATGTCCAGCGTGCATATACATAGTGTACACGCACCTTAAGTGCGGAGTCCATGTAACACCCCGGATATTTGCCAACCTGGGATTAGACGTCCTTAGGCAATGGGCCAACCATAACACCTTTGTAATCTCTCAGAACCCAATTCCAAAGCCAAATAAATCATTTAGAACCTAATTCTTTAGAATTTAACATAAATTAGTCATCGCTACACTAGATTACCTACGAAATTAGCACGATCACTTTAAATACGTTCTGCAAGACCCAAAACTTGTAGAATCAATGACGCTATAATATCCTAAAATTCAGGATCAAACTCTAAACCGGTTTGTTCTCAGGAACTCTTTGAAACTTTGTATTTGATTTAGACCGCGCGTCGAAAGTCTGATATCTACAATCTTAGACCGTTATGACCGCTTGGCTGGACTTGACAATCGTTTCAAAAATCAAGCCCAACCGATGTTCTGAAGCTATTTCATTGAGCCTGGAGCTGGGAGTGTGAGAAAGAGTGAAATTCACAAAAATTTAAATAGGATTTAAATAAATCTGGCACGTTTTGCTTGCGCGATCAGTATAAGCATTCAGACTGTCGAAATCTGACCCAAATACACCCTCGAATCAGGAAATATTTCTCACCCAGGTCAGTATACTTGGAATTTTCGATCGAGTCTCCGTGACCGCTGAACTGAAACTGCTCCGCCACGTGCGATCTGGGAACTCTACTGGTCTGAAAACTTGATGTGAGCAGGATCCGATATGCATGAGCTTAAGTCCGACCGCGTTCGGCCAGGGGACCTCCCGAAACGCTCTTTTGGATCGGAAAAGTCCCGATTTGATTATAACTCAAGTATACTTTGTTCCCAAGTCTATTTAGGTTAGTTTTTAGCCTATATAAGGGCTTTAAACCCTCTCATATCTCTCCCATCCGAATTTGCTTGAAACCCTAGATTGAGAGAGAGAGAAAGTGAGAGATTGTGAGTGAGGTGTGGGAGAGTTTTTCCGCCACTTGCTACAGCTGCTACCTTTGATTAGTTAGCGCATTCAAATCATTTTTTCGGTGATTCTAACGCACTCCTAGGCAAGAAAACCATAACCACTTACTGTTTTAGGGATTCCCTTGATACAATAGCAAAGTAGCTTATGTATCTTGTGCATTAGGTCTCATTTACGCCGTTGACGAAGCGAATACATTCTATTCGAACCGATACACGTCTAAGGCGAAAGGTGAGAATTGTAGACGCTTTGATTGACTGATTTCAAAGCTTTCAATGTCGTTTAATAGTATATTATCGAAGAGAACGCCGTTTCACATGTAGAACATGCTGTCCGTTTTTCATTTCGTATACGTACGAGAAATATGAGATTTAAGGCATTTTGGGTATTTGTAGGAAATACAGTATACGTCCGTATTTTACTGAAATGATTGCCATGGCTATTTATCGTGTTATGATATTAGGAATACGTGCATGATCTATTTGGCGAAGAGATTCGCCTTAATGCGCACTTTGAGTCGATATACACTATGTAGACTAAAGTGTGTAGACTAAGTGTTTGTATAAATATTTGTATTAGTATGTATTAAGTAAATGGTGTTGTGAATTAGTTTTGAGATTGAATTCTCAATTAATATGCTGATGTATATGATTTCCACCATGTTGGTTACATGAATTGATTTCATTATATATATGGAATGCATGTGTTGGTTGATTTGCTTACGTCGTATGTTATAACATGTGTCAACATGCTTGGATTGTTTATATTTATTTCGGTTACTCACATATACTTACTGATGTTGATACACAAATGCTTGGGGCTATGACCTAGTCCAGGCAGTCGGTAATGGATTGAATTCGTGGTTGGCTTCTATGTACCTACATCTCACGCGTCGATGAACGCGAGTCGTGTCTTGGGCAGGCAGCAGTGGTTAGGCCACACGGAGTGTTTTATGCACTTTATGTCGCTCACCTTGAGATGCGCTCATACTAATCGAGCCCGTCAAGTAACCCGACTGGCCATTGTATGTTCACCATGTATAAGTCATAACTGCTTGAACCTAGGGTACTGAACTTACTATTGAAAACCCTGTCAACCATGGTACCTTGATCCATAAAGACTCATGAGCCGGGCATGGTGGTATGGGACACCGTGGTTGAGCTGTCGGCCTACGATGGGGCCACAAACCTCCCCGTAGTGACCAGTAAGCACTCTACTCTGAGTAGATTATGGTGGTATGAGACACTATATTCTTGTTGTCGGCCTACATTAATAAGGTGATGGGGGAGTGGAGCAACGAGTGCGAGCAACAGCCCTGGCAGCCCTTTGTAGTGACCTTGAGTTTATCCTAACAACGCATGGGGGCGACGAGTCCTGATGTAGTCTTAAGGATATAATAGGCTGTATTAATAAGGTGATGGGGGAGAGGAGAAACGAGTGTGTGCAACAGCCCTGACAGCCCTTACAGCGACCTATAAATATAACATCGTATGAGATTGATAGGAGTGACGACCCTAGACAGGATCTGTGTTGGGATTGATATAAGGAAGGTACCTTAGTTTTCCAATCCTGCTGTATGAAAAGGACTAATAACAACCCGGTAATTATTATCCATATCGCACTGCATGTGCCTGGAAGATGTGGAGCACTGCGGGAAGAAAGCATGCTGCGGATGCAGATGGTGCCGCATGAGGGAGTATGTCGGTGAGGGCATCTATCATGTCATTTCATGCATGCATTAATAATAGTATCTAGGAATGTTTGATTGTTTGCTTTAGTATTATTACGTGATTGATTTGATAACATGCTAATCTTTGCTCTATGATTTCACTGAGTTGATTACTCATTCCCACGTCACGGGATGGTGTTTCGGATACCCACCAGTCTCTATTTTAGTTTCAGATGATGGCGCTGTTGTGAAGCGGAGCCGGACTTGATGATGATGAGGAGGATCCCTCCTTTATGCGTGTTCTGATCAATGGGATTACAGGGAGGTTGATTAGACGCCTTGACACTTGTCATTTTATATTTTTGGAGCACTTATGTATATTCTTTTCTTTCCATTTTTGGAGTATACTTGTATTTAATTAACCTAATAACATGTTCACACTCTGGAGATTTACAATTAATTATATATTTTATGTATTCATCACAGTCTTCCGCTTGCTAATTTAACTGTCTCTGGAGTATGATATGTTGTTTTGGCTTAGTCTTAATCTTGTTTAATGCCATTCTACAGACAACATGCATTTATCATTATATATGTTGCATAAGTGACGTTCTGGAACACGGGAGTTGAGTTTCTACCCGACCCCCAATTTTCGGGATGTTACAGTCCACTATGATGCTTATGTGAAATCTGTTCCGTCCATCTGATGTGTCAATCGTTTAAAGACGTTGATACCAAAATTTAAGCATATCCAGATGTCAGGTGAGCCGCAAATCGACGATTTTTGGGCTGATCTATCTGTTAGGCCACTTCTACCATGATCCAATGGCTCAAATTTTACATGTACAGTTCATTTGTGGTTGTCAGGCTATGTATGAAGTTTTGAGCCGATCAGATGATGAAAACCTCATGATCTTGTATTCTGGCTGACTTTCAGGCCCGTTGGAGCTTCAGTTTCTCAATTTTCGCGTATCCCTGGCGTGTAATTCCATCGATTTTAGTCCTCTAAAGTCCGTCCCTTGCCTTGGTATCTTCAGATCGTTAAATCCATGCCTTTAACACCTTTTTGCAGTTCATGCTCTCTAATACACCCTGCATCACAAACACGGTTAGAACCGGGCGTTAAACAGTATCATGTTCATAAATCTAGGAAATAATTGAGATCTGATATGCAATATTTGACCTTCAACACAACCCCCAACCAGCATTTTGCTAGTCCTGAGTATTATAGGAGAATTTCTCTAGTGATTTTTGAAAAACTATCCAAATTTCAGAATTCTAAGGTTCATGAATGTTAGGCATAACTTTCTCTTAGATTCAAGCACATGGTAAACATCAATATCAAGTTCAAAGTATTAATCCATCAATTAGAATAATTCTAAACATTGAGTTCCATAGGTGTATAGTGTAATCTCGGCTTAGCATCATTAAAATTCACTTTCCTATTTTAAGATATCATTAGTAACCAACAAGAGAATTCATGGTAACCAAGACTTAAATCAAAACTTGCCTCATAAATCATCTTTTCATTTTCTCAACTTTTGATTTTTCCATTAAAAGTGACGTCGAAAAGGGGAATCAAATCCTCACCTATAGGGAGCAAACCTATGGTAAAGACTGTACACCCAACCCTGTTCAAATATCATCCATGGAGAATTAAATCTATACCTATAGGGAGCAAACCCATGGTGAAGATTATTATGAAATCATGACTCAATCAATGTTTTAAACCTCTAACCATGGATTAACAATTCAAACTTAACCGTGAAATCTAACAGATACTGAATCCAAGAGTCATAAATTATCAACATCACGATTCTTGAAATTCTCAGTGCGAGATGATCGTCAAAATCACTTCAAATTCACAAGAAATTCCAAAAAAAAATATAAAAAAATTTATAATTTTTACTCAAGACCAAGAAAATACTGATTGGGTAACCTAATCTCCGACCCACAACCTAAAATTTACGTTGTCCTCAATGTAAAAGATATAAGCATGCAATGCACATGTAACAACGAAAGTAAATGAGAAGTGATGAGAAGATAGTACCTGAATAACGAATCGAGAAAGAGATTTTTCAAGATATCGCAACATGAAAACGGGTCAGCACGAGAGAGAAAGCAAAACAAAAATAATAAAAATAAAATTCTACCTATACCACTTTCGCAGGTGCTCTCGATTGCATTTAGCATAACAAGCCTTTAAACCCCTAAGTTGCCCCTAGTGGACGAGTTGTAGTCTCGTGAAAAGCTAGGTTGCCTCCCAAGAGCGCTAAGTTTACCATCTATCCTAAAACAACATAAAACAAATTACCCTAGTCCTATGAAAGCAGGGAAAAACTACTCGATCATGCCGCAAGGTTCCTCTTCCGGCCAATATCTTAATAAGTTTCTCAGTAAATTCCTCAACAAGATTATCCAAAAGCCCTTTTTGCAATAGGCTCAGGCGCCATGGAGCATGACTTTTCAGAGAGACTTATGTACCTCATAAGAAATCTTTCATTGAATTGCTTGAGGTATCTATAATATATGCGATTCACCTATGACAGAAGAAGTTTCAACGTTAGTATCGCATGGTGAATCAGAGACTATAAGTAAATAAAGTTTAGAAAACTTCTTAAGGATGTAATCTCAACACATTTCGAAGCTCCAAACTTTGGTTCAATTTTCGGCTCCTCTTCCTTTACTGGTAGACGTTTAGGATCAGGGGAAGAGAGGGATTAAGAATAAGAGTTCTCTCGGTCAGTGATAACTACTAAGATATTGTCTTACAAGACATCCACTTTATCTTTTGACATGAGATCATTTAAATCTGCAAAGTGTGTCAAGTAATCCCAAGAGTTGAGAAGTTCAGCTGAGTGTGACTTATTTTCCATATTGTAGCTCGTAATAATCTGCCTAAGGAATCCATCATCCTTAAAAGTAACTGGATGTACGCTCTCTTCCTTCAGTCCTGCACAGACAGATTGAAAATCAATAAGGGAAGCATTGATGTGATCACTTTGTTCATTGAGACTACTCAATCGATACGTTAAATTTTCAAACGTGTACAGCTCAGATGGTGGCCTCAATTGAGTGGTTTCAAATTTCAGGGTCGTAGCGAGCAACTCGTCCTTCTCCTGAATCACATCATCATTCGATTCAGAGGAGTGGTCCAAACATGTTTCACAAGAGTTAGAAGGGTCGGTTGTAAGGGGCTCCTCCTCCACCTTTAAATCAGACATGTCAGGTGAGGGGAGTGGCTCATTATGACCAACCACTTCGTGTACTTCTTGATCATTGACCTGAACCAAACTTGAGATGGATTCTAGGAGAATTTGGGTTGCACATTCATGATCATCATCCTAATATGTATCATCGTCTAATTCCGTGCAGTGCACACTTGGGACGGGACATTTTTCTCACATTTTACACCTAGAATGGGTTGAGGTTCGCATAAACTAACCTCTTCTTCATCATTGGAATCTAAAGTGTCATGTGAGTGAAGTGTGTCATCATCATTATATTTGAAAGATAACCATGTCTCTTTCCCATTCTTTTGAACAATCATCGAGATCGACTCATCGAGAAATTGAACCACATGCTCGTTATGGAATCCATCTCCTCATTCTAAATTCTAGATTTCTTCAAAAGTGAGTGCGGATCACTTTGTATTTCTAGATTGGGTTGTGGTTGGGATGAGCGAGCTTCCTCTATCCTTTCGAGACTCGAATTAAGTGTTTCCATTGCTTTTCTAATTTCCACAAGACAAGATGAAAAAGTGTTACGCTAAAATAAATCTTCTTGGATCATTTATGGTTGGATCTCAAAGTTAGGGGATCCAAGAGAATAATCATTATAACATGTTGTTGGTTCATTTTCCCAATTTTAATGTTTCCACTAGTTATAGTCATACTAATCATAGGTGGGAGAATCTACTGGTTAGTAATACTTATTATCACTCATGATATAATCACACATTATTTTATCGGATGGGTGATAATAATTCTCACAACCATAGTTATGATAACCCCAACACTCGCGTACTGTTTTGTTAATCCATGGGGTGTAATTGTTCTCCTGCATATAATCACATAAGGACTTCTTAGCCGGTGGATCTTTATATTCTGATCGGTTCTCGATGATAGTTTCAGAAAAGTTTTGAGACATAGATTGATTGCTATCATCATCATCCCAATATAGGTTATTCTTCTCAGCACACTGACATTCTCACTCATGTATATACATAGTGTAACCCTAACTCTAAATCTAATCCTAGGAAAAAGAAAAGATCCTACAATAATATGGAAAGTAGGTAGGGAAGAAGTTAGAAAGAAGTTATCAAATTAGAATTCTATGTTAAGATCCTGCCCAAGAAAATAAAAGAAATTAGTTTCTAAAAATAGAAATCCTAAAGTTAGAAAATTCTAAGATGGAAAGAGAAAGTTAGTTTTCTAAAAAGGAAAGTTTCCTAGACCTAGAATTAGAGAATTTCTAAATTAGAAAATCTAAACCTAAATTAAAAAGTTTCTAAAAATTACTTAATTCCTAATAAGGAAAGTTTCTAAAATTAAAAGAAATTGTATTAGAAATTCTAAAAATAGAAAACACAACCCTAAGACTAAAAATAGAAAAAGAAGAGAAGTTAGGAAGGGATTACCAAATTAGAAGTTTATGTTAGGATCCTACAAAATAGAAAAATAGGTTAGTTTCTAGAAATCAGAAAAACTTAAACCTATAATTAGGAAAATCCTAATCTTAAACTAATCCTAAAACTAGTTAATTTTGAAAAACGTAACCGTCAGTCCTCTGCAACGGCGCCAAAAACTTGTTCACTCCCCAAGTGTAGGGTTGTGATGTAATAATAAACTCGGTAAGACCGAGGTCGAATCCCAAGAGACTAATACTTGTACGCTATTTGAAACTATGTAGAAATAAAACTAGCCTAAGATGAAATCTAAATCGAATATAAATTGATGAATAATGGTGAGAGATTAATTTAAAACTTAAGAGAAATCAGAGATAGGAAACTAGGGATTCAGAGGATCCACTTGTAGAGATTAGAGAGATCTTACACCTGCTTCAAGAATCATGGAAATTAATTGAACTGCCGTTGATATAGTTTTCAAGAGATGAAAGGTATATGAATTAGAATGGATTCCATCACCAACCGTGCCCAGGAAATAAAATAAACAACAGAATTAAACTAATTACCAACCAATCAACATGCTATGAAGGTTAGGAAGGGTACCGTCATCCGACCATGTCCAGAAGACGATGGTGAACAACAGGGCTTCCTGACGTCATAAACATAAAAAAGGAGAAAGAAATACTCAAAGCCATCGCAGATCTATTGTAATTTCAGTCACAACAAACCATTAAAAACTGAAAGTATTCCTACTAATCAACTAAAACCAATCATCAGACAGTCTAAACAAAAAGTAGAAGTAGAAGAGTCGCTCATCACGCTACAGGCTTCACCTCTTAGCCCTAGCTAAGAGGTTTAGCCGACCATGATTAAGCTATCCTCAAAAGAAATAAAAATAGGAAACAAATAAAACTACTAAAAGAAATATTGTCTCTCTCCCTGACTTTTGATTCACGTCCACACCGAAGATAAAACGAACTTCTCTCTCACTCTCTCTTCTTTTTGTAGCAGGGAATCGTTGGTGGAGAACCGACTCCACACTTATGCAGCAGCGTGAGTAACTTCTTGCCCAACCGCAAGTAATGTAAACAGAAGATCCTGATGTGGGATCCGTTCCGTTCAGCCTTCTTAGGCTCGATCGGTTGTCTCTTATGCATAATTTGGACGGCTAAGATCGACGGTCCGATCCTAGCCAGGAACGTAGAACGGCCCAGATCACCTTGGGCTCTTGCGGACGCTGTTACTGCATAATTTATGCAGAAAACTGGTTGTACTTTAACTGGTGGGGCCCACGTTTGCTGGTGTTGGCAAGATCCACTTCATCCATTAATCTCATATTCAAAATTCGTTCAGATATGGCCAATTTTAAAGCGCTGATAACGTGGCCCAAAGAATTCTCACCCAACCGTTCGTGTTGTGTTTGAACGACTCGGATTCCATCCTCATTATCTTTTGAAATTCTGTCACCTAGGTCTTGCTTAGACGGACCTTTAAATTTTAATGAAAGGTCAAGATTAGCTTTCTGATTCATGATGGTGGCCCACAAACATCTTTCGCAGGCTCTGTTTAGCAACAGAGCCTACGTGAATGCACTGTGATGGTCGGTGGGCCCCACAGTGTCGTTTTCAATGAAATCCAATTTGTTCAATGAGTGCACAACGGAAAACCACTTGGAATGGACTAGTTTTGGGTTAGATTCGGGGTGACCCATGAAATCTTTAAAGCCACCATCCGTTATACATTTGCAATTGCATCTGCATATGTGCTCATGCATGGGTCCCAGAAAACACATGGGGTACGGTCGGTTTTGCCTCCCAGGCACATTGGATGGATCAGATCTTTAAAGTATACGAGGGGTGGGCCCCACTATCAACCAATCAGACGGACAGCGTTAGATGCTATTGCGTCTTTAAAATTTTTAGAAATTTTATCGGTCAGCGCAACGCTGACCGATGTAGTTGCTCCGGTGCGTGTCCAGCGTGCATATACAGTATACACCCACCTCAAGTGCGGAGTCCACTATGATGCTTATGTGAAATCTGTTCTGTCCATCTGATGTGTCAATCATTTAAAGACGTTGATACCAAAATTTAGGCATATCCAGATGTCAGGCGAGCCGCAAATCGACGATTTCTGGGCTGATCTATCTGTTAGGCCACTTCTACCAGGATCCAATGGCTCAAATTTTACATGTATGGTTCATTTGTGGTTGTCAAGCTATGTATGAAGTTTCAAACCGATCAGATGATGGAAACCCTATGATCTTACATTCTGGCTGACTTTTAGGTTCGTTGGAGCTTCAGTTTCTCAATTTTTTTGGATCCCTGGTGTGTAATTTCGTCGATCTTGGTCCTCTAGAGTCCGTCCCTTGCCTTGGTATCTTCAGATCGTTAAATCCACGCCTTTAACACCTTTTTTGTAGTTCATGCTCTCAAATACACCCTGCATCACAAACACGGTTAAAACTGGGCATTAAACAATATCATGTTCGTAAATCTAAAAAATAACTGGGGTCTGATTTACAATATTTGACCCTCAACACCTATTGTTATATGATGGTAGTCAGCCGACTAATAACATCGTCAGGTGAGGTTTCAGGTTGCACATTTGGTGGAGGTATGCTCACATGACTCACAGGCGACTGAGACGGGATTGTTTCTGACGTAGGCTCTCTTTCAGGGCTACTTGGCCCAACTAAAGTGCAGGAGAGCGCATGAGACTCCCTTCTCTAACAACCTCATTCGTAGGCGAAGTCAACAAATGACCAGTCTGCAGTCTCGGGCGACGGGATGGGGCCATGACCCTATTAAAAGAAAGGATTTATTATAGTCATAACCTTCTAAGTTTAACGAATCTTAAACTAAGATCATAAGACAACTCATATGAATCATGTAGCTAGAGTATTGTTCAAATTGATAAGTGCTCGACAACTCCCTATCCCTTGCGATTAAGTGTAATAAGACTCCAAAGGATCTTGTCGGTTCATGCCTACAACATGGTTTTGAAACGTGATGCATCACGAACTTTTTCTATGATGGACTGGCATCTCCCATGCGCTAATTAATTGAGACGATGTGTAATGGGGAGTTTATGAATAAAGGTGTCAATGAGGTGTGGGACTACTTTGATAAACTTGCTTAGAACATACAATCATGGGACATCTCCCCTAGACCAAATACTTTGTCTAGGCCGACTCATTCCAAAAAGAGGATGATGATCTTAATGCTAAAGTGGCTAATCTCACTAGAAAACTCGAGGCTATGGAATTAAAGAAGGATAAGGCTAAGAAAACTATTTGCGGTATTTGTGCTTGCAACATTCACACTACTGAAAATTGTCCAACTATATCTGCCTTTCAAGATGTATTGAATGAGCAATCTAATGCCGTAAGCAATTACCAAAGACCTTTCAGTGGGCTCATCTCTAACATATACAATCCTAGCTGGAGAAATCATTCAAACTTTAGTTGGAGGAATGGACAAACCGCTACACCTCAAGGTTTCCTAGATCAAATTCCAACTCAAGAGAAACCTCGAGAGGATTCGGTTCTAAAACACTTTAAAAAACAAGAGCTTTTCAATCAGGGTATGCTATAAGCCTTTCAAGACCTTACAAAAGCAATACAAGGACTTAAGGTTAAAAATATAATTGGGAACAAGGGAAACTTCCCAGCTCAACCTCTTCCCAATTCTAAACCACAATATGAAGTTAGCGAACCAAACTCTACAAATCAGATGGAGCAAGCTAAATCCATCACCACTCTTAGGAGTGAGAAGATCATTGATAAAACCATTCCGGTTAAGGCTGAAAAGTATAAGGACCTAGAAGTGGACAAAGAAGATGGATTTAGCCATGCCCAGTAAAGTTAGAACCGAAACCTCAGGGGAAGTCGGTTGCTCCATTTCTCCAACAGTTGGTTACACCAAAACCTCTCTCTAACTCTCAGGATATTCTAAAGGTGTTAAAACGAGTGAAGGTCAACATTTCTCTACTTGATGCCGTGAAATAAATACCTTCATATGATGAATTCATGAAAGACTTACATACGACCAAAAGACGGCAGAATATTCAAAAGAAAATCTTCTTGATTAAAAAAGTGAGTGCAATTCTAAAGGAAGATGTGCCGCAAAAATTCAAAGATCTCGGTAGCTCAATCATATCATGTGTAATCGGGGACTATCGAATTGATCACACACTTCTTGACTTAGGAGCAAACGTCAATCTGATTCCCTACTCGGTATACAAACAGTTAGGTTTTGGTGAATTAAAACTCACCCTAATCATACTACAACTTGTTGATCGCTCTATTCATGTACCAAGAGGGATAATTGAGGATGTGTTGGTCCAGGTCGACAAATTTTACTACCCTGTAGATTTTATCATCCAGGATATTGAACCCCTCAGTAATATGAACACTCAAATTCTCATCATTCTTAGTTGTCCATTCCTTGCCACTTCAAATACAATTATCAACTGTAGGAATAGTGTCATGACTATATCTTTCGGGAATATGACATTAGAGTCAAACATATTTTTCAATACAGGCAGACGATTAGTGGATGATGACGATTTCCATGACATTAACATGATTGACTATTTCGTGGAAGATAGGACACCTCTGAACTTATCCTCTGACCCTTTAGAGACACGCTTGGCCCACTCCTATGATTTTGATGATAACATGATTAGGGAGACATGTGTCATGCTTGATGCTGTACTGGTACTTGAAATTAATCGGTGGAGGCCATAATTTGAAGAGTTACCCCAAACTGATGAAGTGCCTCTACCGTCTAACCTCAAGCCACTGAAGTTTGACCTAAAACTTTTTCCCTCTGATTTGAAATATACATATTAAGGTCAAGATGAGACATATCCAATGGTGATTTCTATCCACCCTGAGAAAGAACAAGAGAGTATGCTGATATCTACTCTCCTTGAGCATAAGGGAGCCCTTGGATGGATGATTGCGGACCTCAAGGGAATTGACCCCTCGATTTGTACTCACCGCATTTATCTTGAGGATAATGTGCAGTCCGCTCGGCAATCACAATGTAAAGTAAATTCAAACATGAAGGAAGTGGTTAAGGCCGAGGTTCTTAAACTATTGGATGCAGGTATCATATACCCTATATCCGATAATCAATGGGTGAGGCCAACTCAGGTGGTTCCTAAGAAGTCCGGGATCATCATCGTAGCCAATGCCAATAATGAACTCATGCCAACTAGAGTTACTATTAGTTGGAGAATGTGCATTGACTACAGGAAGTTGAATACCGTTAAGAGGAATGACCACTTTCCTTTACCCTTCATTGATCAGATCTTGGAAAGGTTAGCTGGTCATTCCTATTACTGTTTCCTTGATGAGTATTCAGGCTATAATCAGATAGAGATCTCCCCTGAAGATCAAGAAAAGACTACGTTTACATGTCCCTATGGTACCTTTGCTTACCGAAGGATGTCATTCAGACTATGTAATGACCCTGCCACCTTTCAGCGATGTATGATGAGTATCTTTTTTGATATGGTGGGATAATATTTAGAGGTCTTCATGAATGATTTTTTTATCTTTGGTCCATCTTTCAGTAAATGCTTAGAAAGTCTTAAATGTGTGTTGAAAAGATGTGAAGAAAAAAACTTGGTACTTAATTGGGAGAAGTGTCAGTTCATGGTTCATAAGGGAATTATCCTTGGACATATTATCTCATCTAAAGAAATTGTGGTGGATAAAGCAAAAATTGATCTTATCTCTAACCTACCTCCACCCAAGAACATACGGGACGTGCGATCCTTCTTAGGACACGCTGGGTTTTACAGAAGATTCATAAAGGACTTTAGTCTCATCTCTTGTTCTCTATATAATCTACTTCAAAAGGATGCACCATATGAGTGAACTGAGCCATGTCAGGAAGCTTTCACTAAGCTTAAAAGCATGTTGACCAGTGCACCCATCATACAGCCACCCGACTGAAGCATTCCTTTTGAACTTATGTACAATGTGTCTGATTATGCTCTTGAGCGGTTCTAGGCCACAGGAAAGATAAGAAACCCTACGTTATTTATTATGCGAATAAGACTCTAAATCTTGTCCAAGTAAATTATTCGACTACGGAAAAGGAACTTTGGCCGTAGTATTTGCTTTGGACAAATTTAGGTCCTACTTGATCAGATCCAAGATCATTATTTACACAGATCACACGACACTTAAGTATCTTTTATCTAAGAATAATGCTAAACTCTGCCTGATAAGATGGATCTTTCTACTCCAGGAATTTGACCTAGAAATAACAGATAAAAATAGAGTAGAGAACGTAATGGCCGACCATCTTTCGTGCCTTAATCCCTCTAATTCCATTGAGATGACACATATCAATGACATATTCTCTGATAAACAGTTGTTCAGAGTCTCCCATTCACCTTGGTTCACTGATATCACTAATTATCTTGCCACATGTTTCATACCGACACATTGGACTGCGCAAGATAAGAAAAAAATTTTCACCGAGGTGCGCAACTTTTTTTAGGATGATCCATATTTGTTTAAATATTACCTAGACCAAATCTTAAGGAGATGTATGCCAGATGATATGCATGAGAGTGTCATCTCCCTCTGTCACTCATAGGCCTTTGGTGGTCATTTTTCTACTAAAAAGACCACGGCCAAGATTCTGCAGTGTGGCTTTTACTAACCCACTATGTTCCGGGGCACTCATGAGTTTTGTAAAGCTTGTGAGTGTTGTTAAAAATTGGGAGCATTTTTTCATCAAAATATGATGCCCTTAAATCCTATTCTTATCATCGAGGCATTTGATTGATGGGGCATCGATTTCATAATACCATTCCCCTAATCTTTTGAAAATCTATATAGTTTGTTCACCATAAACTATGTTACTAAATGGGTCGAAGCGAGTCCGTGTCAGAATAATGATCATCGCATGGTTATTAAATTCCTAAAAGAGAACATCCTTTACCGATTAGGAACACCACGAGCTATTATTAGTGATGGGGGCTCACACTTTTGTAATAGACCATTTGAGAGTTTAATAAAGAAATATGGTATCTCTCATAAGGTGAGCACCCCATACCACCCATAGATAAGTAGGCAAGCTGAGATTTTCAATAGGGAGATCAAACACATTTTGAAGAAAACGGTTAACCCTGACCGTAAGGATTGGTCAATTCGATTAACTGATGCCTTATGAGCTTATTGTACTACTTTTAAAACCCCTATTGAAATGTCTCCTGTTGAGACTCAAATATTATATAATTTTTTCCATTTATCTCTTGGTTTTATGAACATAAATCATCTTAATATTCTATTTTACTCATGCATGTGTTGCAAAGTAAATTTAAGTGCTTAGATTGAAAAAGGGTGCTAAAAAGCATGAATTTGATGCTCAATATTTACCAAGGAAAATGATGAATTTTATGAAGACAGGAAGCCTTGTTGTTCACCATCGCCCCTTGGATATGGTTGGATCATGGAATCCTTCATAGCATTCATACATCTCTCAAATTAGCTGTGGATTGGTTAATTTTATTGTTTACGTTGTCTCATGGGCATAGTTTTGTGATGAAATCCATTCTAATTTACATCCGTCTTATTTCTTAAAAACTAGATCAAACAAAGTTCAAATTGTGTTTTAGTGATATATCTTCCAACTGGATGAAGATAGGACTCGAAGTCTAATTGAATTCATGAATCATGCGTAGATCTCCCTGATCTTTACAAGTGGATCATCCGAATCCCTAGTTTCCTACCTTTGATTTCTCCAACTTTTAGTTTCCTATTTCACCATTATACCCTCATATTCACTTAAATTAGATTTCATCTTATTCTAGTTCTAGTTCTAGTTATTTTCAGACTATGTACAGGTTTCAGTCCCTGTGGATTCGACATCGGTCTTACCGAGTTTATTACTACATCACAACTTTATACTTGGGGTGTGAACAAGATGTTAGCCTGGGTAGGGTGTCTACACACACCAATGTCAACTGTACAACATCTACATATCCTGCGCCAACTAGATATGTTTTGATAATGTCAATGGTTATCCCAGTGAGTTATAACCTCCAAGATTTCCAAGGCATCACAATAGTTAAGAACAGTATTCAAATAAAACTCATAAAAGTATAATATTTAATATATACTTCAAAGTATCATACAAAGATGTATAATTTACTCTTCCTGAGTATAATATAAGAGGATACCACATGTAAATCAGAAGAAAACACAATTCATATTTTACAAGTATAATTTTAGAAACTATAATATCTAAATTATATATAATTCACAACTCGCGAGTACAAGGCCAACTACACATTTAAATCAGAATTCAAAGTATAACATAAGGAGATACCATCCCCTTTTCACCAATATAACATGAAGCATCACAATATTCAATCACCAACTTAATCTTAATTAATGTGTGGATGTATGAATGCAATCATCTTGAGGATGCACACTAGCTGAATAAATGAATAAACCTTTCAAATAATTCGCCCATTCATGCATAAGATTGGGTCTTTTAAACTGTCGACCCATTCAAAATGAAATAAGGGTTATTAGAACAATACACTGGTCTTTCAAACAGTCAACTAGGCACCCGATAATGCTCACGTGCCATGTATGCATGATTAACCCAATCATTATTAATTCAATTTATAAACATCACATCAAAGAAGTCCAAATGTCAGTATAGGGGGCGCATGCAACCCAACATATGCTGATAGCTCAAGCATAGTGTCTTATAACACCATTCCCATTTCACAAGACTTTAACAAGTAAGATTTTAACGCACTCAAATGATTATAAATGGTGGTAGTAAAATAAAGAATTTAATGCATTTAATTTATATGAAAATCTACAACTAGTGGCCACTCGTGATTCAACATGTAGTCATTACCATTACAAGTCTAGATATAGTTCAAACAAAAAGAGTCCTCCCAATAAGACACGTTGGTACCAAGTTCTTCAAGGACACAATAAAATAATACAATCCATAAGCCATATTGGCACAAACAATCTACGAGCTAATAAGTATACGACCAATAACATTTAATCCATTCAGAACTGGTCACTAGTTCGAGGAATCTCTAATATATATAGATATCCATCAATATATAACATTATATTTCAAATACAACTCGTTAATACAACCAGCTGTCAAACTAAGACACAATCAATTCAACCATCTAAATACAAACAAATATCACTTCCATCAACTTACAAGCGTATTATCGATGTATAAATAAGGTATTTTACTTAAATAGATTAGAGAAACAATTCTACAATATAAAATACATAAATTCTATAATATACATAATGATTCAAGCCACATCTTAAAACATAAGCCACATCCTAAAACATACACAGAGTTAAATGCAATTAGATCATTCATATAAAATAAACATGAGTAATAAGTCAAGTATGAAAGAAAAATAAAAGTAAACTAATATAACTATTATAATGAATGAAAGCGTGGTCATCACCTTTTAAGAGTCGGATTGCCTTTAAATGATGATAGAACACCTATACATTCTCCTTCATCAAATCCTTATGATTCAAACACAATCCAGACCATTAAAAGAAAAAAAAAATCCTTATGATTCAAATTCCCTTCTAGAGTGGTTAGAGTGCAAAACTGTGCCTTATGCCCAAGCTCTAACCTCAACTACGATTCCACTCGATTCAAGGGTGCAATTTGACCCACTTTCAACTCAATCGAATAGAGTCTTAATTGAGGAATTTGAAGATCCCAATTCAACCCAACTCGGCCTTGAGTTCGACTACAAACTGTGAGAGAACTAGAACCCAACATGATCAATCGAAACCCGCCTGAATCAGCTATTAATGTTGGAACTACTGACTAAAGTTAGCCCACAAAAAGATAAAGGACTCAATGAAGATTCACTTAGTCAACTTGCTACCCAAATCGTGGTAACTTGGTCAGATTCAGTGTATGTAACACCCCGGGTTTTCAGGGGCTGTGTAGGGACTTGGCTCCCAAATTTCCAGATGTCATGGGTGCCTTAATAGGCTTCAAATTTTAATTACATTTGGATAATCTCATAAATAATGGAGAGTTTAGCAAGGCATGTAACGTAAGTAAATCATAAAGTAATATCGAGTGCCACTAAAGATTAAAAGTATCTAAACCACAAATCTCGAGTCATCTAAATAGGGAACTAATCTCACCCATACATGACCCAAAGCGACTACAACCCTGACCCATACCCCGCGGTAGCTCGAACTCAAAATAAAAGGATCCACCAAAAGTCTGGAAGCAGGGAAGCTCCTCAACCTCATCTACGCTCACCTCGCTCGGCTCGTCAAGCTCTACCTGACTTGCATCTAGTAAAGGGTCTGGTTGATTGATGTTTTAAAACACCGTCCTAGAGTGGGTGTAACACCCCGTACTTTTTTGTACTCGGGTGTTACCATGAGAATCCGACTTAGTATGAATACAATCTCGATTTAGGTGAACATTCACACTCTGGCCTATCTTAAGTTAATACCCTAATGATTCATTTCAAATGTGATGTTACTATAATACAAGGTAATTTAATGGTTATTCATGGTAATACATATGTTACTTGAGTCACTCAAATTCTTGGTAATTATTTAAATTATAATAAATTGTATGCCAACACATTATAGGAACATGGACTAATAATTGCATTTTTAAGGATGGTAAATAGATACGTATCTATGACTCTTAATATATTATATTAAGCAAATATAAAAATGTATTTTATTATATAATCTAAGATATGTATTTAACCATTGAAAACAAGGATCAAACTCTCTTGACCAACAGATCATGTGTTCACTCCCCAAGTGCAGGGTTGTGATATAGTAATAAACTCGGTAAGACCGAGGTTGAATCCATAGGGACTGAAACCTGTACGTAATCTGAAAGCAACCAGAACTAGAACTAGAAGAAGATGTAATCAAAATCAAGTGAATATGAGGGAATAATAATGAATTAGGAAACTAAAATTTATAGAAATCAAAGGTAGGAAACTAGGGATTCAGAGGATCCACTTGTAGAGATCAGGGAGATCTACGGTCAATTCATGAACTCAACTGGACTTCGAGTCCCATCTTCATCCAGTTAGAAGATATAACCTGAAAATCAATTCTGAAATTTATTTAATCTAGTTTTCAAGAGATCAAACAGGTGTAAATTGGAATGGATTCCATCACCAAACCATGCCCATGAGACAAAGCAAACAACAGAATTAAACCAATTTACAGCCAATCTGAGTGATGTACGAATGTCAGGAAGAATTCCGTCATTCCACCATGTCCAAGTGGCGATGGTGAACAATAGGGCATCCTGGCTTCATAACCACAATGAGGGAAAAGGAAATACTCAAGCCATCGCAGATCTATTGTAATGTAAGTCATAATAAATCATTAAAAACTAAAGCCTTCCTTAAAATCAAACCAATCAATCACAAGTTCAAATAGCATGAATCAAAGCCATAGAGTCTTCCCCATCACACCACAAGCTTCACCTCTTAGCCCTAACTAAGAGGTTTAACCCACCATGGTGCAGCTAACTCTTAAACAAATAAAAATAAAAGAAGAAATAAAAACTCTAACTACTCTCTCTTGTGCAGGCACATCCCCCAGCTCTCGCCTCCTGCTCCCCATGTCCAAAATCCTTTTTTATAGCTGATGGAGGCGGTGGAGGGCTGTCGTAGTAGCTGTCGCAGTAACAGCGAAAGCTTTTTCGCAGTCAAGTTCGAAGCTTCAAAACTCACCACTTTCCTCATTTAATTTCCAAAGAAACACCGTCCATTAGGACATTTTTGAGTCCTCTACATGATGGACGGTCCAGATCTGCTATATGATGAAATATGGTGGGCCACAACTGCTTGAAAAAGTCAGTTTTCGCGGACGTGCATAACCTTTCGCACTCCTTCACTGTCGTGATCGGTGGGCTCCACAAATGTATTTTAGGAGACATTCACCCCATCCATTGGATTCAGGATGAAATTTCAGTTAAAAATGGGTGATTTCGAATGTCCATTTACGTGGCCCAGAGAAGAAATCACAACAAAATCAATTTTAAATGTCACAGGGCAGTCCTTTTGTGATCTCTGTACCGCACAGGTGTGCAAGCATGAATGTGAAATATTAGCATATTTTTATATTATTTGAGGCCCTCTACAAGATGTACGATGTGGATTAGACATAAATGGCATGTGTGGGGCCCACAATCGTCCGAAAAATGGACTAGGGCCGTCCGTTTGTGCAGTGGAAAACGGAAATTTCTGTTTTTTCATAAGTCGGTCGGGGCAGTCGCGGGTCAGCGCGTCAGTGGGTCTTGTGCACTGCGGACATGCATGTACATGATGTACACGCTGCATGTACACGGCCCATTTTGATGATTTTGAGAAATCCAATCCATCCATCCTGTTTCTCATATTATTTAAACCGTTGGCACTAAAATTGAGGTAGTTTCAGATATCAGGTGGGCCCCAAATTGAAGATTAATGGGATGATCTATCCGTTGTCCCACTTTTTGAGATCTTCAATGGCTGAAATTTAATATGTATGGTTAATTTATGGCTCCCATCACATGTATGAAGTTTCGAGTCAATCGGATGGCGGAAACCATATGATCTTGCATTATGGACCAATTTCGGGCCATCTTTAACGTGAACGATCTGATTTCATCGGATCCCTACCGTGTAAATCCATTGATCTCATTCTTCTGGAGTCAATCCCTTACTCTGGTGCCTCTGGAGCACAAATCAATACTTTTAATACTCTTTTTCAGTCAACGCTCCTAATTACACCCTGCAACAAAAATACGGTTAAAATCGAGCATTAAAAAGTATCATGTTTGTAAATCTAGGTAATAACTGGGATCTGATATGCAATATTTGACCCTCAACACAACTCCCAACCAGCATCTTGCTAGTCCCGAGCAAGGCATGCGAAAAATAAGTTGAGAATTATAGGACGATTTCAATGAACTCGAGTGATTTTTGAAAAATAATCCAGATCCTAGAATTTTAAGATTCATGAATGTTTGGTATTACTTCTACTGCATGGTAAACTTCATAATCAAGTTCAAAGTATTAATCCATCAATTAGAAAAAATTCTAAACATTGAGTTCTATGAGTATATAGTTTAATCTTGACTTATCATCATTAAAATCCACTTCTCTATTTCAGGATATCATTGGTAACCAACAAGAGAATTCATGATAACCAAAACTTGCCTTACAGATCTTCTTTTCATTCCTTCAGCTTTTGATTTTTCCAGTAAAAGTTATGCCAAGAAGGGGAATCAAATCCTCACCTACAGGGAGTAAACCTATGGTGAAGACTATACACCTAACCCTTTTCTCATATCATCCATGGGGAATTAAATCCACACTTATAGGGAGCAAACCTATGGTGAATATTATTCGCTCAACCTTAGGTATTTTCTTTTTCTTCAATTCTCTTCTTCTTCTTCTTTTTTTCTATTGATCATGATAGGCAAATTTTTCAGGCTATTTCCTTTCATTCTTATTGATTGCCAAGTCAATCCTTCAATATTGAACTAAACCTTAATGTGTAAGCGAGATCATCACTCAATCAATGTTTACAACTTTCAATTCTGGATTAACAATTCAAACTTAACTATGAAATCTAACAGATACTGAATCCAAGAGTCATAAATTAATAACATCACATATCTTGAAATTCTAAGAAATTTCAGAAAAATTAAAAATTTTATTTAAAAATTTTTAAAAATTTTACTCAAGACCAAGAAAATACTGATTAGGTATCCTAATCTCCCACCCCCAACCTGAAATCTACATTGTCCTCAATGTAAAAGATACAAGCATGCAATGCACATGTGACGACAAAAGTAAATGAGAAGTGATGGGAAGATAGTACCTGGATAATGAATCAAGAGAGACTTTTCCATAGAGATCACAACATAAAAGCAAGTCAGCACAAGAGAGAAACCAAAAGAAGCAACCTATCCTAAAATAATGTAGAAAGTAAACTAACCTATAACAGCATAAAGCAACCTACCCTAATCCTATAAAAATAGGGAAAAACTACTTGATCATGACGCAAGGTTCATCTTTCGGCCAATATCTTGATAAGTTTCTCAGTAAGTTTCTTAACAGTATCATCTAAAATCCCTTTTTACAATAGGCTTGGATGCCCTGGAGCATGAATGTCCAGAGAAACTTATGTACCTCAACAAAAATTCATCGTTGATTCGCCTGAGGTATCCAAAGTATATATGATTCACCTGTGAAAGAAAAAGTTTCAATGTTAGTATCACATGGTGAATTAGGGACTACAAGTAAATAAAACTCAAAAAATTTCTCAGAAAGTGATGTAGTCTTGACACATTCTAAAGTTTCAGACTACGGTTCAATTTTCAGCTCCTCCTCCCTTAATAGTAAACAGTTAGGATTTAGGGAAGAAGGGGCTTCAGAGTAAGGGTTCTCTCGGTTAATAACAACTATCAAGGTAATGTCTTGTGAGGCATCCACTATTTCATGTATCATGAGGTCGTCAAAATCCATAAAGTGTGCCACACATTTTGTCAAAGGGTTGGGACAATCAGCTGAGAGTGACTCGTCTCCTGCATCAACGTCTGTGATGATTTATCCAAAGATTCCATCATCTTTTGAAGTGGATGGAAGCATGCTTGCTTGCTTTTGCCCTTCACAGACAGATGGATAATCAATAGGCGAAGAATTGATGTGAAGATTTTGGTCATTGAGGCTTCTCAGTGGAGGCATTAAATCGTCTAAAGTGTGCAGCTCAGATTGTGGCCTTAACTGGGTAGTTTCAAAATTCAGAGTCATATCAAGCAAATTGTCCATCACCCGAATTATATCATCATTCAATTTAGGGCCATGGTTCAAACATGCATCATAAGGGTTGGAAGGGTTAGTTAAAAGTGGTTCATTCTCCACATTCAAATCAGTCATGTCAGACAGGTGGAGTAGACCATTATGGTTGACAACTTCCCAAACCTCTTGATCATTGGCAGGGGCCACACTTGAGATTGAATCCCAATACTCATCATCGTCAAGTTCCGTGCAGTGTGCACTTGGGATGGGATCACATTCCTCACATTCTATTCTTAGATTGGGTTGAGGGTCGAATAAACTAACCTCTACCTCATCAGTGTAATCATGTGTGTCATGTGAGTGAAATGTGTCACTATCATTATATTTGAAAGACACCCATGTCTCTTGATCATTCCTTTGGACAATCATCGAGATTGACTCATCGGGAAATTGAACCATCTGCTCATTAATGGTATCTAACTCCTCATTCGTAATTTCAATTTCTTTCACAAGCGAGCTATGATCACTTTCTTCACATTGTGCTTCTAGATTTGGATGAGGCTGGGATAACCTAGCCTCTTCCTTCTCCATAAGGTGTGATTGAATTATTAGAATTGAGGATTTGAGTAATTCACATGATTGTATGAAAAGTTGATTGAACTGCTCTTGTGCTTTCATGAGTTTCTGAAGTGAATCCTCTTGGATTTTTTCTGATTGGGTTTCAAAGGTAGAGGACCTGAGAGAATTATCACTATGATATATAGCTGGTTCAGCTTCCCAACATTGATGTTTCCATTGGTTATAGTCATATGGATCATAGGTGGGAGAATCTGATGGTTGATAATACTTATTATCACTCATAATATAATCACGTATTTTTTTCTTTTTATGAGATGGGTGATAATAATTCTCATTCTCATAGTTATGATAACCCCAACACTCTCTTGTATAAGTCATTATGGGCACTCTCTTGTATCCTCTAAATGTAATTGTAATTTTTCTCTATGCTGATTTGTCCACTCTACACTCTTCTTCTTACTTTGATGAAAGAAAGAAAATATTATATCTAACCATCCTTTAAGGTTAACACTCGGGTTTTTGGGACACGGGTCATATACTCGGGTCCTGAAAAGTTGGGGCATTACAGTTGGTATCAGAGCATAGTTTGGACAAACTTGGCCTTGGGAAATGACATTATACAAACTTTAAATGTCTCAAATTTGAATGTTTGAAATTAGAAATTGAACTTAGGTGAATCTCCTCTAGACTTAGAGAAATTTTGGAGAATGTAGAAACCCAAAACTTTAGGTCCCCTAGAAACTTTTTTGGAGGACTGAAGAACTTAGGAATGAACTTAGGTCCCCCTTAGAAATTATTAGGATAACCATTTGGACTCATTTGAACCTCCAATGTCGTTAGGAGAAATTGAGAATATAGAAATTCCAGATCTCAAGCCCCTAGTATATTGTTAGATAATCTTAGGACTTAGGAATGGAACTTAGATTCCCTTAGAAATCTCATGTTTGGTCATTTGAACTAGAAGTTAAACTTAGGTGTTGTGGAAGAACAAATACCTACCATAACATGTGTGAGATCCAATGAGAATATTCCTTGGACTTGACCCTTGGTGAACAAAACTAGAAATTTGAACTCCTTTAAGGATTTTGTAGTTAGAAATCATGTTGTTGTCTCCAGGGAATGAAACAACCTTAGACATTGTAAGAAAATCCCATCACTCACCACATTGTACACTAGGTCAGTCGTGGGTTAGTCGTGGATATTCCCCAAACTTGAAGAATCATAGTAGGGGTTATAGTTTAAATTCCCTGATGCATCTTGTTAATTAGAGACAAGAGATTAATTAGTGACAAAGTTATAGAATTCTGAGTAAATTATCAACCTGAGGCTAAGCATAATAGAACTAGATTTGAAAATTTAGATAAATTATCAAAATTTCAAACTCAGGCTCCATATAGAAATCCTGGTCTTGAAACTTCCAAGTAGTGCATTAGGTGATCAGAGCGCGCAGCGGGAACGTAATGGGCCACATGATGATCTTATCCGTTATGGAAGTAGAAAATTTCATGATAATTCCCATGAGTCTCGGATAATCAGGATCACGAATAAATGGAACTATATTTATACAAAGTTTACATGGTTTGGCTCAAATTCAAAGTCCTAGCAAATTTTCAATGATCTCAATGCCCTGATCAGGTAGAAGATCGAAGTTTAACAAGATTATGAAGTGACACTAAAATCCTCTATTCTGCAGGCAGATGGTTAAGGTATTGGGCTCAAACCTAATACGACCACCTATTCGTGTTAGCTTGAACACTAGAAAATAGAAATTGGAAAAAATACCTAGGACAGCTGGGAACTATCATTAATAGTCAAGGAAAATGAAGAGGATGATATGAATTCTTAGTTGACACCTTAAGAAACTTATAATCCTAAAAAAAAAAAAAAGAAAATTCTAATGTTGGCAAACATCAAATAATTCCCTAGTCTTGGTTAGCACTGGAATGACTTCTAACTTTTGGTGGTATCTAAACACATTAGTCGATACGATAAACTAGAAATTTAAGGGTCGTGGTTAATTTAGAAGTGGCTTGTTAAGAATGTATATGAGGTGATTTCAAACTTAGACATATATGAAGTAAGATGCACTATTAGGATAATGCTACCACTTAGATGGACAAGGATTACAATGATACTTACCGAATCCTGATGGTAAGACCTTCTTTAAGGGGGGTAGATCATAACGACCTTTGTCCTAGTAGTAAGTCATGAGCGCTTGCTGGTATAAATAAACTTAGTGTGGAGGACTGGAGAAAGCGCAGGGACACCATAAGATAGATCATTGTTCACATCATAAAGGGAGTGTTGAATTTCGGGGACGAAATTCTCTTTAAGGGGGTAGGTTGTAACACCCCGTACTTTTCTGTACTCGGGTGTTACCATGAGAACCCGACTTAGTATGAATACAATCTCGATTTAGGTGAACATTCACACTCTGGCCTATCTTAAGTTAATACCCTAATAATTCATTTCAAATGTGATGTTACTATAATATAAGGTAATTTTATGGTTATTCATGGTAATACATATGTTACTTGAGTCACTCAAATTCTTGGTATATTATTTAAATTATAATAAATTGTATGCCAACACATTATAGGAACATTGACTAATAATTACATTTTTAAGGATGGTAAATAGATACCTATCTATGACTCTTAATATGTTATACTAAGCAAATATAAAAATGTATTTTATTATATAATCTAAGATATGTATTTAACCGGTGAAAACAAGTATCAAACTCTCTTGACCAACAGATCACGTCATTTGGGCCAAATTCAGCCCTGAAAGGCATGATATGGCCCACCTAGGCCTTGGCCCCGCCCCAAATCGGGCTGGGACCTTCATGACTGGTCCCCAAGACTGTTGATCGGAGCAGATCAACCACCAGGGCCGTGACGTGCCTAAAAATTTCGTTGCACGTGCACCCCAAATAGTTGTACACGATGTGCACTGAGCAATTAGGTGTGGTCAACCGGCGTTTGACCGAACTCAAATTCTCAAAAATCATTCCCACCAACCCCTGTTTAAAAATGATAGACTTTGAGCCTCTAGGTGGCCCACCCTGGCCACTTTCCGGCCAATCCAGACCGTCCATTTTATCAGCGGGGCCCACCCCAATAAAACCGTATAAGCTTGTGGGCCCCAGTAAACCAACGAAGGAGATCACTATCGACTGTCCATTCTCGTGCCACGAACAGCTGGATCTAAGAGAGCATGATCGGACCGTTGGTGAAAGAGGGCGCCCTCCATCGTTTGCCCAGGAGACTTACAGATGTGCACACGCCATCTCTGTGGGTCACCTCCCTCAAGCCAAAAACAGTTAGGAAAAACGGAGACGCCGTTGCGGTTTCCATTTCGAGAAAGGCAACGACTACCACCATCTCGGCCGTTGCATAAGAACCCTGCAGAGAAAATCCTGGCCGATTGGTTCTCCTCCTCCCTGCCTATATAAGGAGGTCCAACTCTCCCAAGATCTGCACAAGAAAGAAAAGTGAGGTAAGAAGAGAGAAGAGAGGGAGAAAATAGAGGGTGGGAGTGACATTTTTTGGTGAGCTTGAAGCACACTGCCCCAGCTCAGTCCGTGAAAAAACCGGATCGAGCCGAGTCAGTGTGAGCCCACGGCCACACCACTGAGGTAGTAGAGAGAAAGAAAAGAGAGGGAGAGCAGTGAGAATGGTGCCGAGCTCAGCCGGGTAAATGAACCAAAAACTTCAGTCTTTTCATTCCCTTTTCTTTTATCTGTTTTCCTTCCTCATTTCATGTAGTGATAGGGCATGTAAGAGCCACATTTGGGGGGCAAGAATCCGTCCATGGTAGTGCTCGAACAGGGCGTAAATGCAGCCCCTGTTTTGTGGCTGAACATGGCTTGAAATGCCACCTCCTTTTGAGGCCGAACGTGGCCTACGTGCAGGCCCTGTTTTAAGGCCAAACCAGCCTAAGTGCGGGACATGTTTGGGGCCAAACAACGTCATGAAGATGGCCCCAGACGAGGGCTGAAACCCAGTTCAAGAGCAGCTCTGAACATAAGCTCTGTCGGCTGCAACTCGGACTGATATAAGTCTGAAACTGAAGGAGATAACGTCCCATTTCGAGCCGTTCATTGGCTAAAAGAAATGATAGACACCGCGCCTCCGTTGGACACAGAGGTGGGTCGGGGAACGACGGAAAAGAGCCGTGTTTGAGTTGAAAAACAGGGCTGGGAATGGCCTCCAAAAAAGCTAAAACAGGCGTCATTTTCACGTCAGTTGTAGGGGACTGCTCTGCATTTGGGCTTGACCAAAACGCAGGTGGGCACTGCACAAATGCAGGTGGGCCTCACCCAAAAATCAATGGAGTACCTAGGTTTCGGGCCCTGCACGAGTGCTGATGGGCCACACCCTGCATCAGTAGGTGGACCTCACCCTACAACAATATTAAGCCACACAGGTGGACCCCACCTTGATGATATAGAACGTCCTGGCCGTCCATCCATGGCCCAGCAGCAGGACGGTTGTTGTACTGACGTTACCAAGTTACGTGGGTCTCACTGCGGTATGTATTATTCAACGCTGCCCATCCATTTTACTTAAAGTGGGACCCCACCTAGATGTATGTTATGTCTCCACCATTCATCCCATTTCCCACCTCATTTTAGACGTTAACCCGAAAAATGAAGCCAACCCAACTCTCTGGTAGGCCACACCAGCATAAAGACTAATTTAATAAGGGATAGATCATTAGGGCCCTTTGTGATATTTCGGTGTGTCAAGACATATCCAAAATTAGACATTGGACCTTTCATGAGCCCTGGAACCTAATCTACGGAGTAGATCCTCCTTAGGCGGGCCCCACCTATCAAAATAAAAAAGTATATAATATAAGAAACATGCACGTAAACATCCAGAGGACGCTGCCTCATTTTACTTGAAATTTTGGCTTGGACCATGGGCCCCACCACAAGCTCTACCATGATGTGTGTTGAACATCAACACCGTCCATTTGATGGGTCCCCTTTATATACGGTGTGCTTCCAAAAACCAGCCATACACAGAGCTCAGGTGGCCCACACCATCTACAATCTTTTGAATACATGTTAAACCATATGAAAGCACTTGTCGGAGTCCATCTGAGATTTTGATGCACCTGAAACTTGGTTTGACCCCTTAACCTAGTGGGACACACATAATGGATGGGTTAGATTTGTGAACCACAACTTAGTGAGCCCAACAAATGATTATGAATGCTTTAATGGCGAATTTTAGTATCTGTTGTTATAATTAAACCTACTATTGATACTTGATAGCTATTACTATTATCATTAGTATTACAATAATAATTACGGTTATTAAACACAACTAACCATTAGCAGATTATCCGTGCTAATAGTAGTGCTTACGAACAAAATTATCATTATTACATATTAATCAATTAATTATCATTCTTAGGTACAATTATTAATAGTAGATCATAGCAGTACTAGCATTACAATGATTATTATTAATAAATTGGCTAACGTTAATTATAACACTAATATTAACCATTACCTTTCAATTATTAAATTAATACGGTAAATTATCATCTGCCAACTATAATTCAAATCCTAAAAGTAATTTATCGTAGACCTAAACTTAAGGGTGAACCCTATACCTAGGAAATCCAAAATCTCAATCGTAAATAGTGTGAAGAACTCGATCTAACCATGTAATTTCCTAATTCGTGATAGGACTCGACTATAAGGGGCCACACGTTCCCTAGCCATGCTGGTAGGCGATCCAACTATAAGGTGATGATTCTTCCCCTTGAACTTTTCATTTTTCATTAGCTTAAGTTATAATTTTATTTTAATTCAAATTGATAATTGTTATATCTCTCTCTTATAATCACATGTGTTAGCTGGTGAAAATTAAATTATTATATTACATGCTCAATGTTTATCTTGCATACTTATTTATACTTGTAGAATATTTGTGAAATGCCTATGAAACTTAAACTGGTACAATGTGGGAAATCCCCACCTGTATATATACACCCATACTTGGGACGTAACCCGACTGGTTGTGATAGTAATGGACCTTCGGCTTAGTGGTTATTGAATGGTGGTTTAAATTGACCATTGATGAGGGCCTACCATCCAAGGTTGTTGTGTCCAATAGTTTTTAAGGATGGTCTTTTATCGCATGGTTTTAATACTCGCCCTATGTGGCTTATTTTGATATTTGCCTTATGTGGCTTGCTTTGATATCGCCTTATATGCCTTTGTCCTGATATTTTTCTTATATGGGTTCGATGTTTTTATCATGCAACCATGTGATGGTAAGCACTGTAATATGACTGGCCACTAGTCGATGAGTTTCCATTAAACATCCTAAGATGGTAGCCTCATATGCCGGGGTGGTGGTATGGGACACTATGCCCGAGCTGTCGGCCTACACTGGGCCATGTGCTCCCCGTAGTGACCTTAAGCTTACCTAAGTTGGTTGATTGTAATTGGACTAATGATGGGTTAGCTAATCATGCATCCATGACATATTGGCGATGACGGGTGGCTAATTTTGGATGCTGTAGCACGTGCCCTAGAGTTGTTGGGGTATCGTTTCGCTTGCTCCCAGACCACCGACTATCGACCCCTTTCCGACTGGATGATTTTCCCAGGTCGATGATTGCATGGGCGACGAGCCCAAGTCCGGCTGGATGTGCATCCCCAGGCTGATGTGCATACATGCATCCATGCATTTAAAAAAACTATATCATATATTGTTTTGATTGCATTGTTGTTTTATAATTATACTTACCTAATGCGGTGGTGTGTAATCTTGAGAAAAATTCACACTAAGTTGACTACTCATCCATCAAATATATAACCGTATAGGTAGCACAGGTGGCCCTGATGATGTTTACATTCATATTAGGAAGGAGCAGGCTATGGTTGACAAGGGTATATGATTATATCTGCTAAGGGCTACTGCATGATTTCTCAACTCAAGATTAGTGCAAATTTACCTTGCTTTACATGTAATGTTATGTCATTTTGTATTCATAAGAATTGAGACATTAGGTTTGTATAAGTCATTATGGGCACTCTCTTGTATCCTCTAAATGTAATTGTAATTTTCCTCTATACTGATTTGTCCACTCTACGCTCATCTGCTTACTCTGATGAAAGAAAGAAAATATTATATCTGACCATCCTTTATGGTTAACACTCAGGTTTTTGGGACACGGGTCATATACTCAGGTTCTGAAAAGTCGAGGCGTTACAGTGGGAGTGAGTAGCTAACTCAGTGGTTTCTATTAGCCTTAAGTTACAACAAGCAACAATTATATGATGAATTTAATGACAGACATACATTCACAGATCCCAAAATAGTCTTGTTAATGCATGTACATGTATATGATATAATGCATGACCTCGTAACAACACTCCCTCGAGCGACTTCGTCTAACGATCGCGCATGACTAATGCTCTCTCATTGCGATCTCAACAACCGAGTCACCAAATCTAGCTAATGCGATGCATTAATAATGTTAGCCAAGTATTTAGTTAATTTTGTTCATCCAGCAGATTGAAAAAAATGGTACACCCCACGTGTCATTGCCCTTAACTAGTTGTGAGACCGAGACCTCTTAACGTGTGAGGCTAGGACCTCGCGATCCTTGATCTCATCAGGTTCCCCATCCCCGATTCATGTACATGGGGAGTGCTGAGAAGAGAGATCGCTCGCGGTCACTACAAGGAGGCTCGTCACCCCAGCGTAGGCCGACACCTCGGACACAATATCTCATTCCACCATGCTCAGCTCTCGAGTCAGTGGATCGGTTTCAGATGGTTATCAATGGGCTTTAGTGGTTGAAAGGTGTTCCAGGTTCCATACAGGCGTGAGTAGACATGGTTAACAAACATGGTTGGTCAGTAAGTGGACTAGACCGTGCGAATTTAAGCGAGTACGTGACAGACGACATCGGGTACAAGCAACTCATGTAGTCCAACTGCTGTCGCCCGTTTACATCCTCCCAAATTCGTTGGTCTAACCTCAGGATAGTCCTACCAATAGGACCACCTTTTCTCACCTCAGTTTCTTGAGCAACCTAGGGATTCGATGGTATTCAATAACACATCAACAAATTAGGATTTATCATCTAGCACAAGTGATGTCAAGTAGTCATACATTAAACATATAAATTCAAGTTTTTCTATAAATGCGACTACTAACATTATTACGAAATAAATGTGCAAGTGTGTTGTGTGGGTTTGTAAGGAAGCCAAGAATTTCATGTATCTCATAGTACAAAATACACAAGGGTTAATGCATCATACATATTATAAGGAAACATTATATAAAAATCAAGGAATGAACAAACATTCATCAAATTCATACCCAATCATGTTGAGAAACTACAAACATTCCATAATCATTTCATATTGATTGAGAGGAAATGTAATGTTTTGCCTAAATTTTCTCTAGATTATCTAAATACATCACCCAATCAAATATAATCATTAAATTCATACTAAAATCGGTGCTAGGCCACCTAAGAATAATAGTTGGTACCTTTAAGAAGGAATCTCTGATTTTGAGCTCATAAGATTAGATTTTTAGAGAAAATTATTGAAAGACCTAAACAAACATACAAGCTTATGATATTTGGGATAAACAAATATTGAAACCCTAAATTATATTTGAGATTCAACACTTACCTCCAACTATTGTCGAGAAAGCTCCAACGACGACTTCGGCTAGGGCGAGGCGGCTAAAGAGGGGATGAGAGGGCGGAGGTGCACCAACACCCACACCCCAAGGTCTCTCTCTTCTCATTTCTTCTCTTTTTCTTCCTTTCTCCCTTTTTTTTTTTCTCTTGCTCTAGGGCATGAAATTCGTATGGGAGGAGGGGGTGCCCAAATAAGGCCTTTATATAGTGCCAAATTTGGTGTAAATGGCCATAAGGGTTAGGTTTTTACTATACTAGCCCTATGAGAGATTTTTTCTAGCCTCTAGAGCCTACTACAGGGTGTACATATTGATATACACTGTAGGATAGTTATCCCTAAAGATGATTTACGCATGGACATGTTCGGCCCGCCATTTGGATGCGCCGATCGACAGATATGGTTAGAAGTTTGTTCAACGGTTACCTATGGTCGATCGGAGTCGTGCCTATACGGATATGAGCAGAAAAATATTCTTACTCTACATGTAAAGTTTTGTCGTAAACCGACGGTCTGAAACTCTCAACTTTGTATAAGAGTAGACAACCCAATTCACTTAAGTTTCGGCCACTTCCTTTAGAGTATTTGCACTCTTCATACACTCATCTTTTGGCTCAAGTTAAGCGGTTCTGGACAGTATCCAACTCTGACTCCCGCGATGGACGTCAATCCCAGTAAGACAAATATTATTCTATAGGCTTGGAACTAGCGGCCCAACAACGAGCGTTATAGAGCTTGTTTAGAAAATCGTGGCATTTCTAGAATGAATTAGGTATTGAGATTTCTCGTGGGTAATGATTAGGGTTTAAATTAATTATGTTTATAATGTAACCTATTTATAAGTAGTGAAAGTGGAGATTTGATCATGATTACTCTAAACCGTCGATTTTAGGTTAAAAGAGTAATGAGGTTATTTGGTAAATTAGTCAAGATCCGAGCCTTATCTGACTCAGCTTCGGTTAGATATTTAATTTAGTTATGATTTTCTTGATTATTTAGTGATGGGTTGATTAGATTTGGGTCCTATGTGAGTAAATCATGAGGCTAAACTTGATGTTCAAGTGATCGGGTAGATTCTTTGGCTTCCTATAGTTGATTAATCGGACTTGTGCGGTTCTTTACAGGTATCACCCGTGTATAAACAAACACTGAGTGCTAATGGTCAGTAAGTGATAATATAATTTAATTACATAAAAAATTCAAGAATTTTTAGAAATCCAAAACAGTGAAAATCCAGGACGTTACAACGAACTAAGTAAGAATCGATTGAACCTCTTTCGATTCTCCACCTCCTCTCTGCATGTTGCAGTGGTTGTGGATTTGAATTAACTAAACCAGTTCAGACTAATCCCTGAACTCGGTGAGTGGATGCTAAGTTAACTCGACTCAATCCGAGCGAGAATTCAAACCAACACGACTCAACGACTGAAAGGTTGATCTATCAAGTCAAATCACAATGGAAAATGAAAGCTTGAGAGTTCCCTAACAAAACCCTGAACTTGAGGAAGGCAGTTGAGTTGACTCGATTGAAAGTTGACTCTGTTCAAAGTCTCAAAACACCTTATTCTTCTTTCTGTCTGGCCGATTCTTTCCATAATGGGAAGGTTTCTATAAAGACTTCAGACAACTCATGTGCGAGAAGCGAAAACTCAGCTTTGTTTAGCAACTGAGACGAAACAAGTGCGGAACGAGTCATGCACAAGCCAGATTAATTGATGTACACTAATTTAGTATATTAAAGTTAAGTTGCTAATCAAATTCAAATTCCTATGAATATACTATGCAATTTCAATACATTCCTATTTTTGGATTCCAGTGCATACTAATTACAAGCCGTCAAATACAACTGAGGATTTAAAATTACCTTGATTTGCAATTGGATATCAAATGCATTCTAAATACAGGCTCTCAAACAAGCCCACAATTTTGAAGAGCCCAAAATATTAAAACCGACTGGACCGATGAAATCAAAACTTTTAATGGTATGATCCAATGTTTACTTTTAAGTCCACCAGTGGGTTGGCTTGACTTTTGCACTAGGTAATGGTCCTCATAACAAGGCTCACCCTTTGCATTGGTTAGATGCCCACATACATGACACACTTGCTCATGAGATGTTAGTATGTTAGGCTAGTCTAGGAGCTGGGCTGAAATGAGAAGTTACAAGATAGATGTACGCAACATATGCGACTTGATACACAGGAACCTAAAATTTTTACAGTCAGTACACATTAAATTAAGCTAAGCTGACGAAATTGTCATACCTAATGTCACAGAGTCATAGTCGTAATATCATAACTAGTTCTAATTCTTGAACACTTATCTATCGAAATTAGACCTATTAGTAGGGGTGCACATCGAACTGGTAGAACCGTGTAACCAGACCGGAACCATTGGATCAGTCCGGGTTGGTCCTATCTAGGGTGCTAACGGTCCGGTTCCGGTTCCAAAATTTCGAGAACCATTGGATACGGATCGATTCCAGTTTAGGGCCCTGTAGAACTGAACCGAACCAAACCGTTGATCCGAACCTTTAGTTTAAAATTAAAAAACCTAAATATATAATCTCTCTCACCCGATTGCTGCAGCCCTTGCCCTGCCCCTCCCCTCTCTCTCGCCTAATGCCGCCCTTGCCTCTCTCTCGCTCTCCATTCCTTTCAAGACACGAATATCTCCTCTCCCCTTGTCAGTATCTAATCCGCGTCCATGCTGAGCTCGGGTGGGCGAGGGTAGTGACCAATCCCGCTGCATAAAGCCCTAATAAATAAGGGTAACAAGGTCTGTGCAGCCTTGTGCTCGTTCGAGCATATCGTTCTCTCTCTCTCTCTCTCTCTCTCTCTCTCTCTCTCTCTCACAGACTCACAGATGGGAAGAGCTCCATGTTGCCCTAAAGTGGGATTACATAAGGGTCCATGGACTGCAACAGAAGACTCACTGCTAACCAAGTATATTAAAGAAAATGGAAAAGGGCATTGGAGATCTTTGCTCAAGAAAGCAGGTGTGATTTCCTTCACCCATCTCCACATCTTCATCGTATCTTCCTTCTTTACTTTCTCAAGGTGGCTCTGATAGTTTATTTATTTATTTATTTATTTTAAATGCAAAACTCTCTCTCTCTCTCTCTCTCCCCCTGTATCTGGGTGTTGTTGTAACACCTGCAAACCCTTGCTCAGAACCGTGGAATCGATCCGGAACCGAACCATTTTTCACGGTCCGGTTCTGGTTCGGATCTAGGGTGCTAACGGTCCGATTCCGGTTCCAAAAATTGTAGAATCGTCAGGAACGGTTCGGTTCTGGTTTCACCCTAGAACCGGACCGAACCGACCCATGCGCACCCCTACCCATTAGTTTTTTTATTTTTTTTTCAATCATCCAATAAATGTCCACCAATCCAATATTAAATATTTAAATAAGCTTAATTTTTCATTTATGATACATTTAAATTGGCAACATAATTTTAAACAATTTATAATTATAAATATTTATATGACACTTTTATAATCTCTACTTAATTTCGAAGTGCCTATACCAAAGGATCAAAGTTTTTCTCCGAAAAATTAGATTCCTTAGGTGGTATGTGTTGTTGTTCAATCTGAACACGTGACCATGTATTATGAATTGCCTAAATTTGATATTAAAAAAAATATGTCATTAGGAATAATGTCGGGCATACCAAAGTTGTACTTAACTCAAATCAATTAAATGCTTGTGATTCTTAGAGTCAAACTAGTTGGAATAGGATTAGACCTATGAATGTTGATTTGATTGTTTAGCCACTGACGTTATATCGATCAAGTGATTTAAGAAGGGGAAAGTTAGTCCTATGGGATCCTTTTGCCATATGTTAAAAATCTTTCTTTCAATTGTGATAGCATTTAAGTTTTCTCAATAAATTAATAATTGATGCATAGGATTAAAAATTGTTGCGCAGCACGCCAACAACGCAGTGGGCCGAGATCCAATATCAGGCCTCACCCACAAACGATAAACGGAAAGAAATATAAACTAAAAACAGATCAAAGCAATCCAAACAAACCACAAGACAAGATATACGTGAAAAAATCCCAAACTAGGGTAAAAAACCACGGATGCAAACTTTCACTATGAAGAAATAAAGAATACAAGGCAAAATACTAACCTCTCCCTTGGAAGAATAGAAAACCCTGAGCCCACACCTTTAGAAATATTTCTCAATATTTCTCATTCCTTAGAATCCCTTAGAAAAACTCTAGGAACCCCTATTTATAGTTTAGGCAACTTTTCTTCCGCATCCGGTTGCGAAAGGACTCAAATTCGCAGTTTCGCAGAACAAACTGCGTAACCTACGATTAGTCGTAGCTCTCCTATGACTGGTCATAGACCCCTACGACCAGTCGTAGCTCTCCTACGACCAGTCCTAAGCCCAAAAAAAAAAATAGCACAACTCGCTGGACTTTGAGTCGTACCAGGACTCGAACCCACGACCAGTCGATCGCCTCCCACGACCGGTCGAAGCCATCCTACGACCGGTCGAAGGAGGCCCCAATGTGGCTCCATATTCTCAACAATCTTCCACTTGGAGACACATTGCCATAAACCTTCGTCTTCTTCATCCGAAGTGCACCACCTCCCCGTCTTCAAGCCTGAAGACCAATCAAAGCTGAACAGAGCTTCAGCTTCTCTCTTGTGACCGCCTTAGTCAACATATCTGCAGGATTCTCACTTGTATGAATCTTCTCCAGAATAATCGATCCATCTTCCAGTAACGAACGTATGAAGTGATATCTGATGGCAATATGCTTGGTCCTTGAATGAAAAGCTGAATTCTTAGCCAAGTGTATTGCACTCTGACTGTCACTATACAACTTACAATCTACTTGCTTCTTACCCAACTCTTCCAAAAAACCTTGCATCCACACCATCTCCTTGCATGCTTCTGTAGCCGCAACATATTCTACTTCTGTCGTACTGATAGATACTATCTTCTGTAACTGAGAGACCCAACTGACTGCAGCACTGCCCAGAGTAAAGATATAACCTATAGTGCTTCTTCTGCTGTCAATATCTCCTGCCAAATCTGAATCCACGTAGCCTTGCAGCTTGATTTCCGATCTACCATAATACAGCCCTACATCCTTAGTACCCACCAGGTATCTGAGGATTCACTTCACAGCTTCCCAATATTCCTTTTCAGGGTTGTTCATGAACCTGCTAACAACTCTCACTGCTTGATCAATGTCTGGCCTCGTGCTTACCATAGCATACATGAGACTCCCAATCGCTGACGCGTATGGGACTTTGGCCATGTAGTCCCGTTCCTCCTGCGTCTTTTGCACCTTGCTCCTTAGATAGCTTAAAGTAGTTGGCTAATGGAGTGCTAACCGGCTTAGCACCTCCCATATTAAATTGATCAAGTATCTTGGCTATGTACTCTGCTTATGACAAAACCAGTTTCTTATTTTTCCTGTCATGCTTTATCCTCATGCCTAGGATTTGTTTTGCAGCTCCTAAATCCTTCATGAAAAATTCTCTAGATAGTTGTCTTTTGAGATCTGAGATGTCCTTCATGCTTGAACCGGCAACAAGCATATCATCAACATACAAAAGAAGGATGATGTATGATGTATCAAACTTCTTTAAGTAACAACAGTGGTCAGCATGACATCTCCTAAAACTGTTTCCCAACATGAAACTATCAAACTTCTTGTACCACTGCCTCGGGGCCTGCTTCAGGCCATATAAACTTTTCTTCAGTCTGTACACCTTGTTCTCATTACCTGGTGCCACGTATCCTGTCAGCTGATGCATATATATTTCTTCTTCAAGATCCCCATGAAGAAAGGCTGTCTTAACATCTAGCTACTCTAGATGTAAGTTCTCTGTAGCCACTATACTCAAGACCATACGAATCGTAGACATTTTCACTACCGGTGAAAATATTTTGGTGAAATCGATACCTGCCTTCTGTTGAAAACCTTTTACAACCAGTCTCGCCTTGTACCGTTTCGAACTATCATGCTCCTCCTTTAGTCTGTAAACTCACTTGTTATGAAAAGCTTTCTTACCCTTAGGTAAAATGACTAGCTCCCAAGTATGATTAGACTCAAGAGAGTCCATCTTCTCATCCATGGCCTGCTCTCACTTAACCCGTATATCTGACTGTAATGCCTCTTCAAAACACTCTGGCTCACCATTATCTGTCAGCAGTAGATAATGTAAGGAGGGTGAGTATCGGACCATGGGTCTCCTTTCCCGAGTAGACCTCCTCGTAACCGGTGTCTGTGGCTCTGCCTCATGATGCTCCTGTGCATGATCATCCTGTGACGCTGTAACACTCATGTCCGGTAACTCTTCCAACTCTACGAATTCCTTTTTCTCGGCCTTATTATCTTGCACACTGTCCTTATGCATCACTTTTTCGTTGAAGACTATGTTCTTGATTCTGATGATTTTTCTGTTTTCTGCATCCCAAAACCTGTAGCCAAAATCATCCTGCCCGTAGCCTATAAACGTGCACCTCCTGGACTTCGCATCCAGCTTGTTTCTACGTTCTGCATCAATGTAAACATATGAAGTGCAACCGAATACTCTGAGATGTGTAAGGTTCACTTCTTTCCCAGTCTACGTTTCTTCTGGTAGCCCACCATCCAATGATGTTGAGGGACTTCTATTGATAAGATATACGGCAGTATTCAAAGTATCTGCCCAAAAGATCTTGGGCAACCCTGCATGTAACCTCATGCTCCTGGTGCGCTCAAGGATGGTCCTGTTAATGCGCTCAGCCACACCATTTTGCTGTGGTGTCCCTGTAATCATTTTCTGATGTTTAATTCCATTTGCTGCACAATACTCCTCAAATCTCTTATCACAATATTCTCCCCCATTATCAGATCTGAGACACTTTACTGTTTTACCTGTCTCGTTTTCTACCATAATTTTTCACTTCTTAAACGCATCAAATACATCAGATTTATGCTTTAAGAAATAAACCCACAGTTTTCTACTAGCATCATCAACAAAGGAAACAAAATAATGTGAGCCACCAAGAGATGATACCTGTGCCGGTCCCCACACGTCAGTGTGGACAAGCTCCAATAGATGCGTCTTTGGAGCGCGTCCTGTCTTCTTGAAGCTTACCCTCTTCTGCTTGCCATATATGCAGTCCTCGCAGAATTCCAAGTGAAGAGACTTCAGCCCTGGTAGCTTCCCTTTTGACAACAACACTTTCATCCCTTTCTCACTCATATGTCCCAACCTCTGATGCCATAACTGCCCATTCACTCCAGTTGATGCGACTGAGAGTGAACCATACGATCCTGAAGTCACGTACAAAGTGCCTTCCTTTTTGCCTCGAGATACCACCAAGGCACCTTTTGTGATCTTCCAGGAATCACTGGTGAATGTCGTCACATAACCGGTGTCGGCTAACTGCCCCACTGAGATCAGATTCCTTCTCAAACTCAGTACATGTCTGACATTCTTCAGTTTTAAAACCGTTCCGTCTTTCTGATTGACCTGAACGTCACCCTTTCTAACAATACTGCATGGCTCATCATCACCCAGGTAGACTCTCCCAAAGTCACCTGACACATGATCACGCAGAACTTCCTTACATGAAGTGGCATGAAACGAAGCACCCGAGTCTATAACCCATGACTCATCCCTCGCATCAAGAGACAAGATCAACGCCTCTGTGTCGCTCTCCTCAGACAGATTCACTGAATCCTTCCCGCCTTGAGAGCTTTCATCTTGTTTCTTAAACGCCCTGTAATCACGTTTCATGTGTCCCTTCTTGCCGCAATGCCAACACCCGTCTTTATCTTTCGGTCCCTTGGACTTCTTCCTCGACTTAGAACGCCCGTGTTTATTGCCTCCTCTGTTCTGCGATCTTCCTCTTCTTTCAACGTTTAAAACATTCCCGGAATTCCCTGAAACTCCTAATGCCTTCCTTCTAGATTCTTCGCTGAGAATCAGACCGGCCACATCATCAAATTTCAGCTTTATTGATCCTGAAGAATTGCTCACAGCAATCACCAAACCATCCCAACTGTCTGGCAGACTGGATAAGATCAATAGTGCCCTGACCTCATCCTCAAAAATGATGTCAACGGATTTCAACTGGCTCGTGACTGTATTGAACTTGTTTAGATGTTCAGCCACGCTCCCACCATCTGATATCTTCATGTTGAATAGTTGTTTCATAAGATGAACCTTGTTGGATGCTGAGGGCTTTTCATACATGGTGGCTAGGGCTTCCATTAATTCTTTTGTCGTTTTCATCTTAGATATATTAAAGGCGACGCTCTTAGACAAAGAAAGTCAGATCGTTCCTAAAGCCTTCCTATCATCTGTCATCTTTTCTAGTTTCTTCTCTTTTCCTTCTAGAGGAATGTAGAGGTCCTTCTGATACAGATAATCCTCCATCTGTATCTTCCAAAAGGCAAAGTTTGAACCATCAAACTTCTCAATTCTAATTTTTCCATCTTCCGCCATTGCTCCCAATAGAACTAAACCAATAGCTCTGATAGCAGTTGTTGCACAGCACGCCAACAACGCAGTGGGCCAGGCCTCACCCACAAACGATAAACGGAAAGAAATATAAACTAGAAACAGATCAAAGCAATCCAAACAAACCACAAGACAAGATATACGTGGAAAAATCCCAAACTAGGGTAAAAAACCACGGATGCAAACTTCCACTATGAAGAAATAAAGATTACAAGGCAAAATACTAACTTCTCCCTTAGAAGAATAGAAAATCCTGAGCCCACACCTTTAGAAATATTTCTCAATATTTCTCATTCCTTAGAATCCCCTAGAAAAACCCTAGGAACCCTTATTTATAGTTTAGGCAACTTCCCTTCCGCATCCCAGTTGCGAAAGGACTCAAATCCGCAGTTTCGCGGAACAAACTGCGTCACCTACGACTAGTCGTAGCCCTCCTACGACTGGTCGTAGACCCCTACGACCAGTCCTACGCCCCGGAAAAAAATAGCACAACTCGCTGGACTTTGAGTTGTGCCAGGGCTCGAACCCACGATCGGTCGAGCGCCTACCACGACCGGTCGTGGCTCCCCTACGATCAGTTGAACGGGCCCCACGACCGGTCGTAGCCGTCCTACGACCGGTCGAAGGAGGCCCCAATGTGGCTCCATATTCTCAACAAAAATAAGGTTAATTGTCAATTTTATTGATTAAAGAAGATGACTAGTACAATCCGCGAAGTAAATTAAATAGAGACAAACAAAAATAATTACCTACAACTTCTTATGTGGACAAAGCAACTAAGGCATATAGTTTGCAGGACATAACTAATATGATCTTTCAAGTAAGAATTCGACGACTGGTAGGATTCAGTGACAAAGGTAGTGGATATTTATCCTACTCTTAGGGTGTATTCTAGTGATGGTGTTGGACAATAGAGAATCTATACTAAACTATGAATTTTAAACTTATTACAGCGTAGTTGGATAGAAGCGAAATGTCTAAGCTAATAAGCTAAAACTAAGATAAATAGTGTTGAGTTGTAGAGGTTAATTGATTTTGTGTAGTAAGGGCCTTGGAGCTCTTTCTCGAATACTACTTATATAGGCTTGAAGATGCTATACTCGTTTTAGGGTTTCTTTGCTAATCCTCGAATATGTGATTGGCCATGTCCTAGTAAGATTCAAACTCTTTATACCATCATAATTTGATTTCCTTCTAATTCCATATGTACTTTTAATTGCCCCAATGCTCTATGTTTTTCATGAAAGTATCTACTGTCTTCAAAATTTTCTTATTCTTTTTGGCATGATTGTGTGAGATGGCTTGACGTGGCAATACTAGATAGCGAGATATCCGGTATTAGTGGGACTCTTAGGTAACTTCTTGTATACAGGACAGGTCATACGTACTACGCATGTGATGGTCACATGTCCTAAAGGCAATGCCTCTCTTTTCTCAATCGTGGTTGTGCTTACGCCCCTAAGTTATTATAATTTTAACTGGCTACGTGGGATTGTAGATTCTTGGTAGCGTAAGTATGACTTACCAATGAGTGTCAACATGTGGTGATATCTCAATAGAAATTATAGTGTATTAGGATAGGTATAAACAGTATGAAATTGCATTTCGTACAATATAAATTAAATCTAACATTTGGAAACGGTACACTGGGGATCTCATTTGATTGTGAAATTGAGTACTACATCTATGCCTACGTTAATGCATATGTTTTATCCGGGCCTTCCATCCAATTATGCCGATTACACGTGACAATCAAGTTACATATGGATTCAAATGGCTGGAATCAGCTGTGAAATGTTGATTACAATTTGATGATCCACCCAGCATAGATATCACTTAATACATTTTTTAGAGGAAGAATTTATCCAAACATAAGATTTGACGGTCAAAATATTAAATATATTTTTAGACATATTTTTATAGTATAATCAAGGTGTTAATTCCACGTAACACATTTCCATACCAATTAATCCTACGTTCCAAACGGGCACAGGCGGCACTGACCATGCTGCAAAAACTAGAACTTTCCCTGAGTAAAATCCTACCGGTTCAGTCTGGCAAGAGTCCGAGGAAAAAGATAAAGGGCAATTAAGTCATTTTGAAACTCGTAGCATCTTTGTAGCTTTCCACACCTGTCAAATGCCCCCATCAGGAATCTCTTGCAATGAGATACGTGTCAGAGCTAGAATGACTTTCCTGAAAAGTAGAAACCGTGTGAACGCAGACTATCTGAAAATTACTAGTTGGTTGCCTACGCGCCACAGCAATCTGGGTCCATCGCGAGCTTGTACAAGCAATCGCGGCCGTCCAGCTGCCAGCCTGGGAATGCCCACTTACAGTCGTTTGGACTTCTGCATTTTGTACTGTAATGTCGCCGCGGTTGGCTACGGTAGTAATACAATTTTCAATCCCATTTTCATCGGACAGAAATCCTTGCAACACCTTCACTAAAGCTTAGAATATGTGAAATCTACACTGTCCATCAGGGTCAATTCTTAATTTTAGACCGATAAGAATGAAAACAAGTCAGATCCACAAATCAGGTAGGCGACATTTCAAGGATAAGGGATATAGAACGACAACCGTAGGTTTGTGTGCCACCATTTTGTGAATCTTTCATCAAACCCGTTCATTAAATGTCACTCACTAGGAAGAAAGGAAATATAAAAACCAGCCAGATACATAACAACGCGTGAACTTATAGGCTTTAGGTGAAATTTTATAGCGTTTCCATGGTGTGGCCCATTTGAGTACCATAGAGGGCTTGTATTTTGTAGCTACGGTAAACATAAGGATCATCACATGATGGACGGATTGGATTTCATGTGTGAAATATGCAGCCCCAAAAAGCTCGGTTGTTTGACGCGTGTCGACGAGTCTCTCAGTTCCCTTCATTTCCGGAAGCATTTTGTACGAGAAAAGTTCCAATGGGACGCGGATTGCGTCCTACGCCTGCCCATACTGGCTCACCGTGATGTATGTTTTTTATCTTCGCCCTCCATCCAGATTAATAGATCATTTTAAGGCATAACTCCAAAAATAAGTAGATTCAAGACTCGAGTTGGCCACACCACAGGAAATGGTGGGTTTTGAATATCTCCTGTTGAAAAAAAATTTATTTGGGTATATAAGTTTTTGATAAAGCTGAAATTTATATTTTCCTTTTGATCAGGATCTGCCCTTTATGTATGTCTATGTGACATACCTTTTTTTTAAAAAAAAACTTATTTATTTATTTATTTTTAAAGCTTGTTAACTCACCCAATGTGAATTCACACTTCACTGTTAGCCACCCTCACTAGCGAATCGATACCCAGGCCTCAATGTTGAAACAAGGTATCTTTCACACGGTCTACCACTTGAGTTATGAATCAGGGTGTCATGTTCACGTGACTTTACCAACATGTTTGTTGGTAAATAAGCATCATATTAAGCCCTGAGAAAGCTTCATGGGTGGCCTTATTATCACCATTGCTTCTTGTGGTGTGGCCGACTTAAGTCTTAGATATACCTCCCATTTCGGATCATGTATTAAAATAATCTATTAAAATGGATGGGCAACATGAATAAAACATATACATGATAGTGAGCCCTAAAGAGCCCCTATCAAGATCGATAGATGGAATCTGTATTGGTTCCAATGATCTGCATCATTTATTTTGTGGGTCACACCAACGATGGGCTAAGTAGAAAGATTATTGACAGTGCTAGCCATTCAATTTCTAAAATAAAATAAAATAGCAGTGGCCCTACTGTAGGGGAGCAGGTTAGTGTGACCCAGGCCTCACTGGGACTATGCGGCACTTACTATGGGGCCACCATGGTGGATGTATTTTATGTCCACGCCATCCATCTGTATTGTTAGATCATTTTAGGCATGAGCTCAAAAATGAAGCAGAACTAATTCTGAGGTGGACCGTACCATATGAAACAATAGTAGCAATTGAACACTGCCGTTTAAAAAGTTTTTAAGGCTCGGTATAATATTTTTTTAATGTGTATTTTTCATCTAAACCATCAATGATGTCACATAAACTTGAGTGAAAAAGAAATAAATAAATATTAACTTGGTCTAAAAATTTTGTGGCCCTTTAATAGAGAGTGATATTGACTTTTGGATGATAAGTTGCTTGTTTTGGAGTTACTTCTAGCCAAATTAATTTATGGAATAAAAAATTGAAGATCTCCCAACCTAAGTGACTTCAATGGTCAGTTTATGGCAAAAGATTCTAAGTAAGGGTCTTGACAAAAAATGAAGAGATTCGCATTCTTGTCCACCGGCTCAGGATGTGAATTTTACTTATGAGATTTTGTATTTTTTAGAGATCTAGCAAGTTCTTAGATTGACTACATATGAGGTCAAGTAACAAATGCTTGATAGAAAAAAATTAAGGAAAGTATAATGCTGGTGTTCCTGCTTTTATCTCACACCGCTATAATGTAATTCTAAGCCGTAACAAATTCAGATTAACCTTAGGTATTAAAATTTCAGATCTAATATCATCGTTAATTTGTGCACTTTGTGGCTTCAACTAAGATGAAACAATTGAAAAGACAATGATCAATGAAGGTAATTATACAAAATACAAAATATTTTATATGGAAAAAACCTCTGTGGAAAAAAAAAATAAACCATGGTACAAAGCTACAAAGATCCACTATAGTCAAAAGTTTTAGAATTTGCACCACTTGCCTTCCCTAATTACAAGAATGTCCAACTCCCTTTGTGATGTGCACCTAAGAAAATCCTAACTTCTTAAGAAAATCCATTCTTAAATCTCTACAAGTGTTCAAAATCCTATCCCCTTGCAAAACACTTGTCCTTAGGGAGTAAATACTTATTAATAATCAAGCTCTAATTGAAACCGAACTCAACTACCTCATTTTGCACTAATATACACAATCTGTCAGTCATATCAAATGGGACCTTAGGTCGGACCAAAACAAACCGACTCACACATATCTCTCGAACTGAAAATGTGCAAAAATTAACAGTGCAAGCTGTTATTCACTTACTAATTCGATTGGATCAATGTGATACCGGTTGAACTAACAATGACCTTCTCTATACTCTTTAGATTAGCAAAATTTAAGGCATCTAGCCGCACAATATATAAGAATGAGATAAGAGTGTGTGGGAGCATAGATGCGAGCTTGGATGAGATGCGAGGAAATGGAAGCTAAACACTCTAGAATGAAAAATAGATGCACAGGCATATACGATTCTAATTCTACTTTAAAAAGCAATAAACTTCTTCAAGTGCTAATGACCTATCAGCATGGAAGATTCTTCATGCAGAGCCTTCAAGATAACCAACTATCTCTCCCGACCAACCCTTTACGCTCACTCATTCCTCACATCTCTTGAGTATGCTCTAGTAGGATTTGGGAGCCTCTAGGGGACAAGGGGGTATAATTGGGGCACTCTGGTTGATTTTGCTTTTTTTTTTTTTTTTTTTTCTTCCTTTTTTATGTAAAAAATAATAATAATAAAAAAAAATTAATGAGAGGTTTGAAGCCAAATTTATAATTTAGATCATAATGATCTATATTTTTGCTGGCGCCAACATAGCACAATTTTAACACCCCCATAATGGTCATGTCATAGTTTTTTCAAAATACAAAGAAGGCAGTATCAAAACAATAACAGTAACAGTGGTAGCCATTACAGTCGCTGTTATCATTTTGGAACACCCTATTTGTGGTATTTTCTGAATCGTTTATAATCCTGTCTTTCGAGCTGCACCATATTACCGTAAATAATTCTCCTATTATCTTAAATGTGGTATCTATAAGCTTATATAGGCAAAACAAATAAACACTATGGATATATTGTTAAGAATCAAAGAGACTGGTACACAATGGAGGATAGATGAAAAAGATAATGGAATGATCAAATCCATTAGGTTAAGGTTCAACTGGAGGATTATCGTATCTAGGATTTATGTAACAACATTCATCCATAAAAGGACATAACCCTTTGTCCTATAGAAATTATTTTTGTTATTTTTAAAAAGAAAAAGTCATCCAACAATATACCACTCAAGCAGCCTTATAGTCATTGAAGAGATTTAAATCCTAGTTGCATAAGCAAAAGCTCACTCTTTTATCAACTGACTATACGTAATATTTATGAAAAGTTTAAAGAATTAATATATTTATTTATTTTTTTAAAATAATTTTTATTTTTAAAATTTATTTTTATTACAAAAACATAACATATACATGATACACACGTACGTCATCATAGCCCCCTCCTCCGCAAGTGCCTCACTGTCTTAGTGAGGCCGGGCCGCACGTAATCCGCTCCCTGGCTATACGAGCTCAAAATCACATGTGCTGTGAAAACATTCGGCTCATGCATTATGCACATAGTTTCATTAGTTTGTCTGAAAAACCTAATGAAGCATTTCACGTTGGTTGTCCGAAACTTACACATAAAATTGAGTTTGCAGTATGTTAAAGTGAGGCCAACGGTTCAGTGATCGAAACCGTTGATACGATGGGCCTCGTTCTGGAAGGCCACTTTCCAAAAGTCCAGATAATGCAAGACGCTATCTTTAGAATTTTAGCCTTTTTTCTTTCTTTTTATGTCCTATTCGTTGGGTCATATATTGGAGGGCTTAAGATTTTACAATCTGCGGTATCAACGGTGCATGGACCATCCTGAGCCAATCTTGTCAACCATTTGGATGATAGGATCACCGTAACACGAAGCAAGCGTATGAGCATTAAAATGCCAAGAGTTATTGTTGGAAACTTCGGCGCACAACTACAAATGCCGACGGGTCGTGATTCGCGTCACGCGTGTCAGAATCGGGTCCATTTACAAATAGTGCGTACTGTGAACGTGACATATACCAAAAAACAGAGAAGAACGGTGTTCAAGTGAGCTTCACATGTACGTCGATTTTGGACGGTCAGACGTTCTTTTCTAACCGCTCATTTTATTCCTACAAGTTATACCTGTGTAAGTACGTCACCGGCAGTTTTTTCTTGTCCAACGCATGTTTACGTTTTTCTATACCTATTGAATGGCCCGGATTTTTTACACGTGTGGCTTCCGGCCGGATCTCCGGTAGCAATAGGGTATTGGCTCCGCACACACAGTTCCCTTGATGAAGACCCGACGCGTGAAACAGGTCGGCCACTCGGACCTTGGAAGTACTTCCACTCGGGCCTGGGAAGTTAGTACAAGCGGCAAGAGTCTCAACGGTTCAGGCCGAACCGAATTCTACCTACCCGGCGACCCGATAGCGGACACGTGTCGGGAAAGAGAAACCAAACAGCGTGCTGCAATGAAAGCCTTTTCCTCACCTTCCGTAGATGCGTGGGTAATCTCCTCATATTCCATCACACGTGTCGTCTCCTCATCTGTCCCTTGCACCCTTTTATCCCCATCCTCACCCTTCCTCTCCTCTCCCCTCCCCCGTCCCCCCACTCTCTGAATATACACAGCTTCTTCGGTGTATACGCGCGCGTTTTTTTAGATTTTGACGAATGGAGCTAGATTCTCTCGACGAAGAAGATCACTGCCTGGCCATTCCCCACCGGGAACCTGACGCCGCTCCTCCCTCCGACGAGGACCTCGCCGGCATCAGGACCGACTCCAGCGCCTCCTCACTCTTCGGATCTGACGACAGCCGGAGCACAACGAGCTCCAGCGACATCTCCGGCAGCAGCGGGGAGATCCCAGCTGCTGTGGTCGCCGACGTGGTGGTTCCGAGGTTGATAGCTCCAGCTCCGCCGTCGGATGCCGACGTGGCGGGTGGACTCAGGAGGGAGAGGTGCGTTGGGAGGAGCAAGGGGTTGACGTGGGGGACCAAGACGTCAGTGGGGAGACGAAGGGAGATGGAGGACGCCGTCGCCGTTATACCGGCTTTTATGTCTCGCACGTGCGAGACCTTGGGCGGGTGCACGGCTCCAGGTTCTAGAAGCTCCGGAGAGGTCGCGCCCGTACATTTCTTCGGTGTCTACGACGGGCACGGAGGTTCTCAGGTACGTACGTAGCCTCAGTACAGTCTCTACGATCTAGTCATTCTTCTATACGTCTACGTACATATACGGTTGTCTTTTCCCGGGAATTTCTCGCCTTTTTTTATTATTCGGTTTTTATGTGCATTTATTTTGATTTTTGATGAGGCAATGATTCAGACTTTCAGATGTACCTTTATACCGTACACGCGTTAAGGGACAACGAATCTGGGCCGTCCATAAAGTAATCCCTTCTTTGGATGGCTCATAGTTCAAAACCACAAAGATAAGATGATCCCAGCTGTCAATTTTTCTCACTTTCCTGACCAATTCGGTTTCTTTCTTTTATATTGGCCGTCCATAGTGGGCCCCACCAGATAGATAACTGATCACATCGTTGCCACGTCTACTGGCGGTAGGTAGGGTGTAATGGGTGGTTCAGTAGAGACGATTCCACTATAACCATTCCTTTTTTTCGTGCGTTCCCAAGCCAGTTGATAATCTCATGAAAATATCGACGTTTCATTTAACTTTCCATGCGTCTCCTGTAATCACGAGAAATCCAAGATGTTATATATCACGAGGGATTCCCTTCCTTGCTTTGACATTTAAAAATAATAATAATAATAATAATATCTGGCGAAGTGTGTCGCGAGTTAATGAAAAGATAGTAAAGAAATAATCAAAATATCGCGCTATTTTCAGGTCTAAAACGGGTCTTTTCTAATGCTACGTGTCATGGTCGGTCGGCCCTTTGTTTTCTTCTTCTTCTTTTTTCCCCTCCAAATGGAAAAAGTAGTATTTTTGTGTCGACGTACAGAAAAATACACGTGGCGACTATGACACGGTTCTTAGCTGGAATTTTGGAATTTGGTGTTGGGTGCTAACGTGGAACTGACATACGTGGCACTCTAGAGCAATTTCCAAGGTATCGTCTCGAACAGGTGCGTATCGCCCGTGTCGGCCCGAAACAGCCCGATGAGGGGGCTATGAGTAATATCATTAGAAAGCATGGATTTAGGAGTGGGGACCGGACCATTTCGTTCTTGTCGGTATGGTGACTTGCATATTGTCTGATTCGGTCCCACTTAGGTCTTGTATTGGTGTGGTGAATTGTGTCCATTCAGACCCAAAATCATATCAAGTCAAAAATGATTTATGAATAAATTTAGTTTTTGTTCTTTCTACGTCGATGGTGTATGAATACAAATTAAGTTGTATAAGATACAATGAATAAAGACACTGTCCAAAGATGGAATTCCCAGATTTGGAGGCCTTGATTGATAATCAATTCCTAATAGACTAAAACCATGGTAGGGAGTAGAAGGGCCACACATAAATAAACTAGCAGACTACTGCGTGATTTGCTTTGGACATGACTGCATGAATTATCAATCTGGTTCATCTATCTGTTGGGCCCTACTAGTGGCTTGAGTTTCAAAAACAAGCCCATCATGTGGCATAAATGTAGCTAAAATTCAACTGAACAGAACTATCTTGGTAGGACAATCCTAACCATTCAATCAATAAAAACTTTCTTATTGAATTTGAGCCATGTCTAGCCATCAAAGTGCCCATCACTGATTGAACAGTTCATACCGTTGTCTATCTGTGCGCTTTGCGGAAGCACGTACTATGAAGATAGAACAATTGTAATAAAGCAGAATAACCAATAAAGCAATCACACACAAAACACGACGATATTTAACGTGAAAAACCGTTGTGGGAAAAAACCACGGCACAATGCGACAGAGATCCACTATAATCAAAACCTTAGAGTTATACACCACTCACCTTCTATGATTACAAATGTACCCAATCTCCCCTTGCGATGTGCAACCCTTGGAAAACCATTCCTAAGCTCTTAAAAGTGTCGTAAACCCTCTCACCTCACGAAAACCCTCGCCCTTAGAGAGAACACTTGTTGGAATACAAGCCCTAATTGTGGATTAGGCTTAAATAGCCCGATTTGCACAACTCTGCATAACATGTCTGGTCGGACCGAAAATAACATTCAGTCGGATCGAATTGACTCAACTGGAACGTCAGTCAAACCGAAAATGACCAAAACATCACACTAAGCAATCTGAGAATTCTCCAATTTTTGGTTGAATCGAAAATGGCTTTGGTGGAACCAAACCTAAACTTCTTTATACAACAGATTGGCAGAATCCAAGGCATTATGAACAACAACGTCCTTGGGATACAAAAACATATCGAGCATCCCATAGGAAATATTGCATTTATCTCCTAAAGTGTTACTATTTTTGGGAAACATTGGGAAATTGCACCACCTGTAACTTTGTTAATATGGAAAAATATATTACAATCATTTGGGTGGGCACCGCAAAAAGAAACGGGCCTAACTTATTGTATAATTCCAAAAAATGAAAAATTATAAATGGAAACATTGCCACAACTTATGCTAATTACAGGGAAAAAAGGGCCAAAACTCACACGGCTGCATCTCCAAGGCAACCCTGAATAACAAAATAGTAGAAAAATCTAATACAGACGACACAGGTAAATGAGGTTTGGGCGAATGGTCTTCACCATAGGTTTGCTCCTTATAGATGTGGGTTCGATTCCCCTTCTTGGCTTTACCCGATACACGTGGTTGTGGGTGATTGCGTGTATCTGCAGGGATTAGTCTCACTTCAAAAGAGGTGGGGACACCCTGTGTCTTCAAAAAAAAGAAAAAGAAAAAAAGAAGGCACAACAAAAACCTCTCAAGCTTTAGCAATCTTTAACAACCCTAACTACAAAAATCAAATGATCCAAAGTTGCAAAAAGACTTGTTCAATTTTTTTGTTCATTTTTGAACATTGAGATCCACTCAAATCCTAGCCGAAGTAGAACTGAAATGGCTGTAGCAAGACCTTAAAAATAATAGGAAAACATCCCCCATCCAAAAGCACATTTCTATTTGCACCTTCAACTGGCTAGATTTACAACACTTTGCACCTAGAATGAAAAATGCAACCAACCAAATAGATATTAAAGACACCATCTGCCCCCTAAACCACCAGGCAGAATTAACATAACAAAATCCAAAACAACGTCCATCTACCCTCTCCCACCAACTATCGCCAATTGCATTTTTCACAGTAGAAAATCCCCCCCTCCCCCCCCAAAAAAAAAAAAAAAGAAAAAAGAAAAAAGAAGAAGAAAAATACACAATAATGCAGCCAAACAAAATATATTTGGCCCATCACAAAACCAACAATAGACTCCTCTTCGAGGATGGACTAAAGGATGGAAGCCTGCGGGTAGAATGAAATTCCCAGCCTCCTCATCCTTTTATCTCCAAATTTACAAAGAATAGGGCCCCTAAACAATACAACAACACAAATCACCTGTGATGATGGGCATGGATTTTGCTGATGAATGGCTCGCGACACAGACCAATTCCTGATGGACAACACCCAGGCCTACCTTCTGCTCCAGTCCCATACATCACCCTCAGCCATCAGACTCAGCTTCCCTTTAGTCCCCCCACCAACCATCAACTTCAGAGTATTATTATGTACTTAGAACTCAAAAGATTAAAAAAACCATACAAATATTAAGTTTCCTTTGTATAGGGATCTAAACTATGTACTGTTTGATAGAAGTGATGCAATTATATTCGAAATCAGTTTATCTATAATTTATAGATCATAGGAGATGTATGAAAGTCGAAAATTGGAAGCTAAAATCAAAAATTGGATTTTTTTCTGTTTTTCCCCATTTCCCCCAAATTCGAAAATCAGAATTTAAAATCAATGATCAAATATGAAAATCATGGATTATGAACTTTATTCCACTGATTCGAAGTGTCATGCCCCAAAATCTGGGTACCCAAGTAGGGCTACTAGAGACTAGAATCCCAAACACATAATCTAATTTATTTAATTTTTATTACATCACATATTCTCACTTGGATTCAATTAAACATTCACACCTAATTTAACTGGAAATCATCATCGAACTTAAAGTTTAAATAAACTAAATGATTGTACCATGCTATCACTACTCAAGTCATTACTATTAAAATACTTGTTTGATTACATTGAAACTTGAATTCCAAACTATATCCTAAGAAACTAAAGAACAACCTAATAATAAATGTTTGCTTGCTCATAGTACTCTAACTCAACACTTGTAACATTATTCAAAGTGCGGTGAGCAAACACAGTTTAGTGAGATCATATCCTTACCAAATTTGAAATTTCAGGATTTATATACACAGAAATATAGTCGAAATTAAAACATAGAGAAGGTAAGATCATGGATTAAATAACATAATTAAGAGATGCCATGCATGCAATTCTTTCCATGAACAATAACTTGAATTAATGTAACCCCTCGTCCTTGTGTACTTTTTGGGATAACCAAGGCAGAGCACCGTGTTCCTTTTAGGAATGTCTAGGGCAGAGCACCCCTGCATATACTTTTAGGACTATTCCAGAGCAGAGTACCATTTTACTTTTAGGAATATCCCAAAGTAGAGCACCTGTCATCTCAATCTAAATTCTCATTCAATAATAACATGCATATGAAATGCGATTTCACAATCAATATTCAATTCAGAGGATATAAAATACTAAATTCATTGCAATCACACATCCTTCTTACTCGCATCTTAATTAATTTACAATCTGACAAAATTAAAAATTAAAAATTTTGTGATTTAATTCAGATTATGGTCACATCTTAATAAGTTTAATTTAACTTAATTAAATAATGTAAAATTTAATTTTAATAGAATAAAGTTTGTTAACACGGAATTTAAATCGGATTAATTATTCTAATAATCAAATTAAGGTATAATTTCACTAATTCGGATGATTTTAAATTAATTAATATTCAAAATTTGGATTAATTAAAATGTCAAATATTATTTAAATTTCAGATAAAATTTAATTTATTCAATATTTAATATAAAAAATTATTAATTCAATATTTAATATAAAAAATTATTAATTCAATATTTAATATAAAAAATTATTTATTCAATTTTTAATATTAAAAAATTATTAATTCAATATTTAATTATTTAACCTCATTAATTTAAATCAAAAAAATTTTAAAATTTGGAGATTTACATAGATTATCATCAAAATTGACTAAATAAAAAATTTCGAATTTAAATCAAACTATAATATAAAATTTAATAGAATTTATTCAATTCATTAATTTCTAGAATGTAGAAAATGAATTAAATTTCGACCTGAATTTATGAAATTGATTTTAATCTATACATTTCAAAATTTAGAGATTTCATCTGACTTCGATCTATTTTATACAAAAACAATCTAGATTTCAAGTTTCAGAAACAACAAAAGAAATGAATCTGAAATTTCAAGTTTCAGAACGATCACCCACCTGTATCGATCCCAACTCAAATGAACTCGAACTCAACTCGACCCAAACCCGTTTCTCTCTCTCTCTCTCTCTCTCTCTCTCTCTCTCTCTCTCTCCAGCAACCTCTCTTTTTTTTTTTCAGACCCAAGAAACTATCACATTGTTTTTCAGTCCAAAGTTTTCTAGTTGATGGTTAGGTTTTGACTTTGCAATTTTAGTTGCACAATAGTGATGACAACCTCATTGGATCAATAACTAAAGGGGCCAAGTTGACTCAATTTCACCAAGTCAGTTAAAAACTTTAGACTTGGCTCCCCATGGAAAAACTCATTTGATCTGGCTGCCCAGTCTAGTTCAGTTTTTATTCAGGGCAAGTCCATTCCATGTCCAAATTTCTAAACAGTATACAAATTTCTGGTTTCAAGAACCTGTACAATCTGTGTGTGTGTGTGTGGAAATTGTGGTTGCTATTCTCGCATGGGATATTTGTCTGATTAATTTGTTGCTGTTATTTATCTTAGCATCAGTCTCCTATGGGGCACAATAAGTTGCTGCTCTTTAATGTAAAATCTGCACACCATGATGGAGGGAGAGCTGCAGTCCGCATTCAACAGCCATAAGTTCTCTACCAGTGTTGTTTGTGGGTGAAACAAACTTTTGGTGTCCTTCAACAACTACCATTTTACAGTTGTTATCGACATCATCAATAGTACCATTTTACTTTTATACTGAAAAAAATGTTGATGGATAGCTCTGTTTCTATTCTCCTATTCTCCCTTTTCTTGTTGTTAAAGATGTGTTTTTTCCCTCGTGTCCAGGTGGCTAGATTTTGTGCAGAACATATTCATGAAGCCGTGGCTGAAGAATGGGACAAGGGAAATGGTGAAGAAGGTTGGTGTAGTCGGTGGAAGGAGGCATTTTCTAATGGGTTTGAGAGGGTTGACGGAGATGTCAATGTGGAGACAGTAGCAACGGAAATGGTTGGTTCAACTGCTGTGGTAGTGGTGGTGTCAGGGTGTCAGATCATTGCTTCCAATTGTGGAGACTCAAGGGCAGTTCTCTGTCGGGGGAACCAGACAATCCCATTAACTATTGATCACAAGGTCCTACCGCCCAAACCTGCCTACTGCATTTTTTGTAGATGTACTTTGGTACATTCATTCACTGAAAAAGTAAAAGAGTTCTATAATGATTTCTTATTCTTTTTTCCCTCAACTTTATTGTTATTTTCAAGATTTTTTTTTTTCAATATTCTTGCCCACCTTAGTTTTTGTCTATTGTGCTGAGGACATTGGACAAACAAGCATGTAGAAAATATTTTATTCACAATTTCCGTGTGTGGTGACCATGAGCTGTGCACCAAATGCATGGTTTGGATTCCGCATATGCATCACAGGTGGGCCCTACATGGCTTGAGCATATGGTAATTACCATACTTTGGAATGCATATGATTGTTCTCCTTGGTCTACATATACTTAACCATATTATAATTCCAAAATTTCTATACACCATCCAGGTTGAAGGAATAATGCCGTATTCTACCACTAATAAAAAACTGTATTCTAGCAGATTATTGGATCCGTAGGCATGACATACATTTACACCAATCCAGTGTCCAAATCATTGCCCCATTTTCCAATGCCACATGGTGCAAAGTTCACATTGATTTTGCATTTCTAACCATTAGATTTCACCACTTAACTTGGACCGATGGTCATTTATTTCTTGACCATCCAGTTGATATTCATTGATATAATGGCTGGGATCATCAATTTCAGGACCATACTAAATCCATAGAGGGGCCCACAATTTATTTGATCTAGATTGATTTACATGTATGCTACATGAATTGTGGATTGTACACATTATACTTGTGCAAAGGATGAAATAATTCATCCAAGTTAAAATGTGAACGTTTATGCAATGTAAAGTTTAATGCCTACTGCATATAGATCTAAAGTCCCTTAGATGGCCATTTCAACCCTATCCCTTCCCACCTGGTTACACGTCTGCTCTGGTTGCACAATTTCTTTATGAAGTGACCTGGTGATGCAGCCCAAAATGGGCTGTGATCATACCAATGAACTGTTTTCTCTAGTTTGCTCTGTCTAAAGGATCATCTGATCAGCTTTTCTAGTGTTTCTATTGTCTAGGGCTTTTTAGGTGTTCAAAAAGAGCTCATAGAAGATGGTCAATGGTGGTAAATCATCATAGTGATCTAACCCTTACCCCAACTAATAGGTGTCAACTACTCCAACATTATTACTTAAAACCATAGGGCATCAAATCTTTTCTTACTACCTCCACCCACGTCCTTTTGGGACTTCCCCTTGTCTTTAGAGCCTTCAACTTGAACCAACTTACTCCTATCGATGCAATTATTGGTCTCTGTTACATGTTGTCAAACTATCTAGGTTTACTTATTTTATTACCTATTGGTGCTACTTCCGAATGGATAGTACTAGAAAACGATCATAGATGTAAAAGGTTCAAAATATTTATTTTATATATATATTAAGGAATTCCAAATCCCCTTATTGGTTGATTCACCCCATTTCTTTTACTTTTGGTAATATAATACCATAATGTACCGTGGTACTAAAAATGGAAAGAAAAGGTGTGTCTATCTGAAAGGGTCAGTGTTTGCGGGCTCCCTCTTGTAACCTTCATTTCTTTTTAATAATAATAAGAAGAAGAAGAAGAAGGCTTAAAATAAGTTTAAATGGTTAGAACTGTAAAAAGGCAATCTTTTAAGAAGAAGAAGAAGATGGTTAGAACTATAAAAAGTCAATTTTTGTAGAAGAAGAAGAAGATGGTTAGAGCTGTAAAAAGGCAATTTTTGTACAACATTTAAAAAATGACATAAAAGCCATTTTTATACTAAATTTGTCCACTATGTTCAAAAGCCCTTGCTTTTTATTACCTTTTCACTTTATAGGTGAGTTTGGATGTACCTGTTTCGACATAGAGTGCCATCCTACTCAGCCGTATGACACCTTTGCAATCTCCCAATGATACTTGAGTCAGCCTGCCACTCACTTGCACCACCAACTACCAGACACTAAGTACCAGCTATGTTGTAAGAGACCTTAAGAAGGCATAAGAGAATGGAATGAGAAGAAGAAGGCTTAAAATAAGATTAAATTGTTAGAGTTGTAACAAGGCAATTTTTATAGTAGCAGTAGTAGTAGTAGTAGTAGAAGAAGAAGAAGAAGAAGAAGAAGAAGATGGTTAGAGCTGTAAAATGGCAATTTTTGTACAATATTTTAAAATTGACACCAAAGCCATTTTGATACTAAATTAGTCCACTATGTTCTAAAGTCCTTGCTTTTTATTACCTTTTCACTTTATAGGTGAGTTTAGATGTACCTGTTTCGACATAGAGTGCCATCCTACTCAGCTGTACGACACCCTTGCAATGTCCCAACGATACTTCTCCTAAATCCTAGCTACCAAAACGCACTAGAGAACTCTAGAACCTTTTAGAGATCTTTGCACAATCCAACCATCTTCTAGCTATCTTTAGAATTCTCTACACTCATCCACAATGCTCTAGCCTATTCTAGAAATCTCTACACACTATGTACAAGCCTCTTATTTACAGGATGAGCCAGAAATGGCCGTGTCCTTGAGTAAGCCTCCAAGCATGTGACTCATAGGCTTACCCCTACAGATCATGGTCCTTGGCTACAAAATTTCCTCATTTTCCATATATATTGTCACCAAGAAACATCATGTTTTTCCTTTCAACTACAAAGGAAAAAAGAAACTAATGAGGGTATTTTGGTCACTTTTCTTTTGAAGGATGTTGGCCACTTAAAATGCTTGTGACATTGATGAGAGTATTTTGGTCTTATTATTGAATATTAACACCAGTGTTTTGAATAGCCCCCATAGCATAGCTATGATACTACGTAGTGTTAGCAAATAGCGTAAATCCTCTATTGCATACGCTACAGGGGTCGTAGCGTATGTAGCGTACATTGTGCTTATATATATATATATATATATATATATATATGGTAATTATATTTTGTATTTTGTACTTAATATCTCAACTTGCGAGATTTTAATTTCTTTTTGTACTTGTGACTTGTGGTTTCAATTAGACATTATTAATTATAGTTTGCTTAAAAAGTTGTTGATGTGATAATAATTTGATTTGGTTTATGTAGGTGAATTGGCTTTTGATAAATGATGATTAGTAAATTGTTTGAACATGCTTATACTTGAAAAAAATGAATCTTTTAGGCATTTATATATATATTTTGTTTTTTTCTTACTATTTATCTTCTTTTTTTTTTTTCTATTCTTAAATTAAAAAATAGAAGTATCTTGTAGCTTACACTATATGCTACGCTACTTACACTACATGCTACAGAGGGTCGAACGCTACGCAAAATGCTACCGCTATTTAAAACGCTGATCAACACACATCAAATGTTGTGAGTTCTTTACTCATTTCAATGTGAAGGGAAAAAGCTAAAAGGACTGCTTGATGACTTTTAGCCTTGAGGGTGTTTTAGGCAAGTTTGAATTCCACCAATCTGTGATATAGTTTAAGAGGTTTAGGGCCCATTGGATGCACCCTCAAGGGCTTTTGCAGCCTAGCCGCTGTTTTGAGCCAAACTGCAGTTGACTTTGTGCATGTGGATGCAATTTGCAAACTGTCGTCTCATCTCCTGCTTGTTAAAATAGGTGCTTTATCAGTCGATTCGACAAAAGCCAATCCAATTGGTTTCTGCCAGGTCGACGGGTAAAGCGGGCTTGAAACCTCCTTCATTGAAGTGAGTCCAAACAGGGTCTTAGGGACCTTTCAGAAGGAAAATGCTGTTTTAATGGCCTTCCTAGAAAATTCCCTAGAACTCACACTCTTTTCCCTATACAAGAACAACGTTTTCAAGTTACATGTTTTCAAGAGAGATTGTATCTTGAAAAACCTCAATAGTATCTTGATAAATTATATTTGTTGCAAATTTATTTCCTATTGTTTTTCCAAGAAGCTGTCCATATCTAAGAATGTGTTCTTTATATCATAACAGACTCTTCCAAATACTAATATTGAACCCTTCTGGTACTGCATTTTCCTACAGCCTGATAGAGAAGACGAGCTTTTGAGGATTGAAAGTGGTGGAGGGAGAGTCATAAGCTGGAATGGGCCAAGGGTGTTCGGGGTTCTTGCCATGTCCAGAGCAATAGGTTTTTCTTTTCCCTCTAATTCTCAGCTTCCTTTTGGCTGTTATGTTTTTAGAATTTCCAGGAGCCTCTATCAATTGACAAGTATGCATTCATATAATGACCCCATATTTTTTCTAATTGTTTGGAAATTACTTAGTGCACTATGGCCATTTTCTTGAGTTGTTTGATCAAGGTATGTAGTCCTTTAGGGTTTTTGTCTATTGAGTCTGTCACATCTTTCTGTAGGAGATATTCATAAAACCTACTAGCAGTCACATAATGAAAAATATAAAGAACCAAGTCTGAAGGATATGAAGGGCACAGAGGATGTGTGTGATTTAACAATGAAGTAGCCTAAAAAACAAGATACACCGGTCAAGTTTGTGAAATTCTAGTGAATCCTTAATCAAATAATTGTATGCCTCTACCTGAGAATGCTCAAGTTTTCATATCTTGCTTCATTTCCACCCTCTGAGTATGCCCTCTGCTGCGCATTATTCTCCCCATTTGTTGCTCCTAAGTACACCATTTGTTGCTTCTAATGCTATGTCTGCATCTCCAGGCATATGCCTCGACCTCAATAGTCTGCATTAGAATATTGCTCTAGTACCTGAAACTGGCACACCTTCATCCTGTGTCATGTTAATCCTTCTCCACTAGTTCTTTGAAGAAAGAAAAGATTAAAAGTCTTTCCTTAATACATTGTTGTCATCTACAGAAGCTAGTCTTTAAGAAATTTGTTGGTTTGGGGCAACAAAACTAAAGTTGCTCTGTTGGTGTCTCTTCTTGTCCTACTGATCTGCATCAAGAAAACCAAATATGTTCCATTCTTCTTTCTTCAAACATGGCAATCCCACCACGTGACTTGGGTCCAGCTTGGTGTGATCATGTTTGTGGTTACTCACACAAAATGGAAAGCTTGCCATGATGCAAGGATCATGCTCTTGGTTACTCACAATATATGGAAAAGGTCAAGCATCAAAGGGTTATATTCCCTCTCTCTTGTGGCATTTCTTCAATTTCCTTGTTGATCAAATGAGCCCCCATTTTCAACTCTCTCTTGCAACCAGTTTCTCACAAAGAACCAATGAAGCCCAGCTACCAGTTATTTAATTCCTTGGTGATCGAAATCTAGAGAACATGCGCACAAGCATGAATTGAACTGCAGGAAAAATGAAAGATGGACCTGTATCCTTTCCAAGGAAAGCAATGAACATTTCTTTTAAATGGATGTGGCTTAGTCCATTGTTGTTTTGGTTTTGTATGATGTGCTGTTGTCACAGGAAGAAAAGGGTTCTATCCTAGGAAAATATTATGAGAAAGAATTCCAGGGAACGCAAGAGATGCCCCTATAATATTATTGTACTTTTCACTGGTTCTGTTTAATCTATTATTTTATAGGGAAATGCCATTCAGGAATTAGGAGAAATCAAATGAAGGATAAGGTTTTAATTTGTATCCAAGAATGCATCAGTAAAAAGTTGTCCTAAAAGATAGGAAAAGAAAAGTCTTGAACAGTAGCAAACTAATTTGTCACACCCCAAACTCAGAAAACGGGCTCACAAAATTTTCGATCGCTGAATCCGGCGCCGACAGCCTCCGTAGTGCCCCATTCTCGGCTCCCGGCACTCATATGCCAGATTCCGATCCTGGGATCCTAAAAGGAGGATTTTTAATATGATTTTTTAATTTATTTTTTATTTTTTTATTTTTATTTGTAATGGAGCATAACTACAAGCATAACCAAGTCACAAAACAACATCACCACATATCTACTATATCAAAAACTTTTAAGTACAATGTGACAAGAGAAATACAAGGTGATCAAAAAGCTACAAAATAATCTGATGCGCGCTCCTGCCTCAGTGCTATTGCGATCTAACGTCACCTGCACGCAACGGTCGTGCAGAAGCTTACAAAAGCTTAGAGGGTGGTGTATCAGAGTAATGTGAAAATATGTTGGTATGTCCATGAATACTATCAGCCGTACCAAGGCTATGCTATGCAGGACATGAATGTTATCGGCTATACCAAGGCCATGCGATGCGAGGCCTACGTAGCCAAATGTCATATGTGAGATGCAACACAAGTATGTCAGTCCTCATCAAGTACATATATCAGTACAGTTCCCCTATGGGATATCACCGGGGTCTAGTACACTCCACATTGACTGCCACTTCCCTAGCTGCACTGCCCAGCGAGTAGAAGAGACCACACTATCCGCCTGACCAGTAGTCTGACAATACCTACCCGGCTCGTCGATAGCGGACCCATTTGCGAGCTGATCAAACTCAGCCTAGCTTACAACCCCCTCATTTGGACGGACAAGGCCACACTCCCTTCCAACCGACCATGACACAGTGGAAGACGCGACCTACTGGTATTCGGCACTCGTGGGCACGTGTATCCACTTGATCTAGACGTTGGAGCATCTCCTGGTACCAAAAAGGTTCTAGAACTTTCACCCAAGGACATCATGTGTCAACAGTGCTAAAGCCAATATTTCTAGTATTTAATCCGGCCATCCATGATGTGCCTGTAGAGGGTACGACCTCGATGTCACTAGGGCGTACAATGATCATGTTACACATATGAGAGATGTATGAGTTACATCGTTCAGTCATGCAACAATCTTGTGCGTACCACGCGCTCATGTGGGTAACTCCTATTAGTGAGTCTCATAAATAATCTGCTCAAAGGCATATGCTATGATCAGTCACTCCTCATATCAAGCATACGTATGATGCGTATGGGCACGAATCATGAAGTTATACTAAGCACGTTATATGGTGATTAACTATCCTTACAACGAAGATGGGCCTAGACGGCCTACACACAAGTATGAGCCTATCAATGGGCCCTAGGAAGAGTTACAATGTGGACATTTAACCAACATTATTCTTACAATGTGGACGTCAAACCATCTTTGCTCCTAAGGCATAGCCCGCCATAAACATCATTACATACACCATGGTGGAGTCACACATTGCAATTAACCTTATATACATCCCATTGGGCCTCAAATACATTAAAATGGGCTGCATCACATGGGCCTCATATACATCAAGTGGGCCGCATCAATGAGCCACACCAATGGGCCTTATATACATTGCAATGGGCCATAACCCATTTAGAGATCATTTTAGAGCATTTCCAAAGGAATGAATCGTATCGAAAGATCATTTGGACCATACCACAAATAGCAGTGGAGATAATGATTTTTCACTACTATAAAAATTCCAAGGCCCACCATCACGTTTATTTTCCATCCAGTCTATTAGTAAGGTCACAAAGACCTAGTTGGGAGGAAAAACAAATATCAATTTAATCTAAGACTGCTGTGGTCCAAAATGGACTTCAATGGTAGGCATTCATCTCTCCATTGTTTTTTGTGGTGTGGTCCACCTAATAGATCTGCCTCTCTTTTAGTCTTAAGCCTAAGATGGAATTGCCAATTGGATGGACAGTTGGGATTCAACACATGCACCAAAGAGGGCCCCACACATTGGGTGCACATGTCACCAAGGTGGGCTCCACAGAACCAGCATCAGCTAAAGAACTGGTGTGTGGTACACCAGCCAATCCAATTCCCTTCACAGGTGGGTCTCATGTGGGGCCCACCATAACGTTTATTTCTCACCTGTTTGTTGATAAAGTCACACAGACCCATATAAAGAATTTTTTTATATTTATATTTATCCAAAACCTCTGGAGCCGGAGAAGTTTCAATGGCAGACATTCAATCCACCACTGCTTCTTGCCGTGTGGACCACCTGAGCTTCTGTATATGATTGATTTTTGGGGGTGCCCCACTGTTAAAAGGGGCCCCATCAAATGCATGGTATTGATGTCAACACGCATCACGGTGGGGCCTGCGGCTGGGACCCACGGTCCCCTTACATCCACAGCGCAGCAGCAGGACGCTGCTGCAGTGTCCTCTGGACGACAGCAGTAGTAGCGGTTGCTACATATATTTTTATTTTTATTTTTTTATTTTTGTTTTGTTGCAGTTTTTCCTAGGTGGGGCCCGCATCAGGAGGATCCACTCCATCCATTGGATTCTATGGCTCATGATAGACCAAACGAGCCCAATATTGAGCATGTTTTGGTGTGTAGAAACATCAAAGTGGGCCCTGACGGATTTTAACGGTAAGAATCACTGTTTCCTATGAGAGGACCCACAAATATTCGGATTAACTTCATTTTTTAGGCTCAATGCCTAAAATAAGCTGGGAGATAGGATGGACGGCGTGGATTAGATCCATACATCAAGGTGGGGCCTGCATGAGCAGCCCACCAAAAACTTTGAATCAAGCTGATATTTCTGTTTTTCATAGACAACGTTCAGACCCTGCTGGACGGTCTAGACAGCAGACGTCCAGCGGGCTCTGGGCTGGCCCATCTAGCGACGCTAGGGTCCACCTAATATTTGTATTTTCCCATCATCCAGACCCTCCGAAAGTGGTAGCAAGGTGGCTGCAACGTGGGCCTCGGTTGGGTCCACTTGGTGCTCAATATAGATGAAATACATACATCACAAACGGGCCATAAAATCAGAGAGAGAGAGAGAGAGAGAGAGAGAGAGAGTCCCATTGCATGTGGGCCCACCAAATCAAAATCAACGGTGGAGATTCCTCCATCAAAATGGAAGGTCTAGATGACTCCTTTCAACTAGGAAAGTAAACATCATGATGGGGTCCATGGAGAATGGCCTTATCATGGAATGATCATGTGAATCATGGTGGGCCATCGGCTACATCTAGGGTCCAAAGCAAGATCCATACCATCAATCGGTAGGCCCCACTTGGCCCATCATAAAAACATGAAATCTATGCCTATAAAACATCCATTGTTCGATCTTCTTGGTCCGATGGAATGTCAAACTCCTTGGGTCTCACTTTGATGGAAGATGATGAGAATTGAAGGGTTAGGATGATGGATCTTGGGGCAGGACGTGGGCCACACACAACACACCTTTTTCTCTCCTTGGAAGTGCTTGGACGTCTACCTTTTTTTTTTCTTTTTTTTTTTTTAAGGGGGGGGGGGTTGTTTGGAAAATGTATAGAGAAAGAGAGACAGAAAGGGTGGTTGTAAGAGAGAGGTGATGTGTGTGAGTGATGGATGTACTTGACTTGAGAGTTGACTTAGGGTAGGTTACTTGTCTTGGGAAGAAAGAAAGCATGGGTTGTGTACTTGACTAGTGTACTTGATTAATTGATTGATTGATGGGATGGGTTGTAGAGATTCTCTTGGGTTTGTAAATGCGCGGCGTTTCTTTGAGATAAATGCGGGCCCACATCTCTTAGCCCGGGTATTGCATCGGTGTGCAAGACGCGGTGTTGGAGCCGCGGTGAGGGCGCGGTCGCAATGGTAAAAGTCTCGGATTGGGCCGACTCAGATCTACAGGATACGACTTAAGGTCGTGTGCAAATGTTGATTATAGGTCTCGGGTTGCCGGAATTCAATGAGAAGGATCGCGAGAGTTTATGAAATGATACGGACTAGTATTCGGGCCTCACATAACTCCTTGCTGTTAATGTGTGAAAAATGCTCTGGGTAATCAGCTAAAAGTAAGCTATTAGAACCAAGGTTCAGATGATCATCTGAAATCGGAACGTATCACCTGACATGTGCCTGGTATTGCCCATGAATGATACTGCTGTATTGGTCCATGTCGGCCCGAATCAGCCCAATAGAGGGGTGATACAGGATCATATTGGTGTAAAATGATACGATACCCAATTACACTGATTTAAAACCTTGATTAGAACTCTAGGACTGGCTATGGATCCAGATGAAGGAAAAAGGATATGTTTGTAATTTGTATAATTCTTTTGTGAAAGGATGGGCATGCACACTACACCAAAAGACAGATGGACTTGTAAGATCTGTGCATTCATGAAAGAGTATCCTCTTCACATCCCACCCTTTGGAACAATGAAATGGTGGTCTTCTAACAATTTTCATGTATATCTTTAGTACTTTGTTTCTTTATTTTCTTTTTAGTTATTTGTATCATTCACCCCTTCTAAATTCAAAGAACGAATTTCCTTGTGCTCATCTTCATGCTCAAACACATATGCCTCACAGGTTCTGATGTGGTATGTGATGTAGAGCGGGTCACAGACACTTTCATGGCCAAGATGGACCAAAGAAGGCCCGATCAGAGGCATAAGTGATCAGGACCGTCAAAACCCTAAAGCATAAGTGATCAGGACCGTCAAAACCCTAAAGCAGGCGCATCTTGCAAAACGGAATGAGTTATTCGACGTACTATATATGATTTTGGGGTGGGAGAAGCTACTTTAGCCAACCAACCCCGCTACGCTGGGTTGCCCATGCCGAATTTGCAAGATTCCATCAAATCGACGGTCGAAAGTCTATTTTAATTTCATTTTTTACTATTTATAGTAAGTTTTAGTTCGATCATAACTCTTGATCCTTTGAGCTTTAGGAGTCGCGCCCAGCATGAAAAGGGCTTAGAAAAATTAGGAGCATAATTTGGTTAGGCCAAATTGGACACTTAATAGTAAGTTTATAAATAGTAAGTTTACTATTTATTGTGAGTCACGTTTTTGGGGAGAGTTCGAGTTGGAGCTTGATTTTGAAACTTCTTTCTATGTTTGATACCACTATTTAAAGGATTGTAAATTCATTTTTATCATCAATCAATTTATTTTCAAATTTATTAGAATTATTTCTATTTTCCTACTTTCCCTTGTGGATTCAAGGAATCTCTTTGAGGAGTCCAGAGAATCTCCGTGGATTCGGAGTAGTTATCCCTGAGGAAGACGGTGATCGACCTCATCATGTCCATCCCCACGTCAGCACGTGTGCAAGATTCAGTTTGTCCATGGGGTGGTGTCCGTGGTGAATGTTCTAAGCCCAAAAATCCAGCTACTCCATTTAGCAAGTAGGCCACTTATGTTGGAGAAATGGACAGTTGGAAAATTGATTACCAATTATCTAGCTTGAACCCATTTGCTTTTTGGGTAGAGTGGCATGATCTTTTGGATGGGTTGCATGCACCGAGGAAACTCTTATGAACATCTTGGATCCCACAAATGTGCCTACATTGTTAAAATTGTGACACCAAAATCACTATGGCTTTATTCACTTTTATGAGCCCATATGACCCATATTTCACATGCTAAAAAGGCCCAAGTGTTAGCGGACCTTTGGATATTTTTGACATTTTCCTTTTGAAAGGGTTGCTTTTAGGGTTAGTGTTCGAAGTATCGGTATCGGTACAAGTTTCTTGGCTAGGGATACAAAAATAATATCGATATTGCCGATAACCAGAAATGCCGGGAAACTGGTGGATTTTTTAGTGGAACTTCAGGAGATGCTAAAATACACATTTGCATATTTATGAATAAAAAAATTGTAAAAAGAATGCATACATAATAAGTTTCCATTTAATGGGGGCCTAAAAGCATGTGCCGTCATAAGAAATCAGTCTAACCATCCAACCATCCATCCAACCTTTCATCTAAACGTCCATTGATATTTCAGAATATTGACAACACACGATGTTTTGCCAAGAAATCATCAACAACTGGAAAGAAAACGAAAAATTATGGTCTCGATATTGCACATGTTTGCAATAACGATATGTTAAGATATTATCAATATTATCAATGACGAATTGAACACTGCATACAACCATGTCCCGTAAAAAAAATTGAAATGATTTTTTTTAATAAACAATTTTTTGGTGATATTATTGAAATATTAGTGATAGACTTGTGATACAAGCGTCACCTAGAATTTACATAATTGAAAATATTGGCGATGTCGATACATTGCCGATACAAGTGTTAAAAGTCTCTTGATAGACATTGATATGCCATCCCCTAATAGCTCGAGCTTTTAGAGAAAGTGGTGATTTGGCATGGTATCAGAGCGAATGGTCAAGTGTTTGAATGTCGGGAGCAGAAAATATGCCTCCCTAATATATTCTCCCACGGGGGGCCGTTTATGGTGTGAGTTGTGACTTGTGAGTGTCCCTACCTCCACCCTTGCCCAGTATGTTCTGGTGCGGAGTTTCACCCCACACGTGCAAGGGAGTGTTAAAGTCCCTTGATATACATTGATACACCATCCCCTAATGGCTCGAGCTTTTAGAGAAAGTGGTGATTTGATAACAAGCGACACTTGGAATTTACACAGTTGAAAATATTGGTAATTAGATTGGTGATATTGATACGTTGGCGATACTTAGTGATACATTGTTGATACCTGGATTTTTTTTATACTACCAGTGTTATTGGTATCCCTGCGTTGGAGATAAAGATAATATCAGAGATATTTTGATAATATCGAGGATAATTCAAACAATGAATTGCCACTTGTATGGTGGATGAGTCACCACTACTGTTATTTCCAGAAATCCCATGCCACATGTGCAGGTAATATTGTATTCAAGTTATTTTTGGTGACTAGTTAAGCTTGTATCTTGATTGAGATCCATAGGCCATGGCATATCTACGTTGGAGAACACCAAATGAACAGTGAGGGTCTTGAGGACCTCATATGAATTCAATCACATAATGTCTCTATTAAGTGTTGTTTTTATAGTTAAGTTAGGAGGTGTGTATAGCTTGGTGTTTATTTGTCCTAGTTGAGTTGGGTTTAAGCATGGTTATATTTTGAAATAGTTTGAGATGATGGATATACAAGATATTGTAGGATTAGGTTTCTTAGATATGATAGTTGATAAAGAGATCTTTGATGGTGACATGAGAAGTATACTAAGGCTTGAGTTGTTAGTTGCTAGGGCAAGGAGCACATGTTACATATAGTTTTCTATCGTAAAATAGTTGCATCCAGTTTCTGTTCATATTCTCTATTCCAGTCCTATATGTGTGAGGGCATCTGACATGAATTATGGATCACCTTGAGCTTTGCACCGTTGCTTGACCTATTCACACATAAGTGTGACTGGTGTTTGCCATAAGGATCCATAGGAATTGCCACAGAAACTAAATCGTGTGGTTGGCATCGTGCATGTGGGAAGAGCGATTGTGGAAAAATGCCACGGTCTACCTCTTGCGATCTTAATTCAAATTGCAAGGGCTCGTGCTTATTCGGATGCTGATTGGGTCAGTTGCACTCTCACACGAAGATCTACCACTGGCTACTGTGACTCAGCACTTCTCTCATCTCTTAGAAGTGTAAGAAGCAGGCCACTATTTCCAGTTCGAGCACAGAAGTCGAGTATCGGGCGATGTTCGCTGCGTGTAGTGAGCTTGTCTGGTTACATGGACTTCTTTCCGACTTGGGCATTCCTCTACAGAATCCTACTCCACTCCATGTCGATAATCTAAGTGCCATTTAGATTGCCTCTAACCCGGTTTTTCATGAACGGACGAAGTATATTAAAGTTGACTGTTACTTTATCCGTGAGAAATTTCAGTTTGGGCTCATTTCTCTTCCACATGTTGCATCCCATGATCAGATTGCCGACATTCTCACCAAGTCCCTCACTTCTGCACGTCATTCATTTGTAGTTGGCAAACTATTACTTGTCGATGACCAGCATTAGTTTGAGGGGAGATGTTATACAGGCTCACATGCCTTATATACCTTGTATACCTTGTATAACTAGTATACCTTATATAGTTCGTTTCCACAGGTAGAGGATTCTGATTTTATTATTTTCCTTGTATATATGACTGTAATTTCTATATATTCAACCCCTTTGGGTTGTCTCAAATAGAGAAAATCTTTCAGCTCTTCTCTATTTTCAAAGGGGACCGTTGCACATGTTTGGGGTGTGTGACTTTTAGAGCGAGAACATTGTCACAAGTTTCTTAACTGCATGCATAATCAACTATCTCATTGAGGGGCGACTCTATACCTGTCCCAATTATACAAAAAACATATTAGGGTGTGTTTAAAAGTCCTTTTTAAAAATTGCAAATCTTCACTTGTGATTTTCCTTGATAGTTATTGGACTGTTTAGATAGTCTAACTGAATCATGATTCCTCTTTTTTAATGCCACTGATTGATCGATTGGTATCGATCACTTGATACTAGGATAGTGCGGGAGATAGAGGTGACATGGACTACGGAGGGTGTGTGGAACTTTTTTTTTGATAAATTTTGTGGAAGAGGAGATAAGAAAAGAGGTTTGTAAAATGGATAATTTTTTTTATTTTATTTTTTATTTGGTTCTATTTAAAGTAGAAAAAAATTGTTTAAGGGTTTGCTTCGTTGTTGTAGAATTATGTAGAAGCAAAAAATGAAAAATAAATAAGAGAAAAAAAAGAAATGGGAAAAAGAGAATAGAGGGAGTGAACTAGGGCTACGTACCCCCTCTCACTTCCTTTATGTTTCAAGTCAAAAGAGCAAATATCCCGAAAATACCCCTCACTAACTTATAACATGATATGTGCATATGAAGTGTACGTAATAGACTAAGGGACACATGGAGAAAACACAAGACCGGGTAGCCATACCACATACAACCCCTTATTTTATTCATTGAGGTAAGTCATGGAGTTGTCCGGCCCACGTCCACAGCCATTAACACTCTCCCTCAAGTTGGAGCATAGATGTTGCCAATGCCTAGTTCTGAATAAATGTGTAGATTGACTACAACCACGAGCTTTGCTGAACACGTCAGCAAGTTGATTTTAAGACCGAAGAAACAACATAGAAATTTCACCACTAGCAACCTTCTCATGTATAAAATGACAATCGACTTCAATATGCTTTGTTCTCTCATGATAAATTGGATGTTTGCAATATAGAAGGTTGCTTGATCATCACAAAATAATTGCATTGGTAGGCTCGCTGCAAAATCTATTTCATGCAATATTTTTTTGATGCATATGAGATCCCAAGTGGTATGAGCCATTGCCCTATATTCTGCTTCGGCTCTTGATTGGGCTATAATGCTTTGCTTTTCCTCTTCCACGTAACCAAATTTCCTCTATAAATGTGCAATATTGAGTAGTAAACAGCCTATTAGTTGAGGAGCTTGCACAATCTGCATTAGAATATCATGTGACTCAAAGATTATTATTCCTTTATATAAAATTCCTTCAACCGGCATTCCTTTAAAATATTGTAAAATCCAATCCGCATCCATGTGAGGCACTCTAGGAGAACTCATAAATTGACTTTCCACACTTGTAACGTATGATATATCTGCCATAATGATTGTTGCATAGATAAGTTTTTTGACCAATCTTTTATACATTTTTTAGTCTTCAACTATATCTCCTTGATCACTAACTAGTTTATGATTTAGATCCATTGGTGTATCAATTGGCGTGGTGTACTAAGAAAGTATTTTTTTTTTTTTAATAGCAAATCCAAGACGTGTTTTCTTTGAAATATAGATTAATGTGTTCCTCTAATCTGGCAACTTCTAACCCAAAGAAGTATCAAAGATTACCCAAATCTTTCGTTAGGAAGTGACATTGATTATAGTTCTTAAGATCCTCAATTCCTTCACTATCACCCCTTATAATTATAGTTTCATCTATGTATACAACTAATACAACTAAACCAAAGGCACCTCATTATATGAAGACTAAACGGTCAACATCATGACTTTGAATAGAATCGTAAGCTAACACGACCTTTCTAAAACTATCAAACTATACATGTATTGACTAATTCAATTTATAAATCGTCTTTCTCAGTTTACAAACCTTAACCGACTCCCAGGAAGCAACAAACTCAGATGGTTGCTTTATATAGACCTCTTCTGTGAGATCACTAAAGGCATTTTAACAAGAAGTTGAAAGAGGGAACATCCATGACTAACAACAACAGAAAGAATAGCACGAATGAAATCAAGCTTGGCAACTAGAGAGAGTCTCAATATAGCTAATGTTGAGAGTCTAAGTGTATCCCTTAGCAACTAAGTGAGCCCTTAATCATTCAACTGTGCCATTAAGCTGGAATTTAATGGCATTTACCCACCAACAACCAATAGTACGTTTACCGGCTAGAAGACTAGCTAGCTCCCAAATGTTATTTTAATGAAGTGTTGTCATTTCTTCTTTCATGGCCTGCTTCCACTCCTTATGTGACAAGGCTTCCTGTATGATCTAGGAACAAAATGAGAATGAAAAAGACAATGCAAATTTATAGAAGGTGAAAGGCAAAAATTAAAAAAGAACAAATTTGGAGACAAGATGGTCGATAGATGCACGCTTACCTTTTCTCATTGCAATAGTGATATCAGATAAATCATGAGATATAGGTGGAGGGATTGGATTAACAAGCTCAAAAGAAGATATGGTGGGTGGCACATCATGGTTGGTAGCACTCTCTCCCTGTTTTTGTCATGAGTAGACTTTAGGTGTAAGCACAACAGTAGGAATGGGCGAACCAGCAGGAGGAGGCTATTGAATAGTGTTTTCTTCAATTGGAACGTGCACAAGACTAATGGTGAAGCTTCCAAGTCTAGGGAACTGCCATTATTTGAGAAGAATGCAGTGGACTCAAAATAGTTAACATCAACTTAAATATACAGTCTTTAAAGACAAGATCTATAACACCTGTAACTCTTTTGCGTTTTAGAATACCTAAGAGCATGTATATATATAATGAGTTTCCATTTAATGGGGGCTTAAAAGCATGTGTTATCATAAGAAATCAGTCCAACCATCCCATCTATCCATCCAACGATCCAACCTTCCGTCCAAACTTTCATTGATATTTTAGAATATTGACCATGCATAATATTTCTCCAACAAATTGCCGACAACTAGAAAGGAAATGAAAGACCATAGTCTCAATATGGCCTATGTTGCAATAACAATAATATCACAATATTATCGATGTTATCCTCAAAAATTTGACCACTCTAAACAACCATTTGCCCATAAATTTTTTTTGAAATTATTATTATTATTATTTTTTACAAATAGATTTTTGGCGTATCGATAAATTGTCAATATTATCAAAATATTGCCAATACACTGGCAATACAAGCGAACCTGAAATTTACACAGTAAAAAAATATTGGCGATACATTGGTGATGTCAATACGTTGGTGATACAAGTGACACCTAGAATTTACATAGTCGAAAATATTAGCGATATCGATACCTTGCGATACTTAGCGATACCTGGAATTTTTTATACAACTAGTGTTATCAATATCACTACCAGTGTTATCAATATTGCCGAGCGGGAGATATAAATAATATCAAGGATATTTCAATAATATTGGAGATACTTCGAACAATGCTTATTGTACATGCTATCACTTCCATTTGGTTTATTTGTGGTCATATATTGTAATTTGCCTTTGGCTGTAAAAAATACTTGGATCGATTTAGACCATGGGAAATAATTTGCTCCATTTAGTTTTACAAAGATTATTTGAAATCCTAGAAAATTAGATGGGCTTGGGAACATAGATCCTTGATCGTCCATCATCTCCAATGGAAGAAGAAATTAAAGAGAATACCACAATGCTTACAAAAATGAGGGTTGACTCTTCCGAATACAAGAATACTATTGTACACTCCACATGATGTACACACCTCACATAATGAAACAATCAGCCCACATGTTCCAACCTAACACGAGGAGCAATGATCATGAACACAACATTCACCCTCTCACATGTGGACCATTACAAAGGTCCATCACACCAAAAAATAAAAACCCTAGGTTTCTTACAAAAACTCCAGCACGAGGGAGATGAAGAGCAAAGGAAAAGGAAAAGAAAAAGAAGAATTTATGAGATAGAAGAATCCCAAAAATACTCCTCACTAAAATACAATATGACATGTATCTTAAGTGTGCCTAATAGACTAACTAAAGAGACACATGGACAAAACACAGGAGTAGGCCGTACCACTGTACAGCCTCTTAGTTCATTCATCCAGGTGGGCCATATAGTCATACCGCTCACATCCACATCATTAACAGTTGCACCAAATTTCATGAAAGTTTGCACCAAATTAGACTAATTAATCATTTAATTTCATGATATTGGTGCAACCAAGTGCACAATGATTAAAAAACAAAAAGAAAAAAAAAACATGGAACTAGGTAATTATGGCCTTTTTTACCATGTGTTTTTGGTTGTCTAATTAATTTAAAAACTGTCTGTTCGACGACATCTTTCAATTTCATAATTAAGGTAGTGTTTTAATCTATTTGCCAAATAACAGCTCTCAGGAATTTCAAGCCAACAATACGTGATTTGCATTCTGGATGGCATGGAAAATGGAAGCTAAATGAAGTGAACCTTCTTTTCTTTTCTTTTCTTCTCTTTTTTTCCACTTTTGTCCACCCTGATTTTAGCGGGTGAATTGGCAAAATGGAGACTGAGATGTGCACGTGAATGTCTAATACATATCTCACTATTAGTTTGGCGCTCGCAAGTCATGTCAACCCTGTGAAATTGGATCTTTCAAATGTAACCTAAATCGCAGATTGACAAGCCTTTGTTCCTTATTCTCATTGTAGGATAACCCACATCCAAAAGATCAAAATCTCATCTGATTGTAAATATAGGGTGTGTTTTTGTCCATGTTATCCATGAGCCCCATGAAAGACCCAATACAATTTCCTCCATTCTTTCTTCAGAAGTGCAGTGAATTTATTGTTACTTTAATCAAGAAATGATCAGATACAGTCAAAAGTATGCTAACGTGTTGTGCAACCACATCTTTCTTGTCAAGATGCCACTAGTGTAGAACATCCATACCATTCAAACAGCAGGCCCTCACGTTGAAGATCACCTGGCACAAAGATCAGGCAGGACCACTCGTGAAGTGGGCCAGTCATATGTTGAGTCAGATGGTCAGCTGTCCATTGATTCCAGCAGTGTGCCCCACCCGATGAGAGGTCCAGCCTGATTTTTGTGCCAGGTGATCTACATGGTGAGGGTTTGCGTTTACATGGAATGAATTTCCCACACAGCAGCTTGGTGGCACCAAAGATGTCCTGCCAACAAGTTAGTGTACTTCCAGCTGTATTTTATCAGGTCTTGACTTTAATTATGGACATAGCACTTCCTACATTTTGATTCTATATTTTCTCCTCATTCAGGCGATCGGTATCTGAGGCCTTGGATTATAGCAGTCCCTGAAGTCACTTTTACAACGAGGAGTGAAGAAGATGAGTGTTTGATAGTGGCCAGTGATGGGCTTTGGGATGTAATGTCCAATGACGAGGTAGGGGAGGTTGCTCGCCTTGTACTGAGGCGACACCGCCGATCTGGACCAGCAGATGATAGATCATCATCGGCACAAGCTACCGCTGAGCATCTTGCAGATCTAGCTTACCGGAAAAATAGTTCCGACAACATCTCTATCATTGTTGTCGACCTTAAGCCCAAGAGAAAGCGGCAACAGAAACAGTGAGAAGGTTTTTTTAATTTAACTGGTTTGGTCCAAGAATGCACCCCAAAAGCCTATTTTGAAAATACCCCAAACGAGGAAGAAAATGCTTTTCTACTGAAAAATGGCTTCATTTACTTTTACCTCCTTTTTCCTAGAGATTTTAGGAGAATGGTGGAGAAAATGAAAGAAATGATGATTTAAAACTCATAATTGTGTTGGCTTTTGGGTTCCAAAGACATTTTTCTACTTGTTTTTGAAACCACATCTGAAAAATGGTGTTAACAAAATTCTTTTCTCCATTCTTTTTTTTTTTTCTGTTTTCCAAAATGACTGTAAAAAGTTTTTGATAATGGATGGGCTGTTTTTTCTTGGGCCTTAGCACATCAAAGTCCATGGTATGCTATCGGAGTTGTATATGTTTCTTCATTCTTTCTCTGCATTGTGATGGGTTTGTCAGGATCTTTGCTGAAGATGGGTTTTCTGCTGTAGTTGTCCAGTTCCGTGACTGTTTAGGAAAAGAGCCCATATCTAATACAGAGTGCATCTAAGTGCATGATGTAAGAGTTTCTAACTTCATCCGAGTGCATTGTACTTGGATGCACTTAGATGAACATAGACACACTTACATTCATTTTGTACATCAAGCAGCTTAATGTACAAAGCTTTGTATGGAATCTAGACTCTTGGGAAAATGGTTCATTCTATGCCACAATTTCAATTCTTCGTTGAATTATGTGATCCTCAGTCTGAGGATAGGCATAGGATGCAGCCCAGGGTTTAGAAGAGGTCCCCAGATTTGGTGTCCCAGACCATCGATTGATGAGCTGAGCTAAGGATGATCATGAGTCAAAGATCTCCGTGATGGGATTATCCTTACCATTGGTGTCATGGAAATAGATGGTTGAGGAAAAAATACAATGTCATACTCAAATGGAAAAGAACCAAAGATTTAGATGGCTGGGATATTCAAGACTAGGAAATGTTTGTTCGGTGGTCTATCCTAGTGGGGCTCACCTCAATGGTCTGAATCACCAAACCACGGTTCCCACATGTACCTAGTCAGGCAGTAAAGGATGATAATACATGTCCCGATGCCAAGGATAATTTAATTCCTCATTTGGAGAAATGGATTTATGGTTACCCTGCTGTAGATGTCCCAATTTCACATATTTCCCAAGATAGTCCCACAGAGGCGCAGGTGGAATGATCTTCTCGGTACGGGAAATCGCCTATGAATCATCCTCATCTTCATATGTGGTGGGCTGTCGTAATCTTCACTGGAGGGGAGGGGCTTTCTGCCGTTTGAGGTTCAGTAACTTGTTTGGAAACTGGAAGCTGTTGATTCTTTTGAAGTTCAATGCTAAGGGTTCCAATGATTTGTTTTTCCATCAGTGGGAGAAGGTTTTACTGGTTGCTCCAAGCTTGCATCTCTAGACACACCCTTATGTGCACAAGTTTTCAAGATTGTTGGCTCGGATGCTCATGGAATTTGATTTTTTTTTTTTTTTTTTCAAGTGATCAGTTGTGGGTTGGAATGTGGTGGGAATTGGGTGGATTTTTTTTATCAAGGTGGAGATGGAAATGTTGGGGTTATGCTGATAGTTGTCGCAGAAACAAAGATACATGGTATGTTTGGTGTTTTGGAGTGTAGAAGATTAACTAGAATGCTCAAGCAATTCTTGGAATACAATTTATCCATTTACATGTGTATGTTTTTTTTTTTTTTTTTTCTTATAAGATTTCATGGCATTCTCATCCTCTTGCTCTTTCTGCTGTTCTTCACTGTGTCTGAAATCAGTCTCTCTCTCTCTCTCTCTCTCTCTCTCTCTCTCTCTCTCATCTGATATGAATAGTCGTGCAGCTTTAAAGGTATGTATGGATGCAGCTCAGGACAGGGGGATGCAGAGGGTGCTTTTCAACCTTCAAAAAGCAAGCAGGGCTGTGTTTTCAGCCCCGAAGAAGCTGGTTGCATCGTGCAAGTGCATTTCAATGCTTCTACTGTTCAAATTATAGATTTATAATTACCGTAAAATAGAAGGAAATAGGAAACCGAAAAATATAATTTAAGGACAGGCTAAAGCGTTGTCCTTAAACAATTTATTTGCTCCTCCTCAAAATAATTAAGAATGCTGGCAGGTCGCAGGTAAATAGCTTTCAGGATATGACGAGCCTATGTGGTTTTGCACTCAGCAAGCACAAAGGAACTAATGACGGAACTCTGTAAACACAATTTTACTAGTAGATGAAAGCTAAGCAGAAAATTTTCAAATGGAAAGAGAGAAAATTGCACTAGTTTGATTCTTATGAACCTGCTGGTTTTGGACTTAGGTTCATATTGAACTCGCTGGCTTGATCAGAAAACATTGGGAGCTTGCTGGTTCATATGAGAGAACGAGTTGATTTGTTTGAGATGACAGAACAAACCAGTCCAGCTCTATTTATATAGGCAATGGTGGCTGGACATTTTAGTCCAGGGTCATAAATGCAATGGACTGTTTCTGACTGTTGGTGAGAAGCTAGGCGTTTTTTTTTTTTTTTTTTGGACCTTTTTACATGTGGGAAATTAGCTGCATGCTAGTTGTTTAGACAGCTAGCCACATGCAACAGTTTTTGCATGGTTTGGTTAATTACTCCATGCCTCATAAACGGCTCAACAACTCCTATGTAAAGGAGTGATGTCTCTCTCAAAGCCCTTACCCTCAACACTGCGAACCCAACCACCTAACACATCTCTCTCTTAGCCACTGTGACTTGCACCTGCCTCGTGCCGGTTCATGTAAGGTCGTGAAGGAGTGACTCATCTACGAACCCAACCACCTAACACATCTCTCTCTTAGCCACTGTGACTTGCACCTGCCTCATGCCGGTTCATGTAAGGTCGTGAAGGAGTGACTCATCTACGATATGATGCGCATGTGCAGAGTACACCACTAGAGCCTTTACAACCACACTACCTCATGTGAAGGAGTGACTCATCTACGATATGATGCACATGTGCAGAGTATGCCACTAGAGCCTCTACAACCACACTACCTCATGTGCCCACTCCCTCACATTGAGTCCGAGACTGTGATTGAGCTCGTGAGAGCGCGCGTGTTCTAGTACGAAATGCAAGTCTTGGTACTCCTGTCTTACCAAGCAAATATTAAGGTACTCAACACCTTATTTATTAAGATGATTTTTCTTCCCTGCATTCCAATATGGGACTATTCCCAAAAGGGTAAAAACCAAGTTTTCACACACACACACATATATATATATATAAAATATTTTTTTAAAGAAAACCATTTTTCATAACATCAACAATTATCAACAATTGTTTTGGGTGGAGAACCAAAGCCCCAGCAATGTTTTTTAGACCATTCAGCAACTGTTTTGGGCAGTGGAAAACAAAATTCCAGCTAATGCTGTTCAGCCTCTTGGGTGGATTTTAGAATTCTCCTTCCTCTTCAATTCCACGGAAAATGTGTTTTCCAATATCCAAAAGGGTAACACATGGTTCTAAGACTTGGATGAGTTGTCGGCCTAAACACGTTGGATGTCAGTTGCCCAGACATCATACCATACAAGTGGATTGCGGATTTGGTGAGGCATGACCGTGGGGCCCACCTTGATATATGCGTTGTGTATCCACACTGGCTGTCCTTTTGGCTAGGCCCAAAAATGAAGCCAATCAAAATATCAGGTGGACCTTACCATGGTAAACAGTGGTGATTGAATGCCCACCATTAAAAAAGCTTTTGATTGAGCTGATATTTGTGTTTTGCCTTCATCCAGGTCTGTGTGACCTTATCAAGAGGTTGGATGGCAAATAAACTCTATGGTGGGCCCTAGGCAGTTTTTAATGGTGGCCTCACTTGATCAGCTCCCTTCATACAAGTGTTTGACACGTCAGCACATTGTGCAACTGGAATTACTGGCCGATAATCAGGTAGGTCCACAGTGAATGGGCACATGTCAAAATATGTACTGTTGGTTATCTGTTTTTAATCATCCATTATCTAATACACCTGGAGCAGACCAGCCTAGTTTTTGGGTTAGATCACTGCTTCTGTGGGTCACTCATGATCTTTGGAAATTCAAGGATCCAGAGCATTTGCTCGATTGGACCCCACAGGACTGTGATCTATAATTCTATTTGACAGGAAAATTTGTACCTTCAATTTTGCAATGCAAGTTGAGAGTTCAGAAGAGAAATGAGTCAATGGTCAATGTTCCACTAAAAAGGACCCTCCTGTGAGACTTTTGAGGATGCACCATCCACATTGTGGGCCAATGGTCTGGATCAGTGGACCATATGCTCCACCTGGTACAAACTGAAAACTAGAAAATTGAGGGCACCCCTCTCAATTTCCATGTTTTGTCATTCATTTACAAAAATAAAAAATAAAAAATAAAAAAATTCAGACCAGCACTTGTATCCTTTCATGCTGCTGTCATATTCCAAACTCTTTATAAAAAACATTGATGATGAATCTACCAAAAAAATAAAGATGATGGATGCGAGCGAGCAAGCTTTTAGTATCATTTGGGCCCCTAGAAATACTTGGAATTGGTTCTTGTTGGAATCTATTTGTTTGGGCTCCTACAAATACTTGGAATTGGTTTCCTGTTGGAATCCATTTCCACCAAAAAAGATGTTTTGAAATCCCTTGCAAATTCCATGGTACTGAATTCCTTGCAACCATTCCTATTTCTCCAATTCCCTCCTGTGAATGTGCACAAAATAATTATCCAAACACATTTCCTGGATTCCATAGAAATACATTCCTACACCCAAACATGATAAATAGAATCTCTTCCTTGGGGCTTTTTTTTTTTCTTTCCTTTTATCTTATATCCGAAACATGACTGTGAACTAATCTCAACTTGACATTTGACATAGTCCTAACCAACAATTTCAATAGATAATTAATATTCCAAATTCTTCTAATAATGACTAAACCACTGCACCCCTGTTTAGGGTTCTCGTCTTTAATGGTGTTTTGCATGCTATTTGGGGGGTCAACCGTTTCATAATTAATCATTAGCTGAGACATTTTGGGACTCTTTACCAAAAGTAGCACAAGAATGCAAAGAAATGAACTGGCAAATGTTCAAAACTCAACCTTTGTGCAACAATTGAAGAGAGAGATGGACGGATGGATGTAAACATGCATGCATTGTCTGTATAATTCATAGTTCAAAAACCTGAAAACTCAACTCAACCCGATGTTCAGCTGGGCAGGTTCACTCAAAGACTCAACCCAACTCGACTTGATATTTAATTACTGTATATTGAAGATATTAGGACTTTTGTTAGATATTTAAAATAGTTGGATCTTGTATAAGTAATATAAACCAACAACATTATCAATGTCTCACTGGTTCTGGCTAGGCGAGTGTTAACCTTTTGAGCCACACTGAATCGACTCGATGAGTCTCTCCGAGTCCAGCTGATTCAGGCCTAGTACCGAGTTCACCAGAGACTTGACGAGTCGATCCGGCAGAGTTTCAAGTCGAGTTGAGCTGATTTGCCAAGTCAGCGAGTTTTAGAAGTATGGTGTCATTATGCTTGTGGTGGACCATCTCTTCGACAACCGACAACTGCAATGGTCCTCACCACTAAGGGTAGGAGTGAGAGAGAGATTTCAGCACCTAAATAAAAAGCATACCAACCCAACTCTTCCTTTTTGTTGATGTGTTGGTAGCGCTTGTTCATTGTTACATTCACCAGTTTTGTTTTTTTTTTTTTTTTTTGCCCTTTTCCTTTTTTGTGGGTCTGCTACAAGGATATCACATCAGATGCCAGAGGAGGGTAGAAAAAAGGGTGCTGATGGAGAAGATTCTAAGCTCAATAATGTCCATCAACTGATGGGTTTCTTATACAAATGAGTGCATACAATGCTGCCAGATAAGAACTTCTGTGGAGAAAGATCAGCAAGAAAGCAAACCCAAGTTTAACTTTTAGATGAAAAATGCTAATTCTTTTGTATGAAAACAAAATCAACTTCTCTGTTTCTACATGTTTCTGTACATTGTCTTGGATTTTGTTCACTGAATTTCCTCAGCTTTAGTTTAGTAATCGACGGGAGTTTAACTGCCTACATCTGTATTTGGGTCTGACACTGAGTACTAAATTAGGGCAACTCATCCTTGATATGTGCAAGATGTTGTCAGATGTCTTCAATCTGACTGGAACAAGGGTCTGCCGATGCTATCGACATCGGCAGACCACTCGATCCCATCAAGAAAATTCCATTTTTCCCCTATGCTTGCTGGACAGTTTTTAGGGCATTCTTTGATCCCATCGAAGGTGGCTTTGATCTCATTGACGGGCCTCAATAGCTGTCGATCCTATCGAAGGTCCTATCGACAAAATTGCGCGATTTTACAGAAGTGCTATTTTGTTTCCTGGCTTGATTGTAACACTACATAAGCAGGTGTCATGGGGATTAGGATATGCCAAGATGTTCCTAAAGTGTTCTAGAGCAAAGCTAGGGTTTTGCAAAGGGATTTTGAGAGTTTTTTTTGGATCGATAAGTCCATCCATTTCTTGTAATTTGTATTTCATAGTGGATTCGCTGTCGCTTTGTGCCGTGGTTTTTTCCACAAGGGTTTTCCACGTAAATTCGTGTGTTCTCTGTGGTGCTTGTTTGCGTTTATCTCTCTTGTTTGATTCAAATTCAGAGTTTGCTTCCATGATTCCCCAACCTGAGACGCCAATTTAGACCATACAAATCGTTTATCCCATTGGTCTTACTGATCAGATGATCATAACCATCTATCCATGTCATCAAATAGATAGTTGAAAAGAAAATTGTCAATCGTCCAAATTCAAGGGAGAATTCAAGGGATTATAAGATATCCATTTAGTGTGATTTTCTAGTGATGCTCACATGTGATGGGCCCATAATTTGGATGATTTGGATGACCATTCTAAACCATTGGCCCGAATGAGGAGAAATGGCTGTGACATGTAAAATGACTGCTTTGCCTGGGAGTTGTTTTCAGAGCCTGCTAACTAAATGTCAAACTTTTTGTGTAACTTAATACAGGCCTTTAAAAGTGTTAAAATAAAATTTTGGGTTGTCCAAAATCAATGATTTTGTAGTTTCTGAATATTGATTGAACTAGAGAAACAAAGCGACAGCTTGGTTTGATTTTCAGAGTTGTTGATTAGTCTCTGGCATGTTTGGCTGTATTGCCAGTTTACAAACTGGAATTTTCTTACATTTTGGGATGAGACCATTTAGTCGAATTTCTTGACTTGAGTAACTCTAGCTAGGAGCTAAATTTATTTCATTTAAGAATTGGCTGGCCAAACAGCTATCCTGCCTCTTGGGTACATTACATGTCCAAATCAGCCATTGATGATATCAGCTTCAATGTGTGTGGTCTTGTTCTGTACTAAGGTAGAAAGACATGAATGTTGTGCATTTCTGCTATCATACCTTGCTCGATAGAGATCTCCATTAAAAATGATACTCTCTTTATATAATGGAGTACTAATTACAGGAAAGAATTGTAAATTAGTCTCTCTTTATATAATGGAGTACTAATTACAGGAAAGAATTGTAAATTAGTCTCATTGATCTACCAGTTGTTCACATAACTTCAATGCATAGAAAAAAAAATCATAGACTCAGTTATCTAATATTTCCAATTTTTATTTGTTCGACTTGGTAGTTGAAGGAAATGAAATCAACGGTGGTTTCTGCCAAGTTATTTAATGTAAGCATTTCAAGGCCATCTGATATGGTATATTATAATGTATACACGTGTAGTGTTGATAATTTGACACTTATGTCATTGATTATAGCATGACAGGGCCCGCCGATGTACTAGGTTACCTGTTTCATATATTTGAATCAAGGCGGTGGGTTGATTGCCACCAACATCATTTGACAGAGCATGTAGTGAACGGTTTCAAGCCCACGGCTCTATTGTGGACAAGGCATACCTCAATACCAAGGTCTCAGGTTCATCCCGAACTTACCTTTATAAACAAGAAAGTATTTTCTAGCATGTAGCATATTTAAGCCTCATGTATGCTACATGATCCCCTGAAATGTTGTTATATTCTACTGGCAATCATGCTATCAATAAGATAATAGTTCGGTACTGTTTTCTTATTTTTTTGTCTAGAGAATGTGTTGGACATGATGAAAAATTAGATTTTGATTATATTATTAGATCAATCTTCACCCAAGTGATGACTGGAAGATTGTGTTTTAAGAAAAATGATGGATTGTATTAAGGATAATCTCCTTTCATGTATATTAGGAAAGAATATTTTATCTTCTTTTAGTTTTGCTAGGATTTGTTTTTATATATTTTTTTCATTTTTGGAGCTATTCTCTCTGTATTTATACACCTCACATACAGAATAGAATTATAAGCAATTCTTCCATCTCAATTCTGTTTATCATTTTATCATGGTATCAAAGCCTCCGATGCGAAGCTCTTGATCAGCCATCAAATCCTTTAGAAAGAAATAAACTACTTGAAATCCTTTCCTTAATGTCAAGGAATATGAATATTCTAAAATTGAACATTGTTGGGATATATAAATGAAACTATAAAACCAATATAAAGTGCAATTTAATGTCCATATCATTTTAGCACTAGATTATAGTGTTTGCCCATCCAGAACATTTGAATCATGGGTGCCATTGCGGATAGACATAGCCCAAAGATTTCCCAACGGAGCCCAAAATTTGGACGATGCGTATTGGCATGCTGATATGGCACATGTAGTGTGGATATGCTGCAGCAAGAGCATAATGTATTCTAGCCCTTCAATTTATTTTTATTTTTTTCTGGAAGAAATCTAACAGTTTTATCAATCCACGTTGGGATTCTTATCACATGGGACCGTGATACAAAGCAAGAATCACAATCATGGAAACAAACAATATATTCGGACCCCATCCATCGTCTTTTCTCCTTTTAACAAAGGAGTGTATGTGGCCAAAAACACAGAGAAAAGAAAAAAATAAGGGAAACCTCCTTCCCCTCGCCATATATTGGTGGTGGCATGGAATAAAGGGAGCATCCTAACAGTGTTCTTTACCAATTTAACGTTTTTTGCTCATTGCTGAGAGAAAGACATGAAAAGTACCACTATCTGCACAAAAGTTAGTGCTTCCCATTCCAATGATTGTTGGATTTTCTTTTGTTCTTTTTTTCTTTTCCCTCGTCTTTTGGTATCTATTCTATCTTGTGGGAGCGAAAAGTGAAAGTGTTTGCTATTCTATTCATTGGACAGAACATGACAAAATGCACCTACCCATGCAGAAAGAGAATGAAAAAAATCTCATTCTTGTAGTTTTTGACATTTCAAAAAATCGGCGTGTCCAGCCAGGCGTTGGAAAATGTGGCTATAAAAGCCTTAATCTTGATTAGAGAAAATCACATTAGATCATCCTCATTGCTTACAAACCTGGTTTTCCATTTTGAAATGGTTTGGAGGAGATCCATCCTAGCCAAGTGGCAACCTAGGATTGGATCTCACCCCATTCTCGTGACCGAGTTGATCCATTGCCTAAATCATATTTTCATGGATGATTTTCGCAGCTGTTTATCAAGCCTATTTTATATCTATAAATATGGAGTTCAATCATGCAATTAGCTTACAAAGTCAAGAAATAGATAAACAAATTAGTATCTCTAATTTGTGAGATCAGGCCATTTGGTTACTTAGATTTCATCAGTTTACATCCACAAAGTACTCCTCCAGCATGTCCAGAGACGGCAGTGATTCTTTCACCACGTCGGTCGACTTGAAGGTTTGAATGAGATTCACCTCGATATTTAATATAATTAAAATAATAATATTTAAAGTGTCTATAAATGTTTAAAATAGTTAAATGTATGGAATATACAATTACTGCCTAAAACTCAGTTGATATTTAATATAATTAAAATAATAATATTTAAAGTGTCTATAAATGTTTAAAATAGTTAAATGTATGGAATATACAATTACTGCCTAAAACTCAGTTGACTGAGTCATGATCGCCTTTGAGTTTCCTAATGAGTATACTTGGAGCTAGGCCGAGTCAACTGAGTTTCAGAACTATGGTTCAAGAGTTATTTTGTTTTCCATTCTCCTAATGGAAGAGGTGATGGGATGTTGGGGATTTATGCTGCGGAATCACACAGATCTAGATCTAGGATAGCAATTCAATTGTAACAAGCAATCACAGAAGAACACGAAGATTTTAACGTGGAAAACTCTTGCGGGAAAAAACTACGGCACCAAGCGATAAAAATTCACTATGAAAAGAAATTACAAGAGAAAGGAATTACCTGATTCGAGGTTGAACAACCTCGAATCTCACCCTTTCAACACCCTTTGATAACCCTAGAACCCTTTAGAAAGCTTTAGAATTATTTTCAATACCTTAGAAAAGTCCTATGAAAACCTATTTATAGTTTAGGCAACTTCCCTTTCGCATCCCAGTTGCAAAAGGACCTAGATTTCCGTAATCCGCAAAATCGCGGAACAAATCTGTATAACCACGACTAGTCGAAGGGAAGCCACGACCGGTTGAGGGACCCCTACGACCGGTCGAGCATCCCAGATACCAAAATGTGAGCTCGCTGGACTTTGAGTCGAGCGAGCCACAACTAGTCGAGATGACCCCTACGACCGGTCGAAAGCGGTGAAGACTTTACTGACAACAATCTCCACCAAGTCTTCAATCTTTAGCCGTGTAGCTCCTTGACCTCTTCTCTTATCTCTTCATTTCATCATAGCTTCAATCAACGCTTCTCGTGCACACTCCGTCCATCTTTTATGCCATCGCCAAGCCCAGAGAAGTTGCATAGAACTTGAACTTTTTTGTAGGAACGACCTTGGTGAGCATGTCTGCTAGATTCACGCTGGTGTGAATCTTTTCCGGTGTGACGCCTTCTTCCTCAAGCACCTGTCGGATAAAGTGGTGACGAACATCAATGTGTTTAGTACGTGAGTGATAAACAGAATTTTTGGCCAAATTGATAGCGCTCTCGCTATCACAGTCAACCGGCACGGCCTCCTGCTGAAGTCCCAACTGATTTATCATACCTCTAAGCCAAACACCCTCTTTAAACGCTTCCGTCACTGTCATGTATTCTGCTTCGGTCATGGAAAGAGCCACCACAGACTAAAGTTTCGACATCTAACTAATTGCTCCACCCGCTAGTATAAAAGAGTATCCTAAAGTAGACTTCATAGAATCTATACTTCCTGCGTAATTGTTGAGGGTCAAATAGTGCATATTAGACCCCATTTATTACTTGGATTTACGAGCATAATATTGTTTAATGCCCAGTTTTAATCGTATTTTGTTGAAGGGTGTGATTAGGAGAGTTGACTGAAAAAGGATGCTAAAAGCTTGGATTTAACGTTCTGATGATCAATAAGGCAAGGGACGGACTCCAGGGACCAAGATTGACGGATATACAAGGTCAGAAATGCGAGAAAACTAAGAAATTGAAGCTCAAGTTGCTTGAAACGCATCCAGAATGCAAGATCACATGGTTCCCGACATCTGATCGGGTCGAAACTTTATACATGAGATAAGGGCCATAAATTAACCGTACATTTCAAATTTCAGCTCTTGGATCATTATAAAAGTGCTCCAACGGATAGATCAGCCCATAAACCGTTGATTCTGGGCCCACCTGATATCTGGAATTGCCTCGAATTTGGTATCAACGCCTTAAATGAGGAGACCAATCAGATGGTTAGATCAGATTTCACAAAAACATCATAGTGGACCCCACTTTAGATTGAGTGTGCATAGTGCACATGTGCACTAGCCGTGCACGTGAATTCCCAAAGTCGGTCAGCGCCGCTGACCGACGTTTCCTTCTCCAATTCAAAAAAAAAAAAAAGTTACATGCCGTGTAATGCACAGCTGCTGGCCGTTTTGCGGAAGCTAGTGGGCCCTACACGTGCCCTGTAAGCTCAATCCGAACCGTCCACCGTGTAGACGGCATTGAATACTTCAAAACCATATTGTCACTTTTCACCCATGCGTGCACACGTGTGAGATACAGAGGCCACAAAAGGGCTACCCTGCAACGTTCAAAACTGATCCTTTTGTGATTTCTTCTCTAGGCCACGTCAATGGACGTTTAAAACCACCCATTCTTTACTGAAATTTCGTCATGAATCCAATGGATGAGGTGGATTTTTCAGAAAATGCTTCTGTGGGGCCCACCGATCACAACAGCGAAATGGTGCGAAAGGTTTCGCACATCCACGAAAATCGACTTTTTCAGGCAGTTTTGGCCCACCATCTTTGATCATATGGCAGATCTGAATCGTCTATCATGTAGAGGACCCAAGAAAGTCCTAAGGGACGGTGTTTCTTTGGAATTTAAGCGAGAAAAGTGGCGTGTTTGAGGCACTGAACTTGGTTGCGAAAAAGCTTTCAATGAGCATTCATAGCTTTCCAAATCCGATTCAAATTCGATTTTCACCACTCCAGCAGCTATATAAGGAGGTTTTAGACGTGGGGAGCATGGATTCAGGTCTTGGGAGGAAGATTCAGAGCTGAGAAGGAAGGCTCAGGTCGGACGTCTGCAAGGGAGAGAGTTGAGTTTGTTTATTTCTTTTATTTTTATTTTATTTTGTTTTGAGATATCTAGCCTATTCATGTTGGGCTAAACCTCCTAGCTAGGGCTAGGAGGTGAAGCTTGTAGTGAGATGGGAGAGTTTAATTTATGAATTTTTTATTTAATTTATGAATTGAATTAATGTTGATGCTAGTTTAATTAATGGCATGTTTTAGTCTTTAATGGTCTGTTGTGACTAAAATTACAATGGGTCTGCAATGGCTTTGATCATGTCCTTCTACTTTTATGTTTATGACGTCAGGACGTCCCGTTGTTCACCATAGTCTCCTGGGCATGGTTGGATGATGGTACCCTTCCTAACTCTCATACATGTGATTAGGTGGCAATTAGTTTAATTCTGTTGTTTTCCATAGTCTTTTGGGCATGGTTTGGTGATGGAATCCATTCTAATTCATATACCTAGATTAATGGCAGTTCAGTTAATTTTTATAATTCTTAAAGCAGGCATAAGATCTCCCTGATCTCTACAAGTGGATCCTCTGAATCCCTAGTTTCCTATCTCTGATTTCTCCTATAAATTTTAGATTAATATTTTCATTATTATTCCTCAAATTACATTCAGTTTAGATTTCATCTTAGCCTAGTTTTATTTCTATTTGATTTTAGATAACGTACGAGTTTCAGTCCCTTGGGATTCGACCTCGGTCTTACCAAGTTATTACTACATCACAACCCTGCACTTGGGGAGTGAACAAGTTTTTGGCGCCGTTGCCGGGGACTGTTGGTTACGTTTTTCTGAAATTAATTAGTTTTAGGATTAGTTTAAGATTAGGTTTAGATTTTCTCGATTTTTAGAAACTAACTTGTCTTCCCTGTTTTGTAGGCTTCTAAGATAGTTTCAAAATTGGTAAATTCTTTCTTAAATTCTTCCTCTATATTCTAGATTAGGATTTATTTCTTCTTTTTAGTAGTTGCTAATTCTAATTCTTTAAAAAAAAAAAAAATCCTAACTTTGGTTCTTATTCTATTTTTAGAATTTCTCTATTTTATAGACTTTTTATTTAAAAACTAACTTATTTTGTTTATTCTGCAGGTTCTTAACCTAGGACTTCAAATTTGGTAACTTCTTTCCATCTTTCCCTTTTATTTCCTAGATTTCTTCTTCCTTTCTTAGGATTAGGCTTAGAATTTGAGGGCTGAGCGTGTTTTATGCCCCAGTGGGCACGCGACAACACTCGACGTCTCGTGACTGAAAGAGGATTGGTTGAGGGGTTGACTGTCCATCGCAGGACTAGACACCACTTGAATTCTCCTGAGACAGAGGAGGTTATGGCTGAAAATCAACCTCAAGCACTACCCCAACCTAGGGTTGAGGAAGTACATGATGAGAATGAGGTGCACCACGCACCCCTGCCTCGTACTTTACGAGATTATTTACAACCGGCTGGGGTGAGTATGCCCTCATGCATGATTTTTCCAACGAATACAGGACATATGGACATCAAGCCAGGGGTCATTCAACTCCTTCCTAAGTTCCATGGGCTTGAATCTGAAGAACCATACTTACATCTGAAAGAGTTCGACGAAATCATAGGCACCTTATATTTCCCTAATGTATCGGAAGATACAATTAGGCTGAAACTCTTCCCATTTTCCTTGAAAGAAAAAGCCAAGACGTGGTTACATTCACTGCGTCCTAGGTCCATTAGCACATGAAATGATATGCAGAGGGAATTTATAAAGAAAATTTTCCCACATCATAAGACAATTACCCTCAGGAGAGCAATCATGAACTTTGTCCAAAAGGAAGATGAAACATTCTTCCAATGTTGGGAAAGGTTCAAGGATTTGGTTAATGTATACCCACAACATGGCTTTGAAATATGGCGCATTACGAATTTTTTCTATGATGGGCTAACATCTTCCATGCGCCAAATGGTCGAGACAATGTGTAACGGAGATTTCATCAATAAAAATGTCGACGAGGTATGGGATTACCTCGATAGTCTCGCTAAAAAAACACAATCATGGGACTATTACCCAAGGACGAACATTACGTCTAGGCCGACTCATTCAAGGGAAAAAGGAGGAATATATCTCCTGAAAGAGGATGATGATCTTAACACTAAGGTGGACAATCTCACCAGAAAATTTGAGGCCATGGAAGGAAGGAAGGAAAAGGTTAATGAAAGTGTTTGCGGCATCTGTGATTGCAACATTCATACTACTGAAAATTGTCCTTCAATACCTGCCTTTCGAGAAGTATTGAATGAACAATCTAATGCCGTAAATAACTATCAAAGACCTTTCAATGGACCACCCTCTAATACGTACAATCCTGGCTGAAAAAATCATCCGAATTTTAGTTGGAGGAACGGACAAACTGCTACCCCTCAAGGTTTCTTCAATCAAAATCCAAATCAGGGGAGACCTCAAGAAGAATCGGCTCAAAATTTTGTGCAAGAACTGACGCAGATAATGCGGGATTTCATACAAAAGATAGATTCACGTATGATGGCTATAGAAAAGGGGATGCTTCCTGTACAACCAATCCCCAATCCTAAACCGCAATACGAGATAGGTAATCTCATCTCTTCAAATCAAATGGAGCACGCTAAATCCATCACCACTCTTAGGAGTGGGAAGGTTATTGATAAAACCCTTCCGGTTAGGCCCGAAAAGCCTCAAGAACCAGAAGAGGACAACAATGATGGATCTAGTGGCGCCCCACAAAAATTTGAACCGGAACCTCTAGAAAAGTCAGTTGCTCCGTTTCCCCAACGGTTAGTTGAACCAAAACGTCTCTCTAACTCTCAGGATATCCTAGAGGTGTTGAAACAAGTGAAAGTCAACATTTCTCTGCTTGATGTTGTAAAACAGATTCCTTTATATGCTAAATTTCTAAAAGACTTATGTACTACCAAACGATGGAAAAGTGTTCAAAAGAAGATCTCCTTGACTGAGAAGGTGAGTGCCGTCCTAAAACAAGAGGTGCCATAAAAATTCAAAGATCTCGGTTGCCCAACCATCTCATGTGTAATCGGGAATTATCGAATTGATCACGCACTTCTTGACTTAGGAGCGAGCGTCAATCTGATTCCCTATTCGGTATACCAACAGTTAGGTTTAGGTGAATTAAAATCCACCCGAACAACACTACAACTTGCTGATCGTTCTGTTCGTGTACCAAGAGAGATCATCGAGGATGTGTTGGTCCAGGTTGATAGATTCTACTACCCTATTGATTTTATCATCTTGGACACCGAACCCATCAATGACACGAGCACTCAAATTTCCGTCATTCTTGGTCGCCCATTCCTGTCCACTTCAAATGCAATTATCAATTGCAGGAATGGTGTTATGACTATGTCTTTTGGAAATTTGACATTAGAATCGAATATCTTTTTCAATAACGGCAGCAACTCAGAGGATGATGACGATTTTCACGATGTTAACATGATTGATTCTTTTGTGGAAGATAGAACACCTCTCACCTTATCCTCTGATCCTCTAGAGACGTGCCTGGCCCACTCCCATGATCTTGATGATGATATAATTAAGGAGACGTGTGCCATGCTGGATACTGCACCGGTACTTGAAGTTAACCGGTGGAGGCCACAAATTGAAGAATTGCCCCAAACTGATGTAGTGCCTCTACTGTCTAACCTCAAGCCACCGAAGCTTGACCTAAAACCTTTGCCCTTTGATTTAAAATATGTCTATTTAAGTCAAGATGAGACATATCCGGTGGTGATCTCTGTCCACTTGGAGAAAGAACAGGAGAGTATACTGATATCTACTCTCATTGAGCATAAGGGAGCTCTTGGATGGACGATAGCGGACCTCAAGGGAATTAACCCATCGATTTGTACTCACCGCATATATCTTGAGGATAATGCAAAGGCTGTTCGGCAATCATAACGTAAACTAAATCCAAACATGAAGGAAGTGGTTAAGGCCGAGGTTCTCAAACTATTGGAAGTGAGGATCATATACCCCATATCCGATAGTCAATGGGTGAGTCCAACTCAGGTGGTTCCTAAGAAGTCTGGGATCACCATCGTAGCCAATGCCAATAATGAATTCGTGCCGACCAGAGTTACTACTGGTTGGAGAATGTGCATTGACTACAGGAAGCTGAATACCGTCACTAGGAAGGACCACTTTCCTTTGCCCTTTATAGATCAGATCTTGGAAAGGTTAGCTGCTCATTCCTATTACTGTTTCCTTGACGGGTATTCAGGTTATAATCAGATTGAAATCGCCCCTGAAGATCAGGAAAAGACCACATTTACATGTCCCTATGGCACCTTTGCTTACAGAAGGATGCCATTCGGGTTATGTAATGCCTCTGCCACCTTTCAGCGATGTGTGATGAGTATCTTTTCTGACATGGTGGGAAAATATTTAGAGGTCTTCATGGACAATTTCTCTGTTTTCGGTTCATCTTTCAGCGAGTGCTTAGCAAGTCTTAAATGTGTGCTGAAAAGATGTGAAGAAAAAAATTTGGTACTTAACTGGGAGAAGTGTCATTTTATGGTTCAAAAGGGAATTGTCCTTGGGCATATCATCTCGTCCAAAGGAATCGAGGTAGATAAGGCAAAAATTGATCTTATCTCTAACCTACCTCCACCCAAGAATATCAGAGACATGCGATCCTTCTTAGGACACGCAGGCTTTTACAGACGATTCATAAAGGACTTTAGTCTCCTCTCTCGTCCTTTATGTAATCTTCTTCAAAAGGATACACCATACGAGTGGACTGAGCAGTGCTAAGAAGCTTTCACTAAGCTTAAGGGCATGTTAACCACTGCACCTATCATGCAGCCACCCGACTGGAGTCTTCCTTTTGAACTTATGTGCGACGCCTCTGATTATGCTCTTGGAGCGCTTCTAGGCCAGAGAAAAGATAAGCGGCCTTACGTTATTCACTACGTAAGTAGGACTCTAAATCCTGCCCAAGTGAACTACTCGACTACGGAAAAGAAACTCTTAGCCGTAGTGTTCGCTTTGGACAAATTTAGGTCCAACCTGATCAGATCCAAGATCATCATCTATACAGACCATGCGGCACTTAAGTATCTTCTCTCTAAGAATGATTCTAAGCCCCGCCTGATACGATGGATCCTTCTACTCTAAGAATTTGATTTAGAAATTAAAGACAAAAAGGGAGTAGAGAACGTAGTAGCTGATCACCTTTCTCGCCTTAATACCTCTGATTCCCTTGAGGCGACCCATATCAATGACATGTTCCCTGATGAACAACTGTTTAGAGTCTCCCATTCACCTTGGTTCGCTGATATTGCTAATTATCTTGCTACAGGTGCCATACCGACACACTGGACGTCACAAGATAAGAAGAAATTCTTTACCAAGGTGCGTAACTTTTTTTGGGATGATTCATATTTGTTTAAATATTGCCCAGACCAAATCTTAAGGACATGTGTGCTAGACGATGAACATCAGAGTGTCATCTCCTTTTGTCACTCACAGGCCTATGATGGTCACTTTTCTGCTAAAAAGACCACGACCAAGATTCTACAGTGTGGCTTTTACTGACCCACTATGTTTAGGGACACTCATGAGTTTTGCAAAGCTTGTGAGCGTTGTCAAAAATTGAGAGCATTGTCCCGTCGAAATATAATGCCTTTGAATCTCATCCTTATCATTGAAGCATTTGATTGTTGGGGCATTGATTTCATGGGAGCATTCCCCCAATCATTTGAAAATCTATATATTTTGCTCGCCGTAGACTATGTCACTAAATGGGTCGAAGCAATTCCGTGCCGCAAAAATGACCATCGCACGGTCATTAAATTTTTGAAAGAAAATATCCTGTCGCGGTTCGGAATGCCTCGAGCCATCATTAGTGACGGGGGATCACACTTCTGCAATAGACCATTCGAGAGTTTAATGAAGAAATACGGTATCTCGCATAAGGTGAGCATCCCATACCATCCACAAACAAGTGGACAAGCTGAAATTTTCAATAGGGAGATCAAACGGATCCTATAAAAAACGGTTAACCCTGATCGTAAGGACTGGTCAATCCGATTGACCGATGCCTTATGGGCATACCGTACTACTTTCAAAACTCCTATTGGAACATCTCCCTTTAGACTTGTCTATGGGAAAGCCTGTCACTTGCCTGTAGAATTGGAACATAAAGCATACTGGGCGATCAAAAATCTGAATTTCAATCTGGACAACGCTGGCTCGCTACGCAAACTTCAATTAAATGAACTTGAAGAAATCCGGAACGATGCATATGAAAACTTGAGAATTTACAAGGACAAGATGAAGGCATTTCATTATCATCATATTCTACGAAAATCATTCACGCCAGGTCAGAAAGTCCTTTTGTACAATTCTCGACTACATCTCTTTTCGGGTAAGCTTCGATCTCGTTGGACCGGCCCTTACATTGTTGTCACTGCTTATCCTCATGGGGCCGTCGAGATAAAAGATCCCAAAAATGGCAAGGAGTTTAAAGTAAATGGACATCGATTAAAGCCATTTGTTGAGACATTTGATTCAGAGGACATGTCTATGCCTCTGATTGCTCCTGTTTACCAGAACTGATCTCCTAGTCTGATGGAGGTATAGGTAGGTTTATCGCTTTCATAGGTTTAGGATAGTCGCTTTCATAGGTTAGTTAGTTCAATGTTTGTGGGTAACATTACTGCAAACCCTCACGAGACTACAACTCGTCCACTAGAGGTAACCTAGGGGTTTAAAGGCTTGTTGCATACGCTAAATGCAATCGAGAGCACCTGCGAAAGTGGTATAGGTAGGATTTTATTTTCGTTATTTTTATTTTTCTTCTTCTCTCGTGCTAACCAGCTTCCATACTGTGATCTCGTGGAAAATCTCTCTTGATTCGTTATCCAGGTACTATCTTCTCATTACTTTACTTTCGTTGTTCCATGTGCATTGCATGCCCATATCTTTTACATTGAGGACAATGTAGATTTTAGGTTGGGGGTGGGAGATTAGGCTTCCTAATCAGTATTTTCTTGGTCTTGAGCAAAAATTGTGAAAATTGTGAAAAAATTTTAAAATTTTTCTGACATTTCTTGTAAATTCAATGTGATTTTGACATCTATCTTTGATTTAGAATTACGAGATACGTGATGTTGGTAATTTATGACTCATGGATTTAGCTACTTGATAGATTCCACAGTTGAGTTTGAATTATCAATCCATGATTAGAGATTTTAAACATTGATTGAATCATGATTTCAGGACACGTCTTGCTTACACATTAAGATTTCAGTTTCATATCGAAGGATAAACTTGGTAATCACTAAGCACGAAAGGAACCAGCCTGAAATATCTTGCCATCATGGTATAAAAATTGAAAAGGTTGGATAATTAATCTTTACCATAGGTTTGCTCCCTATATGTGTAGAGTTAATTCCTCATGAATGATATGTGAAAAAGAGTCAGGTGTACGATCTTCACCATAGGTTTGCTCCCTATAGGTGAGGATTTGATTCCCCTTCCTTGGCATTACTTTGAATAGAAAAATCACAAGTTAATAGGTTAATCTATGAGGCAAGTTTTGGATTAGGTTTTGGTTGTCATAAATTTTCTTTTTGATTACCAATGATATCATGAAATTGACGATTGGATCTCTTAATGATGATAAGCCGAGATTAGACTATACATCCATGGATCTCAATGTTTAAAATTTTTCTAATTGATGGATTAATAATTTACACTTGATTATGAAGTCTACTGTGCAATTGAGATCAGGAGAAAACAATTTCTAACATTCATGAATATTAAATTTCTCGTATCTTGTTAAAAATCTCACTCGATTTCATAGAAATTTCTCCTATAATTTTCAACTTATTTTTCGCATAATTTGCTCGGGACTAGCAAAATGCTAGTTGGGGGTTGTGTTGAGGGTCAAATAGTGCATATTAGACCCCATTTATTACTTGGATTTACGAGCATAATATTGTTTAATGCTCAGTTTTAATCGTGTTTTGTTGCAGGATGTGATTAGGAGAGTTGACTGAAAAAGGATGCTAAAAGCTTGGATTTAACGTTCTGATGATCACTAAGGCAAGGGACGGACTCCAGGGACCAAGATTGACGGATATACACGGTCAGAAATCTGAGAAAACTAAGAAATTGAAGCTCAAGTTGCTTAAAACGCATCCAGAATGCAAGATCATATGGTTCCCGACATCTGATCGGGTCGAAACTTTATACATGAGATAAGGGCCATAAATTAACCGTACATTTCAAATTTCAGCTCTTGGATCACTATAAAAGTGCTTCAACGGATAGATCAGCTCATAAACCGTTGATTCTGGGCCCACCTGATATCTGGAATTGCCTAACCAATCAGATGGTTGGATCAGATTTCACAAAAACATCATAGTGGACCCCACTTTAGATTGAGTGTGCATAGTGTACATGTGCACTAGCCGTGCACGTGAATTCCCAAAGTCGGTCAGCGCCGCCGACCGACGTTTCCTTCTCCAATTCAAAAAAAAAAAAAAAAAAGTTACGTGCCGCGTAATGCACGGCCGCTGGCCGTTTTGCGGAAGCTAGTGGGCCCTACACGTGCCCTGTAAGCTCAATCTGAACCGTCCACCGTGTAGACGACATTGAATACTTCAAAACCATGTTGTCACTTTTCACCCATGCGTGCACACGTGTGAGATATATAAGGAGGTTTTGGACGTGGGGAGCATGGATTCAGGTCTTGGGAGGAAGATTCAGAGCTGAGAAGGAAGGCTCAGGTCGAACGTCTGCAAGAGAGAGAGTTGAGTTTGTTTATTTCTTTTATTTTTATTTTATTTTGTTTTGAGATATCTAGCCTATTCATGTTGGGCTAAACCTCCTAGCTAGGGCTAGGAGGTGAAGCTTGTAGTGAGATGGGAGAGTTTAATTTATGAATTTTTTATTTAATTTATGAATTGAATTAATGTTGATGCTAGTTTAATTAATGGCATGTTTTAGTCTTTAATGGTCTGTTGTGACTAAAATTACAATGAGTCTGCAATGGCTTTGATCATGTCCTTCTATTTTTATGTTTATGACGTCAGGACGTCCCGTTGTTCACCATAGTCTCCTGGGCATGGTTGGATGATGGTACCCTTCCTAACTCTCATACATGTGATTAGGTGGCAATTAGTTTAATTCTGTTGTTTTTCATAGTCTTTTGGGCATGGTTTGGTGATAGAATCCATTCTAATTCATATACCTTTCATCTCTTTGAAAACTAGATCAACGAGAGTTCAGTTAATTTTCATAATTCTTAAAGCGGGCATAAGATCTCCCTGATCTCTACAAGTGGATCGTCTGAATCCCTAGTTTCCCATTTCTGATTTCTCCTATAAATTTTAGATTAATATTTTCATCATTATTCCTCAAATTACATTCTGTTTAGATTTCATCTTAGCCTAGTTTTATTTCTATTTGATTTTAGATAACGTACGAGTTTCAGTCCCTTGGGGTTCGACCTCGGTCTTACCGAGCGATTACTACATCACAACCCTGCACTTGGGGAGTGAACAGTAATCGAAAGCCACATATCTTACCAACTTTGTCCCTGTTTTCTCAAAAGTTAAGACGTAATCTTTCGTACCTCGAATATATCGAACTAGCTATTTCACCGCTTCCCAATGTTGCTTACCGAGGTTTGACATGTATCTGCTCACAACACCGATTGCTTGTGAAATATTCGGTCTTGTACAGACCATGACATACATTAAACTGCTAACCGCATTTTAATAGGGCACACAAGACATAACCTGCTTTTTCTCATTGGATTTAGGACATTGTTCTAAGGATAGCTTGAAGTGAGCTGCGTGGGGAACACTCACCGGTTTTGCCTGATCTATCCCATACTTGATCAATATCTTTTCAAGGTATTCTGCTTGTGATAACTAAAGCCTGCTCCTCTTCCTGTCTATATGAATATCTATGCCGAGAATCCTCTTTGCAGCCTCCAGATCTTTCATCTCGAATGTCCCTGATAACTGAGTTTTCAGTACGTTGATTTCAGACATATCATGACAGGCGATCAACATATCATCAACATACAGTACTAGGATGATGAATTTTTCATCACTCAATGTCTTATAATAGACACAGTGATCGTATTCAATCCGAGTAAATTTCTGACTCACCATGAAAGAATCAAATTTTTTATACCACTACCTAGGCGACTGTTTCAAGCCATACAATGGCCTTATTAACCTGCAAACCTTTTTCTCTATCCCTTTAACTTCGTAGCCCTCTGGTTGCTTTATGTAAATCTGTTCTTCTAATTTTTCGTGTAGGAATGCAGTCTTCACATCCATCTGTTCCAGCTCGAGATTGTATTGGGCAACTAGCGCCAATACGAATCTGATAGATACTTTCTTAACCACCGGTGCGAATATATCTGTGAAGTCGATTCCTTCTTTCTGAGCATATCCCTTCGCTACCAACCTTGCCTTGCATCTATCCTATTTCCTTTTGAATATTCACTTGCATCTGATCATTTTTTTGGCCCACATGAAGCTCCACCAGCTCCCATGTGTGATTTTTGTTCAACGAGTCCATCTCATCGTCCATAGCCGCCTTTCACTTTTCTGTATCAGACTCATCAAGAGCCTCATGAATCGTAGACTGGTCCTCCTCATCTGTGATGAGGGCATATGTAATATTAGAGTCGTCCATATATCTTGTCGGTAACCTGCGATCAAACGGTAGATTCCTTCTCACATGTGGCTGCTCCACCTGATCCTATACCTCTGTCTTCGCATTTGTCTCTACCTGAGTATCATCTGAGTCAATCTGGACGTCTACGATCACCTTTTATGGTTCTTCTTGCTCCTTTTGATCATTCTTATGAAATAAGGAGCATTCATCGAATCTGACGTCACGACTAGTGATGACCTTGTGTGTGACTTTGTTGAATAATCTATAACCTTTCACACCAATTTCATAGCCAACAAAGATATATTTTTTAACCCTATAGTGCAGCTTATCTCTCTCAACTGACGGTACATGAGAGTAAGCCTCACAACCAAATATGCGAAGGTTTGAGTAGTCGATTTTCTGACCACTCCATACTTCCTTTGGAATTTTACATTCAATTACCGTTGAAGGAGACCGGTTCACCAAATAACAAGCTGTTCACTCCCCAAGTGCAGGGTTGTGATGTAGTAATAACTCGGTAAGACCGAAGTCGAATCCCAAGGGACTGAAACTTGTACGTTATCTAAAATTAACTGGAAATAGAACTAGAATGAGATGAAATCTGAATTGAATTATAAATTGAGAAATAATTGTAAACTATTAATCTAAAACTTATAGGAGAAATCAGAGGTAAGGAAACTAGGGATTCAGAGGATCCACTTGTAGAGATCAGGGAGATCTTATGCCTGTTTTATGAATCATGGAATTTACTGAACTGCCATTGATCTAGTTTTCAAAGAGATGAAAGAAAGATGAATTAGAATGGATTCCATCACCAAACCATGCCCAAAGACTATGGCAAACAACAGAATTAAACTAATTACCACCCGATCACATGTATGCAAGTTAGGAAGGGTACCGTCATCCAACCATACCCAGGAGATTATGGTGAACAACAGGGCTTCCTGACGTCATAAACATAAAGGGGAAAAGGACATGCTCCAAGCCATTGCAGACCCATTGTAATTTTAGTCACAACAGACCATTAAAGACTAAACAAAACATGCCATTAATAATCAACTAAAATCAACGTTAATTCAAGAATTAAAATTAAATTAAAGACATAAAATAAAATCTCCCATCTCACCACAAGCTTAACCTCTTATCCCTAGTTAAGAGGTTCATCCCATCACAGACATGATGAAGCTGGACATGTTAAAAGAAAATATGAAGAAGGAAAAAAATAAAAATAACAAAATTACTCTACTCCCTCTGCCCTCGTTTCCAGCCCAAGCCTCAAGCTCTCCACCTCCTTATCTCCTTCCAAGACCTGAATGAATGCTCCCCACGTCCTAAACCTCCTTTTATAGCTGCTGGAAGGCTGGAGTCAGTGACAGAGCTGTAGCAGGACACGGAGTGCAATTTTCGCAGCCAAGTTCTGTGCCTCGAAACACGCCACTTTCCTCGCTCAAATTCCAAAGAAACACCATCCCTTAGTACTTTCTTAGGTTCTCTACATGATAGACGGTTCAGATCTGCCATATGATCAAAGATGGTGGGCCAAAACCGCCTGAAAAAGTCAGTTTTCGCGGATGTGCGAAACCTCTCGCACCATTTCGCTATTGTGATTGGTGGGCCCCACAGAAGTATTTTAAAGAAAATCCACCCTGTCCATTGGATTCAAAACGAAATTTTAGTCAAGAATGGGTGGTTTTGAACGTCCATTGACGTAGCCCATAGAAGAAATCATAAAAGGATCAGTTTTGAACGTTGCAGGGCAGCCCTTTTGTGGCCCCTGTATCGTACACGTGTGCTTGCATGGATAAAAACTAGCAGCTATATTTTGCATTATTCACAGCTGTATACACGGTGGACGGTTCAGATCTTCCATACGGATCATGTTTGGGGCCCACTACCATCCGTAAAAACCAGCGTCGGTCGGTTACGCGACCGTGAAAAATGAAAATTTTCATTTTTTAAAGATGACGTGGGTCAGCGCTTGCGCTGACCGATCAGTTGGTCCGGTGCACATCGTATGCACGTACATGTGTAATGTACACACCATGTATACGGGCCCCATTGCAATGTGTTTCAGAAATCCAATTCGCCCATTCTGTTCCTCACATTATTTTACCCGTTGAGAACAATTATCAAGCATATCCAGCTGGCGGGTGGGCCCCAAATTGAAGATTGATGGGCTGATCTACCCGTTAGGCCACTTCTGCAATGATCCAATGGATGATTTTTGATGTGTACGGTTAATTTATGGTCCTCAGGCCACGTATGAAGTTTCAAGCCGAACTGATATTGGAAATCCCGTGATCTTACGTTCTGGATGCGTTTCAAGCCACTTGAGCTTCAATTTCTTAGTTTTCTCGGATTTCTGTGTATATCTGTCAATCTTGGTCCCTTGGAGTGTGTCCCTTGCCTTTGGTGTCATCAGATCGTTAAATCTCAAATTTTAACATCCTTTTTCCATCCATGCTCATAAAATCACCTTGTAACACAAGAATGAGAAAACGAGCCATTAGACAGCATTATATTCGTAAATCCAGACAATATCTGGGGTCTAATATGCAATATTTGACCCTCAACACAAGCCGTATTAACGGCCTTAGTGCATAGGTCCTTGCCCAACGTAGCATTACTTAACATGATCTGGCCCTCTCCAAGAGAGTCTGATTCATTCGCTCAGCCACACTGTTTTGCTCGGAGATGTGGTGCACTGTGTTGTGCCTGATGATCCCTTCATCCTTGCAATAATCATTAAATTCAGTGGAAGTAAATTCTCCACTATTATCAGTCCTTAAAACCTTTATTTTTCGCCTTGACTGTTTTTCCATCATTGCCTTTCATTGCTTGAATATGGTAAAAACTTCGAATTTATGTTTCATGAAATAAACCCAAACTTTTCTTGAGTAGTCGTCAATGAATGAAACAAACTATGACAACCCCCCAATGGAAACCTCTGGCGATGGTCCCCATACGTCAGAGTGCACATAATCAAGCACTCCCTTACAAACATGTTTTTCAGATTTAAAAGATAATGTAGATTGTTTACCATATATACAATGCTTGCATATATCTAAATTAGAATTTTTAAAAGCTGGAATCAAACATTGATCAGAAAGTACCTTCATACCTCACTCGCTCATTTGGCCTAGACGAGCATGCCACATACGTAGAGACGTGGAGTCCGCAATAGCTGTTGCTGCTCCACCTACTGAAGTGCTCCCAATCAACCTGTAAAGGTTTCCGTGCCTCCGCGCTCTTATAACCACGAGCGCTCTTTTTGAAACTTTAAGGACACCATCAATATCGATGAACTTGCACCCTATAGTCTCGAGTGCACCGAGAGAAATCAGACTTTTCTTCATATTAAGAACGCGCTTGACGTCAGTCAAGGTACGCTCCATCCCATCAAACATCTTGATGCTCACTGTGCCAATAGCCACCACATTACAGGCATTGTCATTGCCCATAAAAACTTGTCCACCATCGCATTCTCTATAACTGGCGAACCAACTCTGATGAGGAGTCATGTGATATGACGCTCCTGTGTCTAGAATCCACTCATCTGCATGATTATCGTGAACATGTCCGATCATGGACACAGACAAAACTTCACCACCACTTATCTCTTCATCAAATGTGACAACATTGGCCTCTTTGGAAGAATCCGCTAAATTTTCTTTTTTCGCTTTATGATTTCTACAATCCTCTTCATGTGTCCAGACATCCCACAATTTCAACACTTTAATTTTCTTTTGCCCTTGCCCTTGGATTTGGTTCTAGGTCTTGAGGATCCTGTACCTCGCTCAGAATCTCTGCCCCTCGTAATCAGTGCATCGAAAAGTGTACCCATGTTGTTGTTTAACTTTCTCATAGCCTTCCCTTGAAGAGCTGAGATAACGGTGTCGACACTTAGGATTTTATTTGTGGTGCACATTGTATCCCTGAAAGACTCATATGATACAGGAAGAGAATTCAACAATATACATGCCTATTCCTCATCTTTGACCACTTCCTCCGTATCCAACAATTTGCACATCAATTTATTAAAGTTGCTGATATGAGCTTCTAGATCTCCACCCTCTGCCATCTTGAAAGAATAACACTTTAGCTTCAAGTGTAGGCGATTTTCAGAGGACTTCTTTGCATAGATGTTCTCTAACTTCGCCCACAAACTAGTTGCAGTTTTCTTCCTCAAAACATTATAGAGAACCTCATCCTTGAGACATAAACGGATCGAGGCTAAAGTATTACTATCAAAGTTTTCCCATTCATAATCTTTCATGGTAGATTTTCGCTCCTCAAGAGCCTTAATCTCGCCTTGCTTGGTTAACAGGCTAATCATCTTAACTTTCCATAATTTAAAATTATTTTTGCCCGAGTACTTCTCAATATCAAACTTGTCGTTTCTCATTATTACTAATCTTGCAGATTCAGATATATGCCCCAACGATTGCTCTGATATCACTTGTTGGGGATTTATGCTGCGGAATCACACAGATCTAGATCTAGGATAGCAATTCAATTGTAACAAACAATCATAGAAGAACACAGAGATTTTAACATGGAAAATCCTTGCGGGAAAAAACCATGGCACAAAGCGAAGAAATCCACTATAAAAAGAAATTATAAGAGAATAGACTTACCCGATTCGAACAACCTCGAATCTCACCCTTTCAACACCCTTTGAAAACCCTAGAACCCTTTAGAAAGCTTTAGAATTATTTTTCATACCCTAGAAAAGCCCTATGAACACCTATTTATAGTTTAGGCAACTTTCCTTCCACATCCCAGTTGCGAAAGAACTCAGATTTTCGTAATCCGCAAAATCGTAAAATGAATCTGCGTAACCACGACTAGTCGAAGGGGAGCCACGACCGGTTGAGCATTCCCCACGACCGGTCGAGCATCGTGGATACCAAAAGGTGAGTTCGCTGGACTTTGAGTCAAGTGAGCCACAACCGGTCGAGGGACCTCTACGACCGGTCGAGCATTCCCCACGACTGGTCGAGCATCCTGGATACCAAAAGATGGGCTCGCTGGACTTTGAGTCGAGCGAGCCACGACTGGTCGAGATGACCCCTACAAAAAATCCCTACGACCAGTCGAAGGCGATGAAAACTTTACGGACAAAATGGGACCCATCCATTTAAAGTTGGGCACATCCAATATATCCCATCACTTCTACTAATAGAAAATCAAGGACAAACTAGTTTGATAGTCCAAGCTACTGTAAATTTCAAAGAAAACATTCTAATGGTCTAATGTGCTATGAGAAGGAGAATCTTCCCCTTGAGATCTTGTAAAATGGACGGCTACAGTCACAAACATAAGATAAAGAGAGGTTGATATGTAAAAAGCTTCGCAACTCAAAGAAAAGCTGTTCAACAGTGGATCAAGCGTTACTTAATAATAATTTTTTAATATATAATTTAATATTTTTAATAATATATAATTATAATTATAATTATAATTATTTGGTTCACTATTTTATCTCCACTTGTGAGTGACAAAATGATTCAATGTATGAAAACATCTTGTGTGGGGCCCACCATGATAAAATTGAAAACCAGGTTGGATGGAAAATAAACATTAAGGCGGGACTAAAGAAATTTTTAATGGTGGGTGTTCAATTACCACTTTTTCCTGCTGTGTGATCTACATGAGATTTGGATCTGATTTACTTTTGAACTCGTCCATTGAAATGATCTGGTAAAACGGATGGACGGAGTGGATATACAACACATACATCAAGGTGGGGCCCATGGTGACGGACAGGCCGAACTCGGTGTTACCCCGACCTGACCGAATCTGCTCTTTGAAAGTTGACTTGTCTTTTTGGGGGGTGAGTAGCAGTACTGTCAACGAATATTCACTGCTTTCATGGAGGCAAGCGCACGCTATAATACGCAACATGCGTCTCTTAACGGCATACACGTGTTTTCATTTCTGGAAATTCAACCTCGTCATTTGTAAATCTAAACCATTCTGATCTTGTGTCCCAGAGGGATGGACGATTACTAAAAAATCTCCCTGATTTATATTTTTTTTTCTTAGTTGAATGTGGACCGTTGTATCATTTCTCTTGCTAACCGGATATATATATATATATATATATATATATATATATATATAGGTCATAACATTGAAGGTTTGGATTATACTTTCAAAGTAGCTTTTTTGGCCATAGATCATCCACAGTGTGATAGAAAATATCAACGATCTGGATTAACAAACCATGGTCACTTCACGGAATGGAAGACTCGCTCTATACTGTAGAAACACATGGTCGCGTGTCACGTAAACTCGAGTCGTGGAGGCACGTGCTTTCCACGAGAAAATCCGCGTTATTACGGGCTCACCAAGGATTTCGAAAGCATGCAGGATGGCTTTATAGAAGCCTTTTTACGTAAGAGGCATCTCCAACGTACACGTGGGCTGGGATTGTGAATCACTACCGTTAGTGAAGCAGAGAACCAACAGCTTTTTTACAACACCCATACTTTTTTTTTCCCGGATTTTTGAGTTGATAGAGGTGGGACCATGGTTCAGCGATCCAAACCGTAGATATGATTCTCCCGGCAAGAAGTGGCCCATGCAACAAAATTCTCCCAAATATGGAAAAATAAATAAATTGTATTCAACAAATAGACGGTTAAGAAAGAACGTACAGCCTTTAGATGCTTTATAAGATACCTCAAGGAAATTTTTTTTTTAAATGCCATTTAGGACGCGGATTGCGTCCTGCCCCGCCCTGGAGATAATCCGTCCAGGCAAGGGCTCTGTGGGGTCTACCCTGATCTATGGGTTTTATCCACGCCGTCTATCTATTTTTTCAGATCATTTTAGGGTATGAGCCCAAAACTGAGGTAGATCCAGAACTAAGTGGACCACGTCACAGGAAGCAGCAGTGATCATGACAAACATTGTTGAAACCTTCGTATGGGCCACCGTGATGTTTATTTTTCATCAACTGTTAATAAGGTCATATAGGGATGGATGAAGGAAAACAGAAATATTAGCTTGATCCAAAACTTCTGTAGCTCTCCGGAAGCTTTTAATGGTGGGCCTTCAATCCCCACTGTGTGGTCCAATTGAGATTTACCTCATGTTTGGGTTTTTATACTTAGAATAATATGGAAAAAAAATAAGAAGTGGATGTACGGCTTAGAATAATCCATACATCAGGGTGAGCCCCAAAGAGCCCTACCTGCACGGATTATTGTTTGGTAATAATAAAAGCCATGTGGGCCCAAATCACTAGTCAGTCTTTGTCTACTGCTTTGCAAACATAAAATCCTAAAAAATAAAGGCTATCTGGCCAAAACTATTTAACCATTGGGCGACTCTCATTGTTATTACAAAAAGTAGAAACTATAGTCATAAATCTCATTCTCAGATATATTTCAACCAGAGGTCCGCTTATCCGGCGGGCCACATCAGTCTAAGTCATTCTATCAACTATCCACATATTTTTACTTTGTCGCTCACCCAGTAAGCAAATCAGTGAGCCTCGCCCCATCATATATATGTGTGTGTGTGTGAGAGAGAGAGAGAGAGAGAGAGAGAGGTCAACCTCATGGGAAGTTCCCATGGAGTCAAGTTGTGGATCCCACCGTGATGTTTGTTGAACATCAACACCATACATTTGTTTGGTCCCTTTAGGTTACGGAATCTTTCAGAAATCATCCTTATATGGAACTCAGGTGGGCCATACCATCTAAAGCTACATAAAAACATGCCTAAAACTAAAACATATAAAAGCACTTGGTGGGGCCCCCCTGAGTTTTGGATGTGGCTGAAACTTAGTCTGACACCTCATCCAAGTGGGACACACACCATGGATAGTTAACAGTTAACAGTCCAAATGCTATAAACAAATGTCTATTAAATGAGATTTGGATCATAGAAATAATACCGTTTATTTTGAATCACATGCATGGCAAGCGCCTAATTTCTGGATGGATGCGTGTGCACTAAGCAAAAGTCGCGCACGTTGTTTGTCTGCTTTGAAATGGTATTAGCATCCAAACGCCCCTTGATTTCAATAACTAAAAGGAAAGGAGCCCATTTTTCTATCATCTCATCTTTTGTTTGTATTTAAACTTTCCAGGTACAAGAATCCCATCTGGGGATTGGATGCATGACAAATGAGGTTTCACCATCCCAGATGCATTGATTTCAGCCCCTTAAATATGGAAAAGAAAGATCTCATTTTCTGACTAGGATTAGATTGCCTCCCTACAAATCTTTCTTTTCTATTTTGTAGGCAGAATAAAATAAACATATTACTCCATGTGCCCTTTTTTTCTGGCTAAGGTCATGTGCCCTTTTTTCTACTATATATATACACATTCCTTTGGGTGCTTTGTATGTGTCATTTCCATATCTTTTCAGAAGCTCTCATGTTCTAACTAGCATTCATGTAATCTCCTTAGTTCCATTTTATCTCATTTCTTTCAATTGCAAAGATGGAGAACCATCATCTGCAACGCCAGATTACCTACATGAAAAAGTTCCTTTTTGAACAGGTTCTCTTCTACACTTATTAGTAATAAGATTGTTACTACAATTTTTCTCATATTATGAAAAAAAAAAAAAACCTCACTTTGATTTTGAGGTGATTTTTGTCATATTGAGAGCCATTTGTGTGAAGAATGCTATTTTAGGCTTCTCTAAGTTTAAAATTACTAAGGATTTCTTCTTCTTTTTTTTGGGGGGGTCATGGTTGCCAAAACTGTTTTAGTATGCATTTTTTTGCTTTCAATATGGAGTATACAATTTATTGGAGATCATCATGGTGGGCCTATCATTTCTTCCCTAGAATGATCACAGATTATATGGAGCTCACATGTGATGCTTATGTGGAATCCAAACCGTGCATTTATTGTGCCTCTTCATTTTCACTGTACATCCCAATAAGAGTCCATGTCCAAAATTCAGGTGCACTTCAGGGAGCAATGTACATTCTCAAGGAAGGTTGAGAAATAAAACAAAAATCTGGGTATGGTTGCAGGGATTCTTGGATGAGCAATTTATTCAGTTGGAGGAGTTGCAGGACGACGTAAACCCAAATTTCGTTGAGGAAGTTGTAACATTGTTCTTCAAGGACTCTGCTAGACTAATCCTTAACATAGAGTCGGCACTGTAAGTACATGGCACTAATCTTACTATTACATTGTGAAAACTGAAAACAGATCAACGCATTTCCGTGCGTCACCCAAAAGGGCACGTATGAAGCTTGATTTCAATAAACCTAATAAAAGATAATAATGTCATATTGCATTTCTATTTTTGTATGCAGGGAGAAAAGTCCACTTGATTTCAACAAGCTGGACACCTACATGCATCAATTCAAAGGTAGCAGTTCAAGGTATGATCATGATTGCCAAATACTGAAATTTCCATCGGGTAGGTCGCATTGATTAAATATTCTGGCTCATAAATCAAGACATTTCACCCTCAGGTGGGCCATGATATATGAAAGAATGGATGACTCAAACTAAATTTTCTAGCCATTCATTTGTTTCATTCATTGTGGCCCACTTGAAGCGTTAAATGTCCTAATTTTGCAACGGAAGATCTAAACAGTCTCCAATCTCTTGTGAATGTGCAATGTTGGCACATGTGTACATGTAAATGGGTGGGTCTCTAAACCCGTCACCCAGCAATGGTAGCAACCCAAATGATAATATAATGAGAAGGGCGGCATGTCCATTCTGTTCTTAGTGCATGGACCTAACATTTTGGTGTTTCTATCATTAAGCATTGTCTGATCTCATTTAAATTGTAATGATGAGTGGGACACGCCTATGTAGGATGTGTGGGGCGCACCAGACGGATACCTACCTACTTAGGTGGTGGGGCCCACTTGCGTTAACCATCTAATTCTCTCATATGTGCATATGTGTGTGACCTTGGTTTGATGCAGCATTGGAGCTCACAAAGTGAAGAATGAATGTTCTCTCTTCAGTGAATTTTGCGAGCGAAGGAATGGGGAAGGGTATTTAAATTTCTGCTTTCAAATCAATAATAATACCATTTAATTATGTTACACTAATTAATTTCTTTCTGTACCATGTTTGATGAGTTCATTCATGCAAAAAATCATCCGGGCTGTTTCTTCTTGGCACCCAAGATCAACTGACTCATGTGAATATGGTCTTGGGTTCACTTCACTCAATGCATGAGATTAAAGTTTCATGTCATTAACAAAAAAGAAAAGGATGGCTGTGATCTTTTCAGTGTATATACTTGAAGGGAGATGTAGGTCCCAACCAAGCAGTTCAAGTTGTGGGTCCCACATCCAATCTTGTATCTGATCATGTTAGCTTTCCATGCATGAATGCAGGTGTGTGAGAACTTTCCAGCAGGTGAAAAAGGAACATGCTGTCCTGAGAAAGAAGCTCGAGGCTTATTTTCAGGTCTCTCCCAATCCATATCGAGATATTCCAGAACAAGAATCTTCTATTTTTGTACTGTCTACGATCTGGACTCTCCACCAGGTGGTCCCTACTGTGGATTCTTCGTAGCGGAAAATTCACATTGATAGGAAGATCTCAACCCTCCAAACAGAAGTTTTTTGACAATTGTGGGCCAATGGCCATATCGTCATGATCATCCAGATAGTGTGGTCTTTTAGCTATATGAATCCTCTGCAGTGTGACCCACGTGATGAATGATCCAGATATCATCAACGCGTGCCACGTGTATGGTTGGTTCTTCATTATGGGACACAGGTGGATCCCAATTTAATTATCTTCTTGTTTTGATGTTTCAGTTACTAAGACAAGCCGGGCCCGTAGAAACTGCAACTTGGCCAAAGTAAAACCTCACAAGGATGGCAAAAACATTAGTGAAAGCAATGAAAAAATGATGCAAGGATTATAATGTCATGACGTTTTTCAGTATATCTATCTATATGTGGAAGTTCAGTAAGAAAGTTATAGCATATTTCCCATGTCTTATTGCTTGAATTTGAATGTGAATGGTCTAGCTGCAATGGTTTACATTTGGGTTCATGCCGAATGATAAATGGTGGATCAGGACAGCACCAGTAGTGGAGCCCACCATGGATTTACCTTGGTTAAAAGCTCACTAAGATGGATGATCCAACGGGTACGTTGCAGGGAAAACATTGGATCAAGACCAATCACTTCATGTAGCCTGCCATGGATGGACCATAGATAAGAAGTTACTCAAATTGGATGATCTTATGCATTTGATTAGTGGTCTTCAAATGGATGATGAAAGGCAAAATTAGTTATGGTTGACACTTGGGCGGGGGAAATGAAAGTAGGGGATGGCTAGATTGTCCCACTAACATGGTTTTTAAAACATGGGCCATCCACACACCGACCATAGCTGAAGTGGTAGACTGAGTGAAGATAACCTTGTTTCAACACTGAGGTCTTGGTATCGATCCTCAGGTGGGGTGTGGATAACAGTGGGGTGATTTAAGGGAAATGATATGAGATAGATGCACCATCGCACCCCAAGCTGCCATTCCCGTCATCCCACATAACAGAACCTTTGGGCTTCTCTTCCAAAATCTCCCAGGTGCCTCGGGTTCTGTCCAAGGGAATTGGGACCTTTGCATAAAAAAATAAAAAAAACCCAATTTTGACAGACCTGAATGAGCCCAACAGAGACCATGTACTGTCGTTGAGTCCTGAAGCTGATTTTATATTGAAAGAAAGAAAGAAAAGTATGGGCAGCATCCATATTTCCACTTCAATAGAGAGATTATTTGAGAGAGCAGCTATGATATGTAGGAGTAAAATCGCTTGTGAGCAACACTTTGATTTGCATTCGCTTTAAGAGAGATTCTTATGTGAGGAAATTGCTGTTACATATTGATGGTTGTATGACAGTTTACAATCATTAGATGTGGAGGAAACTGAAATTATAAATTCTTTTCCACTAAAATACAGCAGCTCACTTCTTCATGGAACCGTGGTCCTCACTTAGAATATTTGCCCTTTTTTGTTGTATGTGGACCGTTGATGTGTTTCCTTTCTTAATTGTCTATTTTCTTGCCATCAATTGAAGGGTTGGGTTTCTCCCATCTAGGAGACCTTTTGTGCATGGCCATCCAGGGTGGAGCAATCATATCAACAATTTGGTTCACAGAACCATGGGGCCCACTAGTCTAAGCTGAATAATCAAGCTTACTAGTCTAAGCTGAATAATCAAGCTTACACTATGAACTCCCCAGCCATACAATTCTGCACTGAGGTAAAGAACAAGTTCTTCTTTTGCGTTCTTTTGACGGATGCACTTATACAGAGACAGAATACGTGGATCAATCTATCCTCTGGGATATATTGGGGATGGGACCATAATCCATAACTCCCATTGAATGTTAGAATGTGGACAGTTGAAAAAGGAAATTTTCAACTGTTCCCATTTTTATATTTGTATGAATAGGTATTTCTCCGCAGAAATCTCAGCAAGAAGCCAAATTAACCCCATTTTCTATCATATGAATCAAACACGTTTATAAATATATAAATAAATAAATAAAAACATGAAGAAATGAGTTGCTTAACACTTATTTACATCTACATCTTCAACAAGGATCCATTCCAAACTTCACAAATCAACAGCCAGGATCATCCTTTTGGTTTCAACAGAAGTATTGGATATGACCTGTCTTCAATGGCAGTGAGAAGGACAATTAGACAGTTCCCATTATTTGGCCTTCTCTGCAAGTGGAGCTCATAGGCCAAATGAGCCTGAGCCCTCGCTTAGGCAAAATGAACTGCTGAGTTGTCAGGCCACAGTCATGGACATTAGACAAGATCAGTGAAAAAATTAATCAAATTGATCATGAAGAAAAAGAACTAAACCATTTTCAAGTATATGATTAAGGACTAAGTCAAGAGATACTAAAGCAGTCTACTTTAGAAGTCTGCAAGACTCATGTTTCTAGTTCTTCGAGTACAAATACAAAATTGCCATTGAGCCAACACCATTCAGGATTATGGTAAGATACTGAGGAATCAACTTTACAGTACATCGCCACTTACTGATGAATGTAATCCTGCATCACCCTGAAGCTTTTATCATCTTAAACCTTTGGACTCCAAACCCGTCTCTTCGCAAGAGACCTCTTCGAGCCGGTCAAGAAATCCTTTGCTTTTCTTCTCTTGGAAGAGGGAGACATCGTACCGCAAGACATTTGTGGATACCGATTCAAATTTAGTCCACAATTCCCTCTTAAGTGTGTTTTCACCAGGCTGCTTACCTTGTTGGACAGTGCTTTCAATGTCCTTCCACAGAGGAGTGCTCTCAGGAGCCGCAAAGGTTGCAGTGGAAAGTCCTAAAAAGTAGGGAAATAGAGCATAGAAAAAATTCAAGGCTTTTGATCTAGAAAATGTTGCCACAAAAGAAACCCACAAAGGGAAATGCTAGTATGGTGCACCCTCCATAGAGGTTCAATGAAGCACACATACACCTTTTTTATAACAGTAGCTCAAGATCAAATCAAAGGAAAAAAAAAAAAAAACAAAACTGGGGAACACTACAAAGTTAAAGGGAATGACGAGCGGATGCTGAGTGAACCTCTTGTCACTCCATTGTTAGCAATGGAATTGGCAATTTCATTACCATCACTGGAACATTGGAAAAAACAACTGTTGTCGTGATGGTACCATTGATCTGGTGGGCCAACATATGGATTGGCCATAAGCAAAAAATATGCTGATTTGACAAATCTGATCCAATCGTGGTCAGTTTTGCTGTGAACAATCACTCGTGATTCTAGTAAGCAGCCCCATTTTATGCTACTGATCGTGAATTGCCACAGGTTTTACCCATGAGATGTTCCATGGCTCATTTTTTTAGTTGACAATATACCCACAAATATAATGCTACCACGGTCCGGTCCTCCTTGCTTTTTGAGGCACATGGTGGCCCACAAAATCAATGTTCCTGATTAGTGAACATAAAAATGACATGCGCACTTCATGGAACTTCATGAAGAATCCGCTTCACAGTAGAATTCAACCCACAAAAGATAAACTAATAAGAGGAAAGGAGTACCATGGTTGTAAGACTGTTTGGTTGGTTGACATCCACCAAGAACTTTCTTGTCATGTGCACAAACCAAATGCGACGGTTCTACATCCAGTTCAGATTCAGCAATGGATAAGTCAATACCCACTGGGTTTGTTGTTAAATTCTCATTGGGTGTCTCCATCAGAACACAAGTCTTCAGGGGTGATAAAAACCAGTCCAGAGATGTCTCCATTTCTTCCCTTCTAACAGCTGGCTTATGAGACAACTGTATCCCAAAGAGTCTGGGATACTTGGATCCCAAACCATCTGAAACTTGGCTACTTGAGGTTTCTGAAGTCGAGGAATTGTTGCATTTTTTAAGCCTAACAGCCAATGGCGTCAACTTGGGGATGCCATTATTCTGATGCTGAGAGGGCTCAGGAATTGGTTCAAGTAGCATGCATGTCTTTGGTGGTGACATTTTCATGAGTGGAGTCATAAGATACATTGAGTGATCTCTGCTATTATGATTTGAAATTTTTGGTGGAGAAACAAACCTGCAGCTCATTGTGGTTTCTGGTTCTTCAACAACAGACTTGGATTTTTCTGGTGTTGATTTTACCTCTACCTTTTCCAACAAATCATCATGAGAAATCCCGGAAGTGGTCGAGAGTGGAGGCAATGAAAGTGTACGACAGGGGGCATCCATGTTAGGAACTTTTTCTAATACTGATCTAGATAAGCCAGGAAGCCTTGATGATACTTTCGATCTTGGCAGTGGTGTGAGCAGAAACAGCTGTCTTCCATTCTCAATTCTACACCCACCACGCCAAGACACAAGGGGTGAAGGAGAGATTAGTGAGCCCAGGTCAGGTTCTTCTGGAATGTTAGTAACATCACATTTTTCTTCATTTGCAGCAGAAACAGTTTCGGTTGCTAAAGATTGTTCCAACTGATTGTTGGACTCCAACGGACTTGAGAGTGCTTGTTGAAATCTCAGAAGCCATGGCTACATTTAGAAAAACAGAGACATGTGATATCAGTTGTATAAACAAACATATGCATAAACTGTAACAGCAACAAAAGACAGTGGATGTACCACCTTCAAAGATGAATGCATTTCGGATAATACATGTGTGAAGGACTCAATTTCAATGCTCCCAATTTTACATGTTGGCCTAAGTTTGCAGGCTTGAGCAACCAGTTCATCAATCTACAGACCAAAGAAAAAATTATGTGTGTTAGTTGGCTGCATACCTCCCATACAGCTACAAAGATCTAGCATTATCCTGCAATTAAACACAGATCAGAAGTTCATATCCCTTAATGCATCAGAAGCAGCACTCTCATCACGTTTGAAAAAAAAATAAAATCCCCAGATATCATTTTCACACTTCATCAACCATAACCTTGTCTGCCTAAACATATTCCAATCTACCACCACGCATGAAGGATTTTGGCACCATCCCTCAAATTAGACAGAGTAGAATAGCACCTATTAAAGTATATGACAATCTCAAGTCAATTGTTCCCTTTTTTTATGAAACAATATAACCAAAACACTAAAATTACATGAGCTCCTAGGAATTTTAAATGTATAAATAACAAAAAAATGTACAGAATACAAAAATCATTTCTTAATAGTTCACATCCCAAGAGTCATAGAAAGTTCAGTCTGCCTCTCCCCCAGGGATGCACCAGTCAATACCCAGTTCAGGCAAAGTAGTGCAGCCCGATTATCGAATCAATGAGATATCGACGCCGAATCGCAAAGCAGTAGACAAGAATTACACTCACATGAATATTTGAGTGAAGAGGGAGAAATATCTTTGTTAATATCAAACCTCTTACAATGCTTAAGAAAATAACTCACACTTGGAAAATTTTGGAATTAACTACTTCCACCCCACCCATTCCCCCTATAGACCCAAATCTCTAATGAGAATCCCCCAACTACGAGATTGATTTCAAATCAATCTAATCTACCGAAGATGGTAGAAGCCTAACAATAGTAAACTCAAATCTAGGAAATAATCCTCCAAATATTCAATCACATTTTCAAATTGGCCCTTATATCTTCAATCACATCTTTAAATCAGCCCTCATATTTTCCACAAATAGTAAACTGAAAATCTTGATATTTATACCCCAAATCTATAAGCGTCCAAAATCAGCACATATTGGGCCCTATGGTGTGACATGGGACTAAGTGGGCTATGGGCCTATATCAATTCTCCTCGTCTTTTGAAAGAACTTGTCCTTGAGTTGGAAACCAATCTCAACCTTCAAACTTACACTACCTCTACAACGAATCTTCTTCTTTGGTGGAAGTTGGTAGTACAACGTTAAACGCTGATTCGGCACAATCATTATTGGAGTTCACTATAGATGATATCTCTTTCGCTTGCACTTTTGTGGGTGCCAACTTGCTTGTTGTAACTTCAAAGTTCTCTGTGGATCCTACAACATTTTCCATGTTTTTGATGCCCCACTCATCTTTTGGAAGTGTGCTTTAATTTGAGGATTGAGAACCTATTGGCACATATATATATATAATATATCAATGTGATTGGCACTATCAATTGATCCATTGGTGAATTCAAGTGTAGGTCCAACATTAATGCATCAATCACTTCATCATATGTTAATTTCTCCTTTGATTCTGTGGATCTCTTCATCATTTCTGGAATTTCTATTTCAATTCCAGGTTCTCTGTCACGTTCCAACAATCAAAGGATTCCATCATTAGTGTCTTCATAAGTTGGGACAACCAGTTGTTGGTTAGAAGTTAGAACCTTGGTGGGGACCTTCCCCTCTGTGTCCACATGCTCCAACTTTGATCTTTGGATTCCCTCTATGCTGGAGCTCTTCACTTGATTAGTGAAATTGCCTACCACATGCGTGAGTTGATCTACCCACTCTGTGAGTCTGTGGATCAATTGGCTTGCGTGTACAAACTCTTCTTGTGCCACCACCTTCGAAGCCATAAGGAGATAATGTAGAGTAAAAAAAATCTACAAAGATGACCTGCTTTGATACAAAAATTGTGCAACCCGGTTATCGAGTCAATAAAATCTCGACACCTGAATCACAAAAATTGACAAAAGTATACCCACAAGAATATTAGAGTAGAGAGAGAACGTTATTGATGTTGAACTTCTCTTATAATACTTAAGAAAATTTCACAATTGGAAAAATATTAGAATGCCTAACTCCTACACCACCTCCCCTTTTATAAACCATAAACGAATCTTTAATGAAAATCCCCCTAACTAAGAGATTTCAAATTAATCATAATTCATTTCAAAATCATTCAAATCTACCTAAGATGGTAAAAGCCTAATAATAGTAAATGCAAATTTAGGAAATAATCTTTTAAATCTTCAATCGCATATTCAAATTAGCCCCTATATCTTTCAATCACATCTTTAGATTAGCCCCCATATTTTGCACAAATAGTAAATTTAAAATCTTGATATTTATACCCCAAATCTATAAATAAACAGTCCAAAATCAACACATGTTGAGACCTGAAGACAGTTGAAGCCAGCTAGGCAGCTGGTTGTCAAAACTTTGCCAAACAATCGTGAGAAATCTAACCCCAAATAGCCAGGACAATGAAATATTAATGATAATGACTCTGCTATCATCGTCTAACAAGTAACATCTTTGCCACGTGGTCCAATTCAAACCAAACAGTGGCACCATTGAATGCAAAACTAGTTTGGTTACGACAAATTCTAGGAAACCATATCAGTAGTGACCATTTTGCAGGCACTTCCTATTGATGGTTAGGCCAAATCCTTAACCAAACACCAAGGGCAAAGTTGAACCCAAGTTTCTTGTCCACAACTAAATTTGTCGAAAGAGATCACTTTACCTAAGAATTCAACCAATGATTGTTGATGATATTTTCACAAAACCTTCACCAAACATGTAGACAAATGTAGACTGTTCCTCTTTAGTTTTATAGACATTTTAGATTAATCATTGCCATCCAAAATTGAAGTCTTTAACATAGCAATATTCATGTCATTACCAACCCTCTTTGGCCAAGATAGTCCGTTTATATCCCTTCTCCCCATATTAAAAAGTTACTCAAGTTCTATGGGTCCGTTTGTATAGGAACCCCACAAAATATGGATTAAGCCTAATCTCGATTTTTGCAAACACTATCCACATTGGATATGTCGCATTAAAGGGGCCTTTTTTTTTATGTAAGAGAAGCTCCATAATGGAAGAGAAAAGGCTAAGATGGTGCTAGCTACAACCCATGCAACAACACAACACAACATATATATATATATCTTTTCAAAGCAACCAAGACCAAGTCATTCAATTACAAGAAAATTTTCCCTACTAGCAACCCACTCCTCCAATCGCTTTCACTTTGGAAGCACCTTCCACTTCTTTGTACCCAAATCAACCGTAGGTCGACCAATAAGTAAAATCTCATAAAAACTTTACATATGAAAAGCCACATCATGCCATGTCGATAAAAGATCTTCGAACGCAAGGGGCAAAAATCAAGATAAATTGAATCTTCTTAGAAATATGTCCCATGCTTGGCTCATGAAAGGGCAATGGATGAAAATATGGCTGATTGATTCAGCATTAGACATGCACATAGGGCAAATATCAGGGATCATTATTGATTTCTTTTGAAGATTATTGATAGTCAATGCTCTTTTTCTTCCTACAGGGCACCCAAAGGCTGCAATCTTTGGAGGAGCTCCGTAATGACACACTGACTTGTATGCCCATTCTTCTCTCCTTCTCTAGCATGCAGTAAAAAGACCACACCAAAAACTGGCCTGACTTCTCTTTCACCCACACCATTCTATCGCAATCTTTGCTCATCGAACACGAAAGTTACTGCCAATCCAGAAGAGACTAATTCATTGACCTCACCATCCCTAAGGTTTCAGCAACATGGCAGAGACCACACGACAGACTCGCCACATAAAGAATAGCATCTAGGAACCATTTATACTACAATTTGAGGCAAGGCAGGCCATTTTCAGGGATCTGACTTGTAAGGGTAAGTCACCCCTCCAAACATCCTCCCAAAAGCAAATATTTTCCCGGTTCCCTAAAGAGGAACCTGTCCCTTCCTTAAAATTTGGCTTTCACACTAGATATCCCTTTTTATACCATCAAAGCTCTATACAACAAGGAATCCCTAGTCCACCATCTACCCTCGAGACACCCATACTTGCTAGCAACAACCTCTCGCCATAGATGCCCCCTCCTCCGAGCACCCAAAAGCACTAGGTTCATCAACTCTAAGTCTTTTATGTCGACTCCACCCTCATCATAGGATTTGCACACCTCGCCCCACTCCAAAAAATGGAAATTTTCTTCTCTTCCGAATCCCTCCAAAGAAAATCACGTCTCAACCTTTCCAATCAACCTAAAATTGACTTCGAACACTTGAATAGCAACATGAAATAAAGGACTAGGGCAGGTAACTGTGAGGATTCTTCTACCCTCTTTCCAAAGACAATTGCAAGTTATCAGTCGCTCCCTCCTCAGGTACTTAACGCTCCCTTCCCAGATGAAATAAAGGGCAAGTTTTGGTTTGATTACAATTACGTAAGTTTTAGAAAAAGATTAAAAAAAAAAAAAAAGCAAAAAAAAAAAAAAAAATGCCAATAATTACAATTAGGTGGCACCAATTTAGTAAAGGGCATGGGCCTATCAAATAAAAAATTACACTAAATCCCAATTTTGCAAGATACCCTACCTAAAGGGACCCTAAAGCAACAAACTTCCCGACAATCTGACTGATGCATGAGAAGCATATGCCATGCACCGCAACTTGCATGACCAACGTCAACCACTCCATATAAAACTTACCCACTATAATACTTAGGAACTTGGATATGCTCAACATGCCTAGTCAGACACCATGCATTACCAATACTGAGTGCCAGATATACTACAACACATCTCAAATATTTGAACTAAATCTTATTGTATGAGGTTCGCTATTTCTGAAACTCTTACAATTTTTCTTTCATTCCCATCATAATGAATGTGTGGTAATTGTACTGCAAAACATTTAAATTTCAGCAAATTTAGCAATAACGTGTCTGAAATAACAATTTCAATAAATTTAGCATAACATATCTAAAATATTTAACTAAATCCAATTGGATTAGGTTCACAATATCTGAAACTCTAACAATTTTGTTTCATTCCCATTATAATGAACGTGTATTGTCTCTTGGAGGCCACTTAACCCTCATCAAGTCTGCTTTCTCTAATAGGCCCATTCATTTCTTATCTCTATTCCAGTGCCCGAAGTCAGTTCTTTTGAGACTTGAAAGGTTGAGATGGGAATTTCTTTGGAAAGGTGCTAATGGGGGGAAGAAGTCGTCTCCTCAATTAGGATGAGGTATGCAAACCTATTTAGGAGGGTTGGGCAGGAATCAAGTTGTTAGGGGATATGAAATTCACAATTGGGAAAATGGGTTTGGAGGTTTGGAGTCGAGGAAGGGAAGTTGTGGAGAGATGTGATGGCCGTGAAGTATGATACACAAGCATGGTTCTAAATGCCAGTATCAGTCGGCGTATCGGCCCAGCAGAAAAATGATACAATATGGTGTCGCATATTGGTATCCGGGTCGTATCGGCCCATATCGGTCAGATTTTTTTTAAGCAAAAAAGAAAAAAAAAAAAAAAAAAAATATATATATATATATATATATATATATATATATATATATATATATATGGAAAATAGTAGAAAATAGAAAAAATAGAAATATCCAAGAATCTATCTTTTTTGTGTGTTTTGACCATGTATTCAATGGTTTATTGGACCATTCTTAGATGAAAACGTTGTCTATCAATTTGACTTAGTGAAGGTCAACTAAATGAACCCTAATTGAACACAAATTAAACATGATTTGGCGAACAATGGCCCATTCCATTGGAAATACCAAAAAAAAGAAAAAGAAAAAAAAGCGAAGGTTCATTCCAATTTTTTCCATTAAAAAAAAAAAGAAAGAAAGAAAAAAAGATGAAAATATAAAAAAGAAAGTCCACATCACTTCGATTTGTCAAATCCCATTCAAATCATTTGTTTTGATCCAAAAATAGATTTAGATCTAGCCAAAATTGAGTTTTTAAGATTCCTCCATGATTTAAATGGAAAAAAAAAAAAAAAAAAAGGAGACAAAGTGGATTTTTGAAAAAAAAAAATCAAATTTGGGGTTTTATGGGCATTTCGGCCCTATATCGGTGTCGATATGCCCCGTATCGGCCAATACAGGCCGACATGGACTGATACAGGTTATTTTTTTCGTAACCGATACGGGTTATTTTTTTCGTATCAGGCCGATATGACCCTATATCGCGTATCAGCTCGTGCTGATACGGATACGATACGGCCGTATTAGCTGATTCAATACCAATATTCACATCCATGTATGCAGGAGTGCAACTGGTTCATGAAATTTTCTTCCCTGTACCGAGCATTTGCTATTCGGAGAGCAGTCGCATCTACCGAGTATATGATTCACAAAGGCATTTCTATTGCCCTGGGAAAAGGGTCCCACATCCGTTTTTGGGTTGACATTCGGTGTGGTGATCAAGCGTTGCAAATTTTGTTTCCTAGACTAACTTGCTTGGTTCCCAACCATTTTGTCACAGTGGCGGATTGTTTGTCGGTTGTAGGGGACTTGATAGTGAGGGGGCCTCCATGTCACAGAGGCTTGTTGGATGCGGATATGGATTACTTTGCTAGCCTTGAGATTCTTAAAAAGGTTATCCAAGGAATGCAGGAGGAAGATTTTGTTGTGTGGACAAGAAATGCCTCCAGAAAATTCTCCATCAAGTTGCTTTTTGGTTTGATTATGGACTCTAAGAGTCGCCTCCCCTCCCCTCCTTTCCATATTAGGTATTATGGTGAGTGAGTCAATCTGAACTGAATAGACATCGTCCAAACCGAACTCAAACCAAGTCGAGTTCAGGTCACACGGTAACTTGACTCGACCTGAAATCCGACTCGGTACTAACTCGACTCAATCTAAAACCCGACTCATACATTAAAAATAATAATAATAATAATTTATTTTTTTTTAAATGATTTAACGTTTCATATATGAGATGCCGTGTAGCTGATAGAGAGGCTACAATTCTGGTAGGTGCACCTAGGTTTTAAGCTATGATTTTAGCCCACGGATATCCGCTGCACCCGACCTGACTCGGTACCTATGATCAGGTCGAACTCGATCCGGATTAGTCCAGGCCAGACCTGGACTCAAATCGGGTCAGGCACGCTAGACTCGACACCGAGTCGGGTCGAGTTTGGGTCAAGCAAGCTAGACTCGGCACTGAGTCGAGTCGAGTTCGGGTCTTGTCTATTTCAAAACCAGGTCGAGTCGGGTCAGCCCTAACTCGGTCCGACTCAACTCGATGCCCAGCTCTACCCTCGAGTCACAACGTTCGTGTGTTTGGTGTGTCGTAAGAAAATCCTCACTATCAATAACTTGTAGAAGAGGGCTATGGTTCTTCCTAATATTTGCCTATTGTGCATGGCTAGTGAGGAGACAATTGACCACCTCTTCATCCATTGCCCTTTTGTTGTCAAGGTATGGAGTCACTTCCTCTCGATATTTCAGCAAGAAACGGGTGTTGTTTTAAAAATATTAAGGCAAGGACCGAGGAGTTTATTAAAAAAAAAAAAAAAAATCTTATTTTGTAAAATGGAGGACCTCGTGTATAAGCTTCTTTGGTCGTCTCTTGCTTGTTTTGGTTGGTTTGGAGTTGTATTCTTTGTTCGTTCTTTGCGAGCTTTTTTAATAAAATATTTGTCAGATCTTATAAATAAATAAATAAATAAATAAATAAAAAACGAACGTGTATCGTACTATCAAAGCATTAACAATTTAAGTAAATTTAGCAATACTAGAGAGGCTAAAAATCATATCATGTTTAATAAATTTAAATAGAATGAATCAAACATTTCAAATGAAAATCACAGATTTGATTGGGATGGCAGAACAGGATTCCTATAACCAACACCAATTAATTGGGATGATGACGATGATGATGATGATGATGATGATGTTGATGATGATGATGATGATGATTATGATGATTATGAACAGGCCCAAGACCTGCAATTCATAAATCAGGCCTGATAATTGCCACTCGTAAAGGCATTGGATTGAAACTCATATCACATTCCTGCATTTTAATTTAAATTCAAGGACATTTGTCTTTGAGTGAAGCACACCAAAAAAAAAAAAAAAAAACTTCTCTCATTAAGTAGACCAAAAAAACAAGCACACTGCAGGGCACTTCCGCATCATTGGAGAAAGATCAAATCATTCATACATCTCCCAGCAAACATTAAAAAACAATGTAGTTTCTTGAAACTGTCACAGACGCAGTCTCATGAAAAATGTTTTTTTTATGAAAAATGTTTTTTTTATGAACAAATATGACTTTTTATGAAAAATGTTTTTTTTATGAACAAATATGACTTTGAAGAAAATCCATCACTATCATTGTAAAATGATCAGGCTTAAAGCAACTACAAAGACAATGGATCTAGGTCTCATATCAATAAGAAACATATAATGATTGCCCCCTGCACTTTTTAGTGTGGCCCACAACTGCTGATTCAGATCATTCAAGAGGTGGGCCAACCATGCGAGGTCAGTACTATAAAGATAACACTCACATTCAATGATCCAAGCCATGCCTGTAATGAATGGTCAAAACTATAATACAGCCAACAGTCCATACAGAATGGAGAAGCAAAGAGGACCACCACAAATGAATGATTGGGATCCTTCAATGGAGGAGAGTCTCGGTACACCACCCATCTGTGATGGGCCCCTCTCCCCACCAGGTGAACAATCTGGGGATTAAAAGAGATAGAGACTAAGCATTCTATATTTCCATTTTCATCAATGAGGAAATATAAATTCCCGATACAAAGCCAATGTGGTTAGTGTCCTGACGCACCACTATGTAAAAATAGTACGCATGATTCGGTCCCCACAAATGCATGGCTAGGATCATTCAGTGGAGGATTGTCTCAGTCCACCCCATCCATGATGGGCCCCACGGATCGGAGAAGGTTGGGCCCCTCCGAATTGTCACAGCCTCAGGCAAGAATTGAATATTTCCACTAGTGTCAATGAGGAATTATGGATTCCTGATGCACCACTATGTACAAGTGGGACACATGGTTCGGTCATCCATACCGTTAATCATATGGTCCGTACTGAAAATGGAAGATTCCTCAAATATCTCCCAGATTGGACGTTTCCTGAGATAAGTAGCCAGAAATAGACGGTAAAGAAAAAAAAATACAGGAACAGTCCAGAAAGAAGGCTACAGATTTTGATCGCCATGATCCTCCAATCTGGAATATTTTTTAGGCCATGCCCCATCTGCAGTGGGTCCTATGATATCAACGGCCTAGATCAATGGACCACAATCACCACTTGTGCGAAATGGGCGCAACAGTAAATTATTGGCATGCTGATGAATCGGGACTCCATAATTCATGTTTTATCAAAGCTGCAAATAAATCTACGGATCTGGAAAATCAAAGTCCTGAGAAAATCGATTCGGACACCATCAGGTCAATAAGGAGAAAGAGGAGATAAATCAAGAAGTAGAATGTAGGGTTTTTGGTTTGATCTTCTACCTGTTGGGTGAGATTGGATAGGTGAGAATGAGCAAGGAGAAGGCGATCGAGAGATCCGTCTTCTGTTTTTTCTTCTTCTGATGATGAGATTTTCTTTCTTGGATTTGATGATTTTGCTCGTGTGCCGTTGTTGGTAATCTCTGAAAGCGGCTTCCTTGCGGACTTCCCTTTCCAACCACTGCTCTTCTTCGGCATTCTCTCTCTCTCTCTCCCGCAGCTTCAACGGGCGAGCGTGAGATGAAGGGAAAATGATAACATGCAGCTGCTGTATGTGAAATTTCGTATACAGCCTTTTTTTCCCACAAACATGTCATATTTCTTTGCCATCCGATCCGTGAAAAAAGATATATTCGACGGTGTTGATCAATTGGTTGAAAAATAGAGATAATAAACTCGTTTTATAGGACAAAATAATTACATCATTCATACAGCCGATTGTATGAATCACCATACATTTTGACCCATCTGATGATAGATCATCCTGAAATTTTATCTACATAATAAATATTTTACGTCCCACAATTTAACCGATAAGATTTCCTACAATTCTGACACGTTAGGGGAAAAGGAAGGCTGTACTTAAAATTTCCATACAGCCGCGCTGTTGTGATCATTCAGGATTTGAATTTGGGGAGTTGTTGTTGCTCCGGAAAAGTACGATGCTTGATACTCAGGCGGTCGGAACATGTATATGTGCTTATATTAATTCAAATTAAGCCGACTAAATTGTGAAACTCACTGTATCTATGTTAAATTAAGAAAAATTATAGTGGTTGAATAGTCCTAATCTACGATTAATAGACGCTTATTCGTTGGAACGAACCATTAAAAAAAATTTATTCCGACCGTCCAATAAATGTCCACCGATCTGATATTCAGAAAATCTACCTAGCGTAATTTTTAGCTTACAATATATCTCAGTTCTGTGCTAAGTTGGATAGTTTATTTTTGAATTAATTTTAAGCAACTTATGCAATTTAAATCTAATGTCTAAGTGCCTGCGTATCATCCATGACGCTGTTGCGGAGTATCAAAGTTTTTCTCTTGCACTGTCTGGTCGCGATTAGATTATCCGAGAGAAATTTCCAACTGTAAGACCATTGTATGGCCCATTCCCGAGACGAAGCCCACCCCATTTACTTTCCAAGAATACTCCCCAGGTGTACGGATGCCTTCCCAAAGGTCGAAAATGCCCCTACTTTTTCCTTCAAGCGGATCGGCCGCTGCTCGAAGACGAGCGCTGACGCTCATCGGACTCCGAGTTATACGAACGGTTCAAAAGAGATCAACGTTACATGGGCCCCACAGTTATGTATTTATTATATCCACAACGTTCATCCATATTTCGAGATCATTTCGGAGCATTATCCCAAAGAAAAAAATCATATCCAAAGATCAACTGGACCACACCACAAAGAGCATTAGAAAATTGAATTTCACCGTTGAAACTTTTGTAGGGCCCACAATAACATTTATTTTCCATCCAATCTATTCATGACGTCACAAAGACCTGGATGAATAGGAAAAATAAATTTCATAATGATCCAAAACTTCCGTGACCCTGAAAGGGTTTCAACGGTAAACGTTCAAAGCAGAATGGCAATGTCATTTGATATAGTCAGACCTATGGCTACGGATTATAACCGTAGTCATAGATAGCATAATTCGTAGCAATAGAGTTCATCCGGGGTGGGTGCGCCGAACTAGCGGCTCCCCACACCACTTGCTGACCTGTCCAGCGCGGCCACGCCGATCTGGAGGGGTCACGTCCATAGGGTGGTCCCTATGGCTACAGATAATAACCGTAGCTAAAATCTTTAGTAATGGGTTCTTCTTTTTTTTTTGTGATTTTTTTTTTTGTACATGGAGAACTTTGTTCTACCTATAATTTTCTCTAACACATTTATATAAATATGTATATATAAGCATATAAAATTTTTTTCTCTTTTTTTCTATTTCTTTCTTTATTCATTTAACAAGAATATCTTCTAAACTAAAATTAGTTACCTGATGTACCTTATATGATTTTGGGGTAGGAGAAGATACTTTAACCAACCAATCTGGTTATGTTTCAAGATTTCATCAGCTCGATGATCGAAAATCCACTTCATTTACTTAGCGGTCAATTTTGTTCATTTCATTTATATGCATTTCATGGTCATTTCGCTTCAATTCATGATCACTTCCATGCATTTCACGGTCATCCGAAACATTTTTGTGTTGATTCAGGGTCATTTTGAGGCATTTCACGGTCAAACTCCTTCACTTCACATTCATTTGCATGCATTTCATGGTCATTTCGCTTCAATTCATGATCACTTTCATGCATGTCATGGTCATTCGAAACATTTTCGTGTTGATTCACGGTCATTTTGAGGCATTTCACGGTCAAACTCCTTCACTTCACGGTCATTTGCATGCATTTCATGGTCATTTCACTTCAATTCATGATCACTTCCATGCATTTCACGGTCATCCGAAACAATTCTGTATTTATTCATGGTCATTTCGAGGCATTTCACAGTCAAACTCCTTCACTTCACTGTCATTTGCATGTATTTCACGGTCATTTCGCTTCAATTCATGATCACTTTCATGCATTTCACGGTCATCTGAAACAATTCCGTGTTGATTCACGGTCATTTCGAGGCATTTCACGGTCAAACTCCTTCACTTCACGGTCATTTGCATGCATTTCACGGTCATTTCGCTTCAATTCATGATCACTTCCATGTATTTCATAGTCGTCCGAAACAATTCCGTGTTGATTCACGGTCATTTCGAGGCATTTCACGGTCAAACTCCTTCACTTCACGGTCATTTGCATGCATTTCACAGTCATTTCACTTCAATTCATGATCACTTCCATGCATTTTACGGTCGTCCGAAACAATTTCGTGTTGATTCACGGTCATTTCGAGGCATTTCACCCTCAAACTCCTTCACTTCACGGTCATTTGCATGCATTTCATGTGTCATTTCGCTTCAATTCATAATCACTTCCATGCATTTCACGATTATTCCAAACATTTTTGTGTTGATTCACGGTCATTTCGAGGCATTTCACGATCAAAATCCTTCACTTCACGGTCATTTCCGCGCATTTTGCAGTCCAATCGCTTCACTTCATGGTCATTTCCATGCATTTTACAGTCATTCCCGGCAATTTCGTGTTGATTCACAGTCATTTCCCTAAACCTTAACCTACATCCTAACCTAAACCTATACTTATAACCTAAACCTATTGTCAAATCCCAAAACCTATAACTTAAACCTAAACCTAAACCTTAACGTAAACCTATAACCTATAGTAAATGACCTTAACCTACACCCTAACCTTAACCTATAACCTATAACCTAAACCTATTCTCAAATCCCAAAGGTTATAGGTTTTGGTTTAGGTTATAGGTTATAGGTTTAGGTTTAAGTTTTGATATTTGAGAATGGGTTCGGGTTTAGGTTATAAGTTTTGGTTTCGGTTTAGGTTATAGGTTAACGGTTTAGGTTAAGGTTTAGGTTTAGGTTTAGGTTTTTGGATTTGAGAATGGGTTGGGGTTTAGGCTATAGGTTTTGGTTTTAGTTTACGTTATAGGTTTTGGTTTAAGTTATAGGTTTTGGGATTTGAGAATGGGTTTGGGTTTAGGCTATAGATTTTGGTTTTGGTTTAGGTTATAGGTTTTGGTTTAGGTTATAGCTTTTGGGATTTGAGAATGGGTTCGGGTTTAGGTTATAAGTATGGGTTTAGGTTAGGTTATAGGTTAAGGTTTAGGGATTTGAGTTTAGGTTTAGGCTAAGGTTTAGGTTTAGGGAATTGAGTTTAAGTTATAGGTTTAGGGAAAGGTTAGGTTTAAGTTATAGGTTTTGAGATTTGAAAATAGTTTTAGGTTATAAGTATAAGTTTAGGTTAGGTTATATGTTAAGGTTTAGGGATTTGAGTTTAAGTTATAGGATTAGGTTTAGGTTTAGGTTTAGGGATTTGAGTTTAGGTTATAGGCTTAGGTTTAGGTTTTAGGTTTTACGTTTAGGTTTAGGTTAGGGTTTGGATTTTGGGATTTGAGAATGGGTTCGGGTTTAGGTTATAGGTTTTGGTTTCGATTTAGGTTATAGGTTTTGGGATTTGATAATGGGTTTGGGTTTAGGTTATAGGTTTTGGTTTCGGTTTAGGTTATAGGTTTTGGGATTTGATAATGGGTTCAGGTTTAGGTTATAGGTTTTAGTTTTGGTTTAGGTTATATGTTTTGATTTAGGTTATAGGTTAATGGTTTAGGTTTAGGTTATAGGCTTTTGGATTTGAGAATGGGTTCGGGTTTATGCTTCAAAATGATCTGTTTTTTATTTTTTATTTTTTTTTGGATAATGCTCTGAAATGATCTCAAAATATGGATGAACGTTGTGGATATAATAAATACATAACTGTGGGGCCCAATCTTAAACCCAAACTTAAACCCAAAACTAAACCTAAACTTGAAAACCCAAACTTAAACCCAATCCCGAACCTAAACCCGATTTCTTAAACCTAAACCATAACCTATTCTTAAATCTGAAAACCTATAACCTAAACCAAAACCAAAACCAAAACCTATAACCTAAACCTGAACCCATTATCAAATCTCAAAACCTATAACCTATAACCTAAACCAAAACCAAAATCTATAACCTAAACCCGAACCCATTCTCAAATCCCAAAACCTCTAACCTAAACATAAACCTTAACCTAAACCAAAACCTATAACCAAAACCTATAACCTAACCCGATCCCATTCTCAAATCTCAAAACCTATAACCTAAACCTAAACCAAAACCTTAACCTAAACCTATAACCTATAACCTAAACCAAAACCAAAACCTATAACCTAAACCCGAACCCATTCTCAAGTCCCAAAACCTATAACCTAAACCTAAACCAAAACCTTAACCTAAACCTATAACCTATAACCTAAACCAAAACCTATAACCTATAACCTATAACCTAAACTTAAACCTTAACCTAAACCAAAACCTTTAACCTAAACCAGAACCAAAACCTATAACCTAAACCCGAACCCATTCTCAAATCTCAAAACCTATAACATAAACCAAAACCAAAACCTTAACCTAAACCTATAACCTATAACCTAAACTAAAACCAAAACCTATAACTTAAACCCGAACCCATTCTCAAATCCCAAAACCTATAACGTATAACCTAAACCAAAAGCAAAACCTATAACCTAAATCCGAACCCATTCTCAAATCCCAAAACCTATAACCTAAACCAAAACCTATAACCTAAACTAAAACCAAAACCTATAGCCTAAACGCGAACCCATTCTCAAATCCAAAAACCTATAACCTAAACCTAAACCTTAACCTAAACTGTTAACCTATAACCTAAACCGAAACCAAAACTTATAACCTAAACCTGAACCCATTCTCAAATCCCAAAACCTAAACCTAAACCTTAACCTAAACCTATAACCTATAACCTAAACCAAAACCTATAACCTAAACCCGAACCCATTCTTAAATCCCAAAACCTATAACCTAAACCAAAACGTATAACCTAAACTAAAATCAAAACTTATAGCCGAAACCTGAACTCATTCTTAAAACCAAAACCTATAACCTAAACCCGAACCCATTCTCAAATCCTAAAACCTATAACTTAAACCAAAACCTATAGCCTAAACCCGAACCCATTCTCAAAACTAAAACCTATAACCTAAACTCGAGCCCATTCTCAAATCCCAAAACCTATAACCTAAACCAAAACCTATAACCTAAGCTAAAACCAAAACCTATAACTTAAACCCGAACCCATTCTCAAAACCAAAACCTATAACCTAAACTCGAACCCATTCTCAAATCCCAAAACCTATAACTTAAACCAAAACCTATAGCCTAAACTAAAACCAAAACCTATAGCCTAAACCCGAGCCCATTCTCAAATCCAAAAACCTATAACCTAAACCTAAACCTTAACCTATAACCTAAACCGAAACCAAAACTTATAACCTAAACTCGAACCCATTCTCAAATCCTAAAACCTAAACCTAAACCTTAGCCTAAACCTATAACTTATAACCTAAACCAAAATCAAAACCAAAACATATAACCTAAACCCGAACCCATTCTCAAATCCAAAAACCTATAACCTAAACCAAAACCTATAACCTAAACTAAAACCAAAACCTATAGCCTAAACCCGAACCCATTCTCAAAACCAAAACCTATAACCTAAACCCGAACCCATTCTCAAATCCCAAAACCTATAACCTAAACCAAAACCTATAACCTAAACTAAAATCAAAACCTATAGCCTAAACCCGAACCCATTCTCAAATCCCAAAACCTATAACCTAAACCAAAACCTATAACCTAAACTAAAATCAAAACCTATAGCCTAAACCCGAACCCATTCTCAAAACCAAAACATATAACCAAAACCCGAACCCATTCTCAAATCCCAAAACCTATAACCTAAACCAAAACCTATAACCTAAACTAAAACCAAAACCTATAGCCTAAATCCGAACTCATTCTCAAATCTAAAAACCTATAACCTAAACTTAAACCTTAACCTATAACATAAACCAAAACCAAAACTTATAACCTAAATCCGAACCCATTCTCAAATCCTAAAACCTAAACCTAAACCTTAACCTAAACCTGTAACCTATAACCAAAACCAAAACCAAAACCTATAACCTAAATCCGAATCCGTTCTCAAATCCCAAAACCTATAACCTAAACCAAAACCAAAACCTATAGCCCAAACCCGAACCCATTCTCAAATCCAAAAACCTATAACCTAAACCTAAACTGTTAACCTATAACCTAAACCGAAATCAAAACCTATAACCTAAACTCAAACCCATTCTCAAATCCCAAAACCTAAACTATGAAATGAACACAGAATCGCTAGGAATGACCGTGAAATGCATGGAAATGACGGTGAAGTGAAGTGAAATGACCACGGAGTGTGTGAAAATGGCCGTGAAGTGAAGTGAATTGACCGTGAAGTGTGTCGAATTGATCGTGAATGAACACGGAATCGCAGGGAATGACAATGAAATGCATAGAAATGATGGTGAAGTTAAGTGAATTGACCGCGAAGTGCTTGAAAATGGCCGTGAAGTGAAGTGAATTGACCGTGAAGTGCGTCAAATTAATCGTGAATGAACACGGAATCACCGGGAATGACCGTGAAAAGCATGGACATGACAATGAAGTGAAGTGAAATG